>OZ035841.1:20832506-21145131 GCA_964034765.1 Knipowitschia caucasica
TAGCACCAGTCCCTCACTGATCCTCCTGCAGGTGGTGAGTCCACAGGAGCCCTGGTCTTTCAGAGGGGGCTTCAGGCAAAGTGGGGTTAAGTGTCTTGCCCAAGGACACAACGACAGCAGTCGTGAAGTAGGTCTTGTGGTGGGCTCGAACCCACGACCTTCAGGCTCAAAGGCCAATGCTCTACCAACTGAGCTACTGTCGCCCCTTAATTTCAACTAATGTCATATATATGTGCAACATAGAACCACATGTGTTCACAGTCACTTTGCCATGTACAGATGTAAACATACAGCTATTTATTATACGGCTCCTCACAGCAGCAGTAGAATGCTCCATTGATTTGAATGTAATTTCAAAACGTTCTACCGGTCATTATTTTCTATAATGGACCTCTCAAAACAATAATGACCGCTGCCCATGGCAACGCACTCTCTGCTTGTCTTTCAAATGCGTGGATAACTCCGCAAGTAGTTCCGGCCACTCCGGAGCTAGCCACGCTCAATCAACACACTTAAATGTTAATCGGAGAATACTTATACATATACATTCTTCACACACGTGCACGGACATTTTTCTGGTCTTGTCTTCATGACAAAAATACTATTTCTGATATGATTTCATACTTGCTTAGTTATTATGCTGAAGTCAGAGATTTATTCTTAATTATTACATCTATATTTTGCTAAAGTTGCAGTTTTTAATTTTATTGTAGTGTAGCGTTATTGTTCCTTTATCTTTTGGTCCTCATTCCTATTGTTCTGTAACATGTGATGCATCACTGAAATGTAATCTTAATCCTATTCTTGTTTCTTCATTTGGAGGTTTTAGATTTGCTTCCTTATTTTGCTAAAGTTAAAGATTTTATACTTGCTTCTTTATTATCAACTGACATCGTCTGTCTTTCCACAGAGAGATGGTAAACGCCTGGTTCGCTGAGCGCGTCCACAACCTGCAGCCTCCTTCTTCTTCTTCTTCTACTAAAGACTCTCCGCCTCAGCAGCGCTCGCACCAGTCCCCCGCAGACCCCACCATCCTCCTCCCGCTGCTGGACAACCGCTGCCCCTCCCCCGCCAGCCCCGCACCCGGCACCCCCACCCGCAAGATCTCGGCCTCGGAGTTCGACCGGCCGCTCAGACCCATCGTGGTCAAGGACTCGGAGGGAGCCTTCACCTTCCTGAGCGACACAGAGCGCGAGACCGTCAGGGGGCCGGCCATGGGGGAGGGGGGAGGCGGGGGAGGAGGAGGGTTGTGCCCGCAAGCCGAGGGGGACCGGTGCGCACGGCTGCTGGAGCTGGTCAAGGAGGTTTCCAGTCACCTGGACGTGACAGCTCTCTGCCACAAGATCTTCCTGCACATCAACGAGCTCATCGCCGCCGACCGCTACTCGCTGTTCCTGGTGAGGGGGAGGGGCTAAAGTCACACGGGGAAAGTCTCTGAAGACGCTCGGGAGATTTCACACACAACACGCTCTGGAGGCAATACTTTACCCAGACTAAAACTGGCTCTGCACTGCAAAAACTTATCCATGAGTGCTTTTGTCTTACTTTGAGGACATAGCTGCATTGTAGTTGTAAACAATTATATGTGGTTGAAATATAAGCTAAAAAGAGATTGCACTGCAAAAAATTATAAGATATTGCTTGAATCAAGTGTTTTTTTATCCTAACTTGAGTACATTCTGACTGAAAAGCAAGATTGTACAATGGGACAAAGCCATTTAGTCCTATTTTGAATACTGTTGCTTTGTTTTCTCATTCCAAGGGAGACATTTTTTGTATCTTTTGTAAACAAGATAATTTTGCTCTCTGTCCCAGACAGACATATTTTTCATCACTTTTTGCAGTGTGTAGTGAACTGCCCGAGGTGCAGCTTGAACCAGCAACAGGCGGTCAGTCCATTGTGGTTGTTCTCTGTAGAGACATAGATTTCCTGGTCTGTGCTTTGACGTCCTGCTGAGAGGTCACATGTAAAAATATTCAAACATTAACAAACAGGAAACTTTCATATTCAAAATTTGGTTAATTTTCCATATCCGGTCAAACCACAAATACAATACAATACAGTTGGGTCGGGCAGGGCAGTCTGCAGGTGTAGATGGAGGGGGCCATGTTCAGAGGTCTTGACGTCGCACCATGAAATAGACAATGGGACAATGGGTGAATAGCAATGAACAGATGACAGTCAAAATCCTAATAAGGCAGACAGATAAAGTAGGAAGGAGGAGAGGATAGTGCTCAAGTTACCATACTTCTCCCAGCAAAGTGACTCCCTCCGCTTGACTGCCAGTCTAAGATTTTTAGCCTTCTCTGAGTCTTACCTTCCTAACCATTGTGCTAAACTGAAGAGGACTATTTTAAGCCTAGCCTTGAATGTAGAGTCTACATTCAAGATAATTGCAAGACTCAATGCGCACCAGGATAGTACCAAGCCCCGGTGATCCAAGATGGCGCCCTATTCAAATGAATGGCTTGTGCTCAGTAGCACATGGGACTTCACGGAGGCCGGCAGATTAGCAGAACTCAACTATATTTGGGCATCGTCAGGTCCTCGCGGTTCTGCGCAGTGGACGAGCTCCCATGATGCGTTGCGCCAAATACGCGTGTGTGGCTCTCATGCACGCGCACAGAGGGGCTCGGCCACGCTCTGACCAATCAGAGCTGCTGATCAGAGCAGTGGTAAAGCGGAGTCAGAGCGGGAAGGAAGTGAGCAGAGTTTGTGGCAGTAAAGTGTGGATTTAAAGAAAACCGAAGGAATTAAGGAGAAAAAAAGTTCAGGATGGCAAGGGACACTAAAATAGTTTACGTTGAGCTCAATGGGACTTTTTCTTTTTTTTACATTCAAAAGTCCTTCCATATAGTTTGAATAGCAATTGGTCTTTAAGGAATCCTGGTCTGAGTGGAGTTTGCATCAGGATGGGTCAAATGCAGAGGATGAATTGCTATACAAGGATCAATAAAGTGCACCTTTACCTTTAATTGCTTGAATTCTTTTCTTAATTTGAGTACATTTGAAAGATTTATCAATGGGACAAAACCTCTTCATCTTTCAAGAACTGTTACTTTATTTTCTGATTCTTTTTAAACAATATCATTATGCTTTGTCGCATTGGCAAATCCTGTTTTAAGACTGTCAGAATGTGCTCATATTAAGATACATTTAGCCAATTTTGAGATTTTTGTTTAACTTCCCCTAACCCTTACCCACTCACATTGTTGTCTGGTGTTCAGGTGGGTGAGGACAGCTCCAATAGGAAGTTTCTGGTGAGTCGGCTTTTCGACGTGGCTGAAGGCTCTACGCTGGAGGAGTCGTGTAGCAGCTGCATCAGGCTGGAGTGGAACAAGGGCATTGTGGGTCATGTGGCGGCCACGGGACAGCCACTCAACATCAAGAACGCTTATGAGGTACCACCACCCACTCCTGTTTCACACGTGTGACCTCTGACCTCTGCGCTCGTCCACTTTCACTTCCCCCCCAGTCTTTGTTTCAATCAATGCACAGAGAGATAGAGTTTTGTCTCGATCCGAGTGAGATTTTTAAGTATTGGTTACTTTTGTCCCATTAGAAGAAAAAAGTAGGAATTTAGGGTTAAAGAAGCTATACCCGTTTTTTTTATGAGCTCATAAAAATGCTTATTACTACATACAAGTTGTATTATAATCTGTAATTTAATTGAAAACTTGAGCTCATTGATTCAGCTTGTGTATGAATTCAGGCCGTAAAAACTGCTGAGCAGAGACTTGGCGTGACGCCCGCTCTCCTCCAATCACAGAACGAGGCTGCGTCCTCTCGCCTCTACAGTGCTGCTAAACACATTAGCATGTTAGCAGAATTGGCTATAACTCCTCTGGCTGTAACTGCAGACACAGCAAAACAGCCCAAACGACACAACAGTGAGGAAGAGAAGAGGGAACTAAAGCGAAATAATGATCAAAGAAGAAATCAAGCCCGGGTGAACATAGCTAGCTTACATCGTATCCTCTGGAGAGACTTACAGTCTATGGGAGAGACCTGCGGGACCGCCTCGGACTATCTATGCTCGGACTACATGTGGACGCGGAACTAGTGGTAATCTTTCAGTTATATATCGTGTTAGCAGTGTGTTGCTTTTGTACCATTTCATCAGTGATTGTTGTACAGCTTAAGTTGCGCTAATGCTAATGTTTGCATATGTATCAGATCGCAAATAAAACCAAATGGCTCCGTGGGATGAGAGCGTAGGGGAAATGAGAACCCTGTGAGCGAGTTGGGGGCGGTGCTAAACATTCAAACCTCGCAGAAATGGGTATAGCTCCTTTAATCGCAATAGAACAGGCATGTCAAGCTCAGGCCCAGGGGCTAAATTCCTTTTTATTACAATTTTTTGTGGCCCCTCAAATGACTTTCAATATTATATACTATGGCATGTTATACTTTATTTTCAAGCCTATTGACTCTGGAAAACACCCATATAATTGTATCTGTTCTATAATGTTAGATTCAATTAGAAGTTAAAGTTTTAGTATAGCTTTAGCTATCAGTCTTCCAATACATCACTTACATATATTTTGCCTAGGGGCAACAGTAGCTCCCACTGATGTCGGCTGTCGTTGTGTCCTTGGGCAAGACACTTAACCCCACTTTGCCCAAAGCTCCCGCTGAGAGATCATGGCTATGCTCACATTGACAGAGCAGCCATCCTCCTGTGGACTCACCACCTGCAGAGGGTCAGTGAGGGGCTGGTGCTATGAGACTTGGGTGGCATTTGTGGATTGTTGTGGTTAAATCCAAACCTACTTGAAAATGACATCCAAACTCATGTCAAATATAGGTAATTTGTCAAAACTTTAAAGAAGCTATACCCAATTTTTTTTTAAGTCATCATAATACATAATTTAATTGAAAACTTGAGGTCATTGATTCCACTGTAAGAATTACAAGCAGTGAAAAGTGCTGAGTAGAGTCTTATGGTGCGTTCAGACCAAACGCGATTTCTGCGGCCAAAGCGGCGGGTCTACATTGACACAACATGGGGGACGCGCGCCAAGGAGCGGCGAGAGATCACGCGGCGCGATTCGCGCGGCCAGAGCGGCGCGAATTCGAGCGTTTCGCGCGATTCGCGCGGCGTGTTTTGAGATGTCAAGCGTTTTGACGCGCGTTTCGCGCGATTCGTGCCTCCAACGCGGCCGCCGCTAGAGTTGAACAATGTTGAACTTTTTGGGAGAATTCGCGTGTGCCGACCAATCAGGAGCTTTCTCCTCCAGTGACGTAGTGACGCATTTCACTACCGGAAAAACACTGGTAGATGACAGCTATGGAGGACACGTCAATTGCTCAGGTCGGTGCTCATTCTGAGCTATACAACACTGCGGACCACAGCTACCGGGACCGAAATAAAAAGAAGCTTGCTTGGAGGAGGGTTAGCGAGGTGGTTGGTGTCTCGGGTAAGTTATTTTAACTTTTCAATGTTGTAAATATTTCCCCGCGAAAAAAACTACTACTTTCCTGCTTACGAGTTGATGTGTTTATTCAGTGGAAGTTTGCAAAAAGCGGTGGAAGAATCTGAGGGACACATATGAGGTGCTGAAGGTCGGTGTCATGCAGCAAACGGAGACCTCGAACAGTTGGAAAAAATACATTTCTTTCCTTTCTATTACCCACATTTTGCTGACTTTTACATTTATATTGCTTTCTGTGTATGCATTTCTTTTAATGCTTTCTTAACATCATGGCCAGGTGAAAATAGGCATTGGCTATTTTCAAACCAGGATAGATCTTGATCATGTGTTGTGTTAAATTTCACTTTTCCCTTTTATATGAACAAATCATTTAAATGTACATAATAATGTACATTATTATGTACATATAAATGTCATAAGCGCAATGTACACATGATATGAAATAATTGTATTTCTTGTTTTCTTCTGGCGCAGATACTGCCACCACCACACAAGGTGAGACATCTTGGCCTGAGCTGCTGCTGCTGCTGCTGCTGCTTCCTCAGCCGGTTCTTCTTCTGTGAGGGCTGGACCTTCCCCTGCTTCTGCACCTACAGGTGTGGCTTTTTTTAATCATTGTTATATTTTTATTCTTATTACAGGACTGTTCATATAAACAAAATGTTACTGCATAATATGCCAAAATTACCCAAGGGCTGTTACATCAGTGTAGACGACAAATTTACAGAGAAACGACAAGATGTCAAGGCACTACAGGTGGAAAGAAGCTTTGGTCTGATACAACACATCTTCCCTCTTTCTTTGATAAAAACATACTACTGAAATACCTTATGCTATAAAAGTACTGAACAAATACATGCAATGGTTGCCACAAGATGGCAGCTATCCTGTTTAATGCAGACAATAGAGTATTACTTTTTTACAGCCAATTTCAAATTTCATTGCGAAATACACTTCAGAGATATTAGTTTGTAACTGTCGAAATTTGTGCATGTGTGAGTAATTTCATTGATAACTGCAATGTTCAAGTTAATTGTAACAAACACACAACTTAAAAGTGTTTTACATGTGTTTAACTATGTCTACACACTCTGGCTTTAATACAGATATTATTTGCTCTCTTCATTTTGCTTTTTTGAAATACATGTTCCACTTTTTAACACTGTGATTGCCCTGTGTTCTTTGTTGGCGGCTCTACGGACGTGGGCCTCTTCCGAGCCCTCTTCCTTGGTGGGCCTTCAGAGTGGGAGCGGGAGCTGCTGGAGACTCTACGGACCAAAGCAGCCGGACCGCCCGACTACTCAGAAGACCATCAGTTCCTGCTCTCTCTCTTTCCTCTCCTGCAAAGGGTGGCACCAGAGTCAAAAGAATTTGTGAAATTCAAAATGTACCAACTTTTATATGAAAGCAGCACCGTTCTGCTTAATTTGGAACCATTGGCCAGTACAGTTTTTTTTACCTAAGGTAACACCTTTTGCAGGGGAGGAAACAGACATGTGTCCCTTTCCTCTTCCACCGCACCTCCTCCAAGCAAGCTCCTTTTCATTTGTTTATATGTACATTTCATTTATTTTTCATTGTTTGTTCCTTTTTTTATAAAGAAAATATTTTTCAAACCTCATGTGTTCTACTTCAAGCCAACCATTACTACCTTTCATATAATATTGACAGAAAATGCTATTCTATATTTGTACATTTACTTTTATAAGAGCTGACTGGGTTTTATAGAAGATGGAATAACAAACACTTAAAGAGCGATACAGTAGTTGACAGTATTTTTTATTCATTTCACCTTTTACTGTTTTAACAACCTTGTAATTATGGAAAAGCTTGAATGTGCATATGATTAACCTGAAGTTGGAGTGGAGTCGCAGTGGAGTCTGGCAGTCATTACCTAGAAACAGAAGGTATACAGGTGAATAGAATAGTGCAAATCAATATGGGTTTGGACTATGGCCAGATGTGGGTCAGTCTTGTGGTGGACATGACTACTCTGTGGGCTGCCACGGCAGTGCTCCCTCCTCACTGAAGTGGGCCATGAACACTTTCCTTATGTCCACTGCTGGCTTCCAGGCGGCCATCCGCTGCACGCCTGGAAGTGGTTCTTCACCGGCAGCAGCTCCCCTCGGTGCAGGAACCTGCCCATCTCCAGCCATCCTCATCCTCATCCTGGAGATGGGCAGGGCGCATTAAATTGCAGCGCAGTGAAAAGGCCTCATCTGCCACGAACACATGGGGCTGGGGTCCTCTGTGGTCAGCTCCAGGTATGCACTGGTCAGGAGGCAGGTCGAGTGTGACCTCGCGCAGAGCCTCACCAAAGGCAGAGTTGGACACGATGCCTCCATCGCTGGATCTGCCGTACCCTCCCACATCAATCACCCTGAACCTGTACTGGGCATCCACTACAGCCAGGAGCACAAGGGAATGGTGCCCCTTATAATTAAAAAACATGGACCCAGAGTTGGGGGGTGCCTTCACAGCCACATGCTTCCCATCAATGGCCCCACAGCACAGAGGGAAGTTCCATCGGACCTCCACTCCTCTGCTCCAGGCACAGCCATGAACTCCTCCACGAGGCAGTCCCAGATGGCTGCCACCACATCTGGGATGAGCATGGAGACGGTGGATATGCCCGCTCTGAAGCTCCCCGCAATGGTCCTGTAGGAGTCCCCAGTGGCAAGAAACCTGCAATTACAAAATGATATGAACATATTTATCACAATTACATTCATAAAAATCACGTGACAAAACTTGTGTAGCATAAAATACGTTAAACTAGTAGACAGTAAACATCATAGACAGTAATCATAGACACCATATTGTTGCATAATACTGTTTTCTGAGCAATTACATTGTGGATTGTGATTGAAAAATGACACACTTTGTAAGTTTTTAGGAATTCTGAATGGGGTAAAAAACACTAACCGCAGACAGATGGACAGGCGCTCTTCAGCTGGAATAGAGCGCCTGTAGTTGGTGTCCTGGTAGGAGATCCTTGCGCCAATGCGGGTCAGTAGGTCGTCAAACTGGGCCAGGGAGAGACGAAAGTACCGCTGAAAGCGACCCTCATCCGAGCGCAGCTCCCGGAGCAAATGGTGAAACTCACCAAACTCCAACCGTCTACGGACTATCTGATGAATCCAGACACGTCGTCGATTCGCCCTTTGACGACGTGTCTGGCTTTATTTATCAGATAAAGCAACTCCTTCGCTGACATCCATTTTGGGAAGCTACAGGCAAAAGAGACAAGCCCCGCCCCTAAACGCTCTCAACTCTCTGTGACAGCGGCTGCCCTCTAGTGTCCTGGCCGCGCGGCCAAGTTTCTCTGTGACAGCGGCTGCCACAATTTGTCACAAGCGGCTCAAGCCGCGCGATAGACGCGATTTGGCCGCAGAAATCGCGTTTGGTCTGAACGCACCATTAGCCTCTAGTCTCTACAGCGCTGCTTAACACCAGGGCTTC
Organism: Knipowitschia caucasica; assembly: GCA_964034765.1. Lineage (NCBI taxonomy): Eukaryota > Metazoa > Chordata > Actinopteri > Gobiiformes > Gobiidae > Knipowitschia > Knipowitschia caucasica. The sequence continues at coordinate 20,841,405 of OZ035841.1, forward strand.
AACTTCAAAATTCGAATATAATTCTAAAATAAAAAATATATACATATTTGAACAAATATTAGACAGTCCTTATAATTCGAAAGGTATTTAATGACTGCAAATAAAATAGTTAGCTCCCAAAGGTTTCACCGGGACGTGCTAGCAGGTAACAGCTAAGCTAGCTAGCTGTTTCATGGTAACTTCCGGTTTTTTCTCAATCGCTTTTTGTCACTTTAAAACAGTATTTTTGTCATGAAAACGTTAACAGCAAATTCTGAAATCGTCCGTGCATGTGTGTTAAGGATGTATCTGTATACTGTATTGTCCGATTGACGTTTAATGGTGTTGATTGATTGATATGTAGTTGTTCATTGAGCGTGGCTAGCTCCGCTAGCTTCTCTACACAGACAAGTGTGTAGTGACAGGCGCTGATAGCTTGTTGTACTTGCAGAGTAATGGCAGTATTTTACACACCTGAATTACAAACAGAGATTGCATTGGGGCTTCGGTCATTATTGGTTTGAGAGTTCTGTTATCAAGAAAAAATGATCGGAAGAATTGCATTCAAGTCAATGGAGTGCTGCTGCTGTGAGGAGCTGTATAACAAATTATAATTAAATATAAGAATATATTCTAATGTTTTAAATTAACACATTCGGACGCAAAACTAGCGGTATTCTTTTACTTATATATTGTGTTAGCAGTGCATTGCTTTAGTGCCATTTCATCAGTGATTGTTGCACAGCTTACAAGAAGTTGTGCTAATGCTAATGTTAGCATACGTATCAGATCGCAAATAAAACTAGGTGGCTCTGTGTTATGAGAGCGTAGGGGAAATGAGAAGCCTGTGAGCGAGTTGGGGGCGGTGCTAAACATTCAAACATTGCAGAAACAGGTATAGCGCCTTTAATACCACTTTTATACTTCTGGCCCCAACCAAATCTTTTCTTTTTCAATATGGCTCACGACCAAAATAAGTTTGACGCTACTGCAATGGAAGATAAATGTGAGCTTGCAATATATCCGCTTCTCACTGAGGTTTGTAGAAACTAGTTCTTACCTTTTAGTTTAGACGTCTGCGAACATATTCTGAAATGTACCGGAAATATGTTTGTTCATAAAGCAGCTCATCTGTCAGTTTAGCAGCTTTTGTCTTGAGGTTACGCTTTTAGGATTACACTTATTTTTATTTTTTTACCAATTAAATTTGATTCAATATATGTTTTTAGTCCCATATATCACAACAGCAGTCGATTCCTCAACACAGGATCAGAGAATCAAACAGTTCGAACACATGAGACAGTGATAACAAACTCATGGAAGCCGTTGGTCCATTCAATTCAATTCAAATAACTTCCTTAGGGCCGGTTTTGGGTTTGGTTTGAGCCTTGGACTTTGACCCTGAGGTTGTGGGTTCAATCCCCCCATAAGACCTTCTCCACCGACTCCCACTTATGTCTGCGGTCGTTGTGTCCTTGGGCAAGACACTTAACCCCACTTGGCCTGTGTACTGGCTCTGTGTATTGGGTGCAGCTCTGACCACCACCCCTGACCCAGAAATGGATTGAGGGGAAGAAGATAGAAGGATGTATGGGACTTCATTTGCAGACAGAGCACCAGCGGGGAGACATAAAAACACAGAAACACAAGATATAAAGTACACTAAAAGTGCAGAAATGCAGTGTAAATGTCTATAAATGCCATAAAAATGTCCAGTTCAGCCTTAATTGATAAGTTTCTCTACACTTTTCAAGCCAGGACCCTTATCTAATTCAGCCAATGCGTAGTCCGACACGGGAAGAAAGACAGCAGATCAGACTCAAATTCCCTGAAATCCTGGTAAAAATCACAATCAGGATTCCCAAAACAATTCCCAATGATTTCAAGATTCAAAATATACCAAGATGAAAAGTTGAATTGTGTTTTATCACCAAACCCCACTAAACATTTCCAGACAAACTGAATCACCACTTTGTACATAACATTCACATTCGTTTGCAAACTGTCGATAAAACCGTTATTCCCGCATTCATTTCAGACATTTTGGCTCTCCTTTTTTCCCCCCCGGACAGTTCCAGCAACGGCTACAGTCAAAGCGATCATTCATGAGCTGAGAAATACTTTGACCAGATTCGGAGTGACTTGTACTTTCCTGTCCTCCCCTTTTCTTCTTAAGTGAATTATCATTTCATTTGTTATTCTCTTGAGTTCAAAGCACAGACATTCCCCCATTTGGTATCACTAGAACCTTTCTCTTTGCTCTCCCGGCTTCCAGACTGTGTATTCTGTCCTTACTATGTTGTGACCGACTGTTGTTACTAGTTTTTAATTGTAATATATTATGTGAGAAAAGCATTTGTGATAATACAGGTTGGATTTCATATTTTCAGTGTGACGCATGAGGCAGGGTTAAGGGTTGTTATTCTTTCTTATCAACAATAAACTTCTGTTATCGACCACACTGCTTTGAAACTGCACTCATACTGTATACAGTTTACAAATACCCTATAAAACTGCTCAAATAAACTACTACCGGTACTACTGCTGCTACTGCTGCTACTACTGCTACTACTACTACTACTACTACTAATACTACAACTGCTGCTGCTGCTACTATACTGTAACTACTTCTACTACTACTACTACTTCTACTGCTGCTGCTACTACTACTACTGCTACTACTACTACTACTACTACTACTACTACTAATACTACAACTGCTGCTACTACTACTGTTACTTCTTCTACTACTACTACTAGTACTACTACTACTACCACTACCACTACTACTTCTTCTACCACCACCACTACTTCTACTACTACATCTTCTACCACTACTACTACCAATACTATCACAACTACTACTACTACCACTACTACTGGCATCTCAGGTGTAAGAGAATATACTGTATATTGCCCCAACAGTTATGAATCGCTCTTAAAACTTGTGATAATAATAAGTCTTATGATACACAGTGAGTTTCTGTCGTCTCTGGCCTGTGTCTCCTGTGATAAGTATCTGATACGTCCTCTGCAGTTGTCACGTCTTTGATTGTATCTGTGTGCGACGAGGAAACAACTTTATCTCTTTATCTGGCAACACAACATACCACACTGTACTTTTACTGCACCATAGAAGAAATCAATGTTTTACATCATGTGGCTATAGGCCGCATGTCAGAGCTAAGAGAGCTAGTAGCCAGAGAGCCACGACTAAAAACGTAGTAGATATCACGATATGTTTTATTTTTTGAAATTTCAGACAACACAGTCACCAAACAGGGGGCGACAGTGGCTCAGTAGGTAGAGCATTGGCCTTTGGGCCTGAAGGTTGTGGGTTCGAGCCCACCACAAGACATGCTTCACGACTCTCAATGATTTCTCCTGTCGTTGTGCCCTTGGGCAAGACGCTTCACCCCACTTTGCCTGAAGCCCCCACTGAAATGTGGACTGTGGACTCACCCCCTGTGGAGGATCAGTGAGGGGCTGGTGCTCTGTGTACTGGGTGCAGCTCTGACTGCTACCCCCGCAACCCAGAAATGGATTAAGGGGAAGAAAATGGATGGACAGTCACCAAACATACACTCACAATATATACATATAAACGCACAATCCATTACATGACACACATAACATAGCACAATGACAAAACATCCCACATTCTTATGTAATAGCAAAACAAAATTCACTTTTATTATAATAATTTATCATAACTCACTTTTGTCTGCGGCCATGAATCGCTGGAGCAATAGTTTTATGCCCGTACAGAATGTCTAATTGTTTTATTTGCAGCGTCGCCATCTCACCGCATTAATTGTTGTGTTTATTAAAATGACCCAGCGGCTTTAGTCGTCAGTAATTCATACATTTATTCATTCCCCTTCAGCCTTTCTGAATAATTGATAGCATTAGCATTCGCATTAGCATCTCCTGCTGTTGCTGCAAGCACGTCCAGTAATGATGAGAGCGGTGACATAACACATTCAACAGTGTCTGTGTATGTGTGTGTCTGTGTGTGTGCTTTTACATCTGTGTGTGTCTGTGTCTGTGCTTTTACATCTGTGTGTGTTTGTGTATGTGCTTTTACATCTGTTTGTGTGTGTCTGTGTGTGTGTTTGCGTGTGTGTGTGTATACTTCTACATCTCTGTGTGTCGGTGTACGTTTGCTTCTACATGTGTGTGTGTTTGTATCTGTGCTCTCTTACATCTATGTGTATGTGTGTGTGTGTGTGTGTGTGTTTGCGCATGCTTACTTATGTGTGTGTATGTGTGCACTCTTACCTGTTTGTGCGTGTGTATGTGTGTGCAGTCTTACCTGTGTGTGTGTTCCAAACAGTGAGGGGACGTCCACCTGAGCCCAATTAGCCCCCGTTGCTGTGAGGCTGAGGCTGTGAGCTCCGAGGATCTACTATTTTTAGGTGTTTGTTGAACTGTTGTGGATAATTATGTGAAATCACAGCCTGTGATGGAAAGGGGCAGAATGGGACCGAAAGAACACGACGGGAAAAGGCGGTAATGAGGGCGAGAGGAACTTGGCTGGAGTTAGAAAGTTTAGTGAAAATTAATTGATTTGAAGTGGTCAAAGTTATGATGCAAAATAAATGTATTGTTATTTTAGATTTTTTGTGATGTTTGCACTTCCATATTTACCTGTAGCTTTTGTTCTGGTGTTTTGAATTAGCACACACAGGTCCTGGGTTCGATTCCACCTGCAGAGTGGAGTTTGCATGTCCTGCCTGTGTCTGGGTAGCTTTCCTCCAGGTGCTCCGTTTTCCCCTACCGCTCAAAACATGTGCAATACTTCAGGGTGAATGCTAAAGTTAGAGATTTTATACTTTCTTCTTTATTATGCTAAAGTTGGAGATTTTATGGTATTTTATTTCAGTGTAGAGTTATGAGAACTTACCATTTTGGATTTGAGTTGAGTTTATTTATTTCAAGCTAATATATAGGAATCATTATTATTAGACATGATAATAACATAACCTTATGAATGAAATAAATTAACTATTAAAAATAAAAATGGCTATTGATAGGCCTATGAAATAGGTATTAAGTTCAACATGTGGCATATTCCCAAAATTCCCCACTTTAAATTCCCATGTAAATTTACCGGAAACGTTCTGGAAATTTACCAGACACTCCTCATCAGCCTTATTAACTTATTCCTTGCATAAACTGCACAAAACCCACTTTAGGCCATTGATACATGTCTCAAGTACTTGGGCCAAACCAATCTGACGATCTGGTTTTATCAATACATTCATATATGCTCCATCCAAAAACACTATTAAATCCAGATCTCCATCTCTCACCAACTCGGCTCTCTATGACCACCGCACACTGCTTGGATTTTGGGGAATGATTGACGAGGTAAACTTTGTGGTTGCGATTTTCTGTCCTCAAATTATGGCTTGTGCAAATGCGTCCAGGAAGTGTAGCGTTACATAGACAGCTACATATATTTCAGCGTTGATTGCTTTGGCGAGTCGATGGAAATACGAGCGGATTTACTGCCAAAACATGGATCTACGATACGTTCTTTTCCACAGAAACTAGAAAAAACACCTAGAGTCTACCCTGGGGACGCTAATATAGAGACGCCATCAGAGCAGAAGGACCGAGGGCAGGTGGTAGATTGTAAAAGTATTCGAATCTTTCAAACTACCAGAGAAATTTAGGCTATGGATATCTTGCACTAGAATTTATACATCTTATTACGCTAAAGCTAGAGATTTACGTTTTTTAATGTGTAGAGTTATGAGAAGTTTTGGATTTGAGTCAATTTAATTTTTCTGAAGCTGATAAATAGGAATCAATTCATTCATATTAGACATGATACAAACATACCCTTTTGAACGAAATTGCTATTGACAGTTTTGTAAATGGTCTTAAAAAATGAATTTGACTTGAAGAAACGGGAGGAGGAACCCTGAGATTTGATAAATTTATATTCTTACTGGCACTTTTTGATCAGGCTAGCTATTGACAGAATGTAAAATTGCTTCATACTAAATAGCTGATAACCCTGTCATTATTGAATACACCAGTATGTATTCTAAATATCAAGCATAGATCTACAGCATGAGATAACCACATTAGCTTGTCCCCACTGGCCTTTCATATCCTATTATAACCTCTGTTTGAATCTGGTTCTGCAGGAAATCTATACTAATATCATTATCGTGTTAGGTCAGGACAGTGCTACAGTATATGGCCATGTAGACTTGCATCAAAAACCTAATGTCCTCATAAAACAAAGAAATAATTTATATATAAGAACTGTAGCTTCATGTCCTCAATGCCAAGGTACAGTATACGATATCATGAAGAAGCACGCATGATGGCATTTGGCAGGAAATCCTATTTACGACAGTGGCTCAGTTGGGAGAGCATTGGCCTCTGAAACAATAACCAACTTTTAACTACTTCTGTTGAGTTAAACATGGATTATTTATGGAAACAAAGGTGAACCCAGATTTTAGGTCCGAGGGTCTGCCCTTGGGCAAGCACTTTGAGGTTTGGTGGAAATGTAAAGTTCAATATAGCCTGGTCGCACCACACCATAGTACAAATTACATTTCGTACTAAGGTCTGGATGTGCTCCATTGAGTCCGTGAACAGGTGGGAGGGTTAACTTCTTTTGCAGATTGAAACGATTGGATCTGAGTTTACCGTCACATATGTAATGCGCCCGAGTGAGTTGTTAGCATTTAGCATTTAGCCTAGCCATCTCCTTTGCCGCTAACGGAGCCCTTGGTGAGTAGCGCCACAATTTTTGCCAGCGATTACATTTGCTAAACATTACTCTTGCTCCGGCTTCCATTTCTTGATAGAACCAGACCGGATTACTTTACTAGCGCATCTTTCCCCATTGTCAAACTACAACCGTAGTTCTGCGCAAACTCTTGATGTCACCCACGTCTAACTACAACACCCGCCTCCCGTGCTCGCTGATTGGTCGGATGGAATTCAACCGATTGTAATCGCTAACACAGGGACCAGACTCAGACGTTACATGCAGGAAATGATAATTGACCGGAGAGTACGGATGGATAAGGCCAGGCTAGGTGCAATATAAACATGTTTTATTATGATAATATTATTGTCATTATTATTATGTGGCCAATATCTTCATAAAAATCAAAGAATAAATGGAAATGTACAACATGTTCTGTTATATAGTTAGCGTAAAAACAATCTTCTTTTCTTTATGGAAAAACGTTTATTGCCATCAACAGGTCAACTCTCGAGATTTATCATCTAAAAAGAGATTTGTTTATTTATATTTAGCTGTTCCTTTTCCGAAGTCAAGCTGTATGAAGTGAACAGTTCTGTTTTGATCCTCAGCTGCTTGGATTCAGCTGTTTATGGGTTAGGGTTATGGTTAGGCATCAAGGAAAACAAATGATAGACTTATAAAAAACAATATTTGAATGAATGTCGAATTATGATTTGAAATGTTTATTCAGTTTCCTTGTATTGCAATCGCTTTTAATACTGTATGTTTCAACTTTTGTGGTGTGGATTGATCCTGAGTGGAGGAAGACTAGCGACCACGGGATCCAAACATAAATGCAAAACTAAATAATAAATACTTTGTAGGAAGAAGGAAATCTGGCTATAGCTAAAAGGCTGTTTTGTTTACTTTTGCTTTTTAAATTTGAAAGTTTGAGAATAAACAGCTGTTGTTTGTCCCTTATCCCTTCAAAGCACTAGTTCAGGCATGACCAAATTCAGGCCCGAGGGACAATCGTGGCCCTCTGTGTCATTGTATGTGGCCCTCTGCCTCGCTAACCCAACGTAGTCTTTGAGATCCTAAACAGAAGTCGCTGTGTCATCCATCCAACTTCAGCTCAGACAATATAGACATGTCGTACCTCGTTCTAAAGCCTAGTACTTCTGGAATTCAGTCGTTGACTTTTGAGCTGTTGAGAGGATAAAATTTGTCATTCAGCCAACTTCAGCTCCGTTATAGCTCATCATAAAGCTCAGAACTGCCCGATGCCAGTCATGACAGTTCTTCAGTCCGTGACGTCAGCCCCTGGACTAGTCTGGACTAGTTTGGACTAGTCTGGTGAACTAATGTGGCCCTTTTACAAAAATGTGTTCCTTAGTTCCTTGTGAAGTGCATTGAGTTGCCCTTTCCTCTATGTTCAATGTGTGATATTTTACATACAGTACACCTGAATTTCTTCTACTAAAGTATCTAACTATCTGTCTATCTACAGCCACCACTCCATCCTAACAACTGCCTTTTTCCTCACGGTTTACACTCAGCACTACGCTCGAGCAGAATCGATACCAGGCAGTTCTAGAGCGAGTTAAAATCACGGCCGTTCGTGTGTGTGAGCGTAAGTGACATCTTTGAGGCTCACAAAAACCAGTCCTGCAGAGCTCCATACATAATGGCCAAGTCTTGTGAGTGCACTCGCTTGTTTAAAGGTCATTGCTCGTAGCGAACACAGACAGGAGGCAAACAAGAGAAAAAACAAGAACAAAAAAAGTCAGAAACTAGTTCGAAATTTGCCCTAAAATGACGGGAAATCTTTGCAAAATGTGCTGCTTCTTGTGGCGTTCAAAGCTTCGCTGAGCATTTACACAATCCATACCTAATTTTACACATCCCTTCATCTCGCCGCCTGCATCGATTCAGTCGTGAAGACTTCGAATGACAAACTACTGCTTTTGCAAAGAGGTTGTCCTGTTTGTTATGTTCTTTTCCGAGTAGAGACAAAGAGCGACGGTCAATACTCCCACGAGTTAAGAATGCCAATTACCTCTGTAGATTGGTCTCTTTTGAACCATTGATTTGGACTCTGAAGGAGGGAATTTAAACAGTAATATAACACAGAACTTTTATGTGACTTTTGTGCGATTTGTTCAAACTTGGCTGGTCATTTAAACACTATATAGTCAGTATGAGTCTATAGAAGTCAGTTTCCCACTTGGATTTTTGTATAGAATCCCAGCACTAGTTATGACACGAGTTAAATGAAGGAGGCCCCAAAATCCAGGAATGCAAAAAATATTGATTTAATTTAGGGCTGTCAAACGATTAATTTTTTAAATCGAGTTAATTACAGCTTAAAAATGAATTAATCATAATTAATCGCATTTCAAACTATTGGCAAAATTATGCCATATTTTTCTGTAAATGGTTGTTTGAATGGATAGATAAATGACAGCTTAGTGAACATATGTACTGTATTTGTTTGTTATAACAAAAAATCCATATAAAATGGAATTAACATTAATAACATTCTGTCTTTCTGTTTAGACTCAGACCAAAACCATTGTTTGTTACAGATGAGGGACATTTAAAAATAGTCTGAAATGCAGAATGTCATTAAATCTGTTTGATTTGCTCACACCATTGCTTTTTTTGGCACAACTAAACATGAACTGGTAGTCGAAAGGAAAATTAGGTACCTCAGCTTTAATTTAGCGAGTGCGCTTCGGGAGAAGACACGAAGGAGAGCTCCGCAGTCCAGCTTCAGCGCTGTACATATTATGTGCATCGGTTACGCAAAGACACGTACGCACACTAGAGAATAGTTCTGTAATAGTTCTGTGCGTGGTCTTGGATATGATCCCATTACGCAGCGCCGTTCGCCGTGATCACAGCCGCTGGAGGTGGGACCTGTTGTCCAGAGCGCTGTGGCGCCCGCAGCTCATCATGCAGAGTTCACGTGTGTATTCTTTCAAAACTTGAATTCCCAGAGGGCCTACCTGCTCTGTCCCCATCTTACACACGCATGTGTCCGCGGCATTCTGAGTGTTATTATGGGATGCATGGACATGCGTCAAATGCGTTAATTTTTTTAACGTGATTAATGAAAAAAATTTATTAACGTGCGTTAACGCGATAATTTTGACAGCCCTAATTTAATTATGATCATGAAATTAAAGTCCATGGGTAAACACAAACTCAAAAATCCATAATCCAAAATGAAAAATGGCAACCAGGAAACGACAGACCAGGAAAAACAAAGACCAGCAACAACTGGGAATGAGCACAGGGAAAAAATAGACACAGAGAGACACAGGGGAACAGGACAGGAAGTAAAACTTATCTCGAAGGACTTTACAAAGGTGTCGATTCACCAACACAGATCAGAGAATCAAACAGTTAAAACACAAGAAATGCAATGAAAACACATAGAGCCATTGATCCATAAGGGGCGGATGACCAATGTCCATGAAGGTTAAATGTCCATAAATGTTGTAGAATGTTGATTGTCCTGGATCTTCACCACTGTCCTGAAGGTCAAAGCAAACTTAATTTGTCGACTGGCGACGCGGCAAACACGGAGGGGAGCTTCCGTACTTCTGCCTTGGTATAAAACCATGTAAATGCTCTGAAACTCTGCTTGTGTTGTTTGCGATGTGAACCAACAATAAAACATTTTTCAGAATCAGAATCTTTTTATTGCCTATTTAAGTAACAGGAAGTAACAAACACGTAATTTGTGCAAACAAGTTGTCCATCCATCCATCCATTTTCTTCCCTTTAATCCATTTCTGGGTCAGGGGGGTGGCAGTCAGAGATGCCACCCAAGTCTCATAGCACCAGCCCCTCACTGACCCTCTGCAGGTGGTGAGTCCACAGGAGGACGGCTGCTCTCTGAGTGTGAGCATAGCCTTGATCTTTCAGTGGGGGCTTTGGGCAAAGTGGGGTTAAGTGTCTTGCCCAAGGACACAACGACAGCAGTCATCAGTGGGAGTCGGTGGAGAAGGTGCAGAGGTGGGAATTGAACCCACAACCTTCTGGGCTTAAGGCCAATGCTCTACCAACTGAGCTACTGTCGCCCCCCCAAACAAGTTGTAAGAGTAAGAATAGATAAAGACATGCATAAGTGCACACAATAGACAGCTGAGACAGGTTCCCAGACCTCCTCAGCTTTCGTTATTCTCTTGAGTTGGTGGAGGACGCAGGCATGTCTGAACTTCTAAACATCTACAGAAGTCATGTTTTATAGTTGGTTCACTGCATAAGAGACACAACCAGAATGTCACAGCGTTCACATGGTTTTATACCAAGGCAAAGTTTGTAAGTTCTCCTCAGCGTCTACCACGGCACCAATTGTTTTCTTCAACCTTCAGAAAACCAAAATATCAAATGGAAAAGTACTGACTTCTGCAGACTGTTGAAATGACCAGCTCAGCTTTAACATACTTGCACAAAAATTCTCATGAAAGATCCATAATACTTATACTGACTTTCTTTTTAACAGAATGAAATAGCTTAGTTCTGTTTTGCATCCTGCCAACTTCTGCACTTTCTACGCTCTATTACGATGACGCTCAAAATGCAATGTTCTTGTTTTTGTGACAATGACAAAAAAAATATTGAAATCTAGAATCTTGAATATCAGAATTATTATTATTTCCATTAACAAACTAGGACTTTGCTTTAGCTCAAGGTGCAAACAAGTTAGCACAAGTAATAATGCGAACAAAATCTTGTGATATGATCAGCTTTCATCCGTTTTATGCTTTTGTCTTGTTTCTGCAGGATCCACGGTTTAACGCAGAAGTCGACCTCATCACCGGCTACAAAACCCAGAGTATTCTGTGTCTGCCAATCAAGAACCACAGAGATGAGGTAAAGGCCAAGCACTCGTTAGCGTTCTGAATAATGCCAAGAATCAGACAAAGTCATACAGATAAGAAGACCAAAAAACTTACTTCAATTTTAGCCAGTTTAGCTTACAGCTGGTGGTCTCTTTCAGGTGGTGGGTGTGGTCCAAGCCATCAATAAGAAATGTGGAGAAGACTGTGCGTTTACCGACCAGGATGAAAAGGTGAAAGTCCTCGAGGCGTTCAGTGACTTTAAAACAAAACCCAAAAGCAGAACTCTGTGTGTTTATACTGTAGCTGTGTCGCTCTTTTCCCTTCAGGACTTCTCGGCGTACTTGGCCTTTTCGGGGATTGTCCTGCACAACGCTCAGCTCTATGAGACGTCACAGCTCGAAAACAGACGGAATCAGGTCAATTTTTTTATTTGATTCTTGGTCCGTGTACATTTAATTGTGTGTGTGTGTAGTTCCCGTTTATGTCAGAGAGGACTGGACTGTACTATTTTAATTAGATCCCCATTAGCTACTGAAATATACAGTACATATTAACACACACACACACACACAGAGCAACATTTTGAGGCCTTGATATAATGTACTAAAAATGGACAAGTGGGATAGTCATAGAGAGAAACTCCATGACTTTCCCACTTGGATTTTGTTAAGTTTCCAAAGTTATACAGTAGATACCATTAGAATATATTTTTCTTTACTTTGTCAATGTTAGTCAAAGCAGGTGATGACTTACCTTACACTAACTTTTAGCCAAAGTTCAGCCTCTTTTTCAAACTGTTTTCTTTCTGTTTTTTTGCATCATGTTTATAGTTTCATTTTTCATAACGTTCAAAATAAAAAAAAATCTTACTGCTACTACTACTTTGACCACAACCTTGAGCTAACGCTAGCTCCTATTGATCTGCGTTGTCCCTCTGTGCGTAGGTGCTGCTGGACCTGGCCAGCCTGATCTTCGAGGAGCAGCAGTGTCTGGAGGTGTTGCTGAGGAAGATCGCGGGGACCATCATGTCCTTCATGCAGGCCCAGGCGTGCACCGTCTTCATCGCCGACGAGGACTCCATGGTGGGCTCTCACACTCACACCTCCACACTCAATACATCCATCACATCCAGCCGCTAGTTTTCCTGTAGTACGGATCGAAAGCCTATTGAGTGGCTGTGTCTGACCCCTCCTCACAGGACGGAGGCTCTCTTAGCGGTTACAGAGTGCTAGCATTATATGACCTAGCTTCTCTGTCATAACAAGTGTAAATCACGCTATAAAAAAGTCTATGTTTAGCTTCATTTACAGGCGGCTATAGCGCGAGCTTCCTCTTACCTTCATCTCTCACATGTTTACCTCATAAATCTGTGGCAAATGTTTATGTCGTGGCAGGGTTTGTGGAATCTTTAGGTTATTGTGTTAAATAGTTACATCCAGATGGTAAAGATTTTCCTTTTGTGAACTGTTGAGAAAGGGACTTTAGGGAGGGATTGCAATACGATTAAATTCAATTCAATGTATTTTGGTATTTCCCTAAATCACAACATCCGTTTTCTAGGAGGTCTTTACAAAGTTGTGGATTTGCCGACACGGATCAGAGAATTAAACAGTTAAAAAACAGGAAATGCAATGATAAAAATGTCCATAAATGTTAGTAGATGATCATATATGTTGTTGGATGTCCTGGATCATCACCACTGTCCTTAGACCCTCCTGCATTAACAAGGAACAACTCAAAAAACCCAGTTATGACAAAAATTGAGAAGTGAAAAGTGAGTTTTCTGTATGTTGATTGACAAATTTAACTTCACTTTTAGGATTTGTACATTTGTAGTATTTTTCGGGAGGCTGGCCTTTCTAACCAAAGAATGTTCGGCCATAGAGAAGGTAACTAACAGAAGCTATAAGAAGACAAAAACTGAGTGACATGCACCCAGAGGAAGGGCAAGGTACTGAAGCTCATTAGTGTGTTTTTAAATCATCTAAGCCAGGGGTGTCCAAACTTTCTAGTAAGAGGGCCACATTAGCTTGCCAAAATTATCCATGGATCGTAAAACTGTTTTGTTGTAGTAGCGGTTTATTTCTTCTTAGATATTAAAAATACTATTATATACAAGTACGCAAAAAATCGTAAAATTACAATTATATACAAGTATGCTCAAAAATCTTAAAATTACAAGTACGCTAAATAATAGAAAATTACTGTCTGTCAAAATCTTAAAATTACTACTGTATATAAGTATGCTTAAAATTTTTAATATGGGTGCTTTATACAAGTACGCTTAAAAATCTTAAAATTACTACTATATACAAGTATGCTTAAAAATCTTAAAATTATAATTATATACAAGTACGCTAAAAAATCGTAAAATTACTGCTATATACAAGCATCTTTAAAAAAAATCCTAAAAATACTACTATCGTGTTTTTAAGTAAGGTTAGTTGTAGCAACCTTAAAAATCTTAAAATGACTACTATATACAAGTGCACTACGTACACAGGCTGAGGTTAAAGGATTCCCTGTCAGACTTTGCATTTTCACACACAAAAAGTCATGCTTGTCGTCAATCTCCTCCCGGTTCCACACAGAAGGCCAGATCCAAAACACAACAGTCCATCTCCATCACATCCTCTCTGTCCTGGAAGCGTTTGTCTTTGCCTGAGTGGATGAAAAACACTCCGGAAGCTCGGTCCCTGTCAAAACATAACACCGGCAGCATACAAACCCGTCTAGGATCATTAGCTCGCTAGCTTTCTGGGCTGCTATTTAGGCTCAGAACGCGCTCTCCAAACTCCGGCGTTTCTGCCATAAGAGCCTCACACAACAAAACATGAAAGAGCGGCGAAGGATTTTGAACAAGGACGCTGATTTGTGCCCACTTACAGCTGGTTATGTCACCGCTAAAAGATAAGTTTGCATCAAAGCACACTGCAGAATGGGGATCGGTAACTTTTCTGACAGATATGGGAATAGTTTAGGAAGTTAATCTTTTCTTCTCAGTATATTTTGTTATTTTGTTGCTCTATACCAGACAGTGTAAAATAGCGATTACTTTACCTTGACTTAGGTCGGTAATGTAACTTAAGTTATGGGAATGTTGTGACTATGGCCAGAACTCTTACATGTTATATAACATTGGTCTCTCTCTTGCTCTCTGACCTCTCTCTCTCTCTCTCCCCCTCTCTCTGGCCTCTCTCTCTGGTCTCTCTCTCTCTCTCTGGCATCTCTCTCTGGTCTCTCTCTGGCCTCTCTCTCTGGTCTCTCTCTCTGGTCTCTCTCTGGCCTCTCTCTCTGGTCTCTCTCTCTGGTCTCTCTCTGGTCTCTCTCTCTCTCTCTCTCTCTGGTCTCTCTCTGGTCTCTCTTTCTGGTCTATCTCTCTCTGGTCTCTCTCTCTCTAGCTTCTCTTTCGCTCTCTCTTTGGCCTCTCTCTCTCTGGTCTATCGCTGATCTCTCTCTCTGGCCTCCTCTCTCGCCTCTCTCTCTCTCTCTGGTCTCTCTCTCTCTCTGGTCTCTCTCTCTCTCTGGTCTCTCTCTCTCTCTGGTCTCTCTCTCTCTGGTCTCTCTCTCTCTCTCTGGCCTCTCTCTCTGCCTTTCTCTCTCTCTGGCTTTCTCCCTGGTCTATCTCTCTATGGTCTCCCTCTCTTGTCTGATCCTCTTCCCCCCCTCTTACACCTCTCTCCCCCTACTCATGCAGTGCTGGATAAAAGAATCCCCACAATGCGTCTTCATGATGTGTTTACAATCATTTGAATTCCATTGTAGAGCACACAAAACTCTCTTGAAATGAAAACCAGCCATTTTTCCTTCAACACTGGAGATAACCCGTCGCATTTTTACTCCAGACTCCATGTCCACAACAAACCTAATCTTCTTTCGTTGTCAGCTTTTGAAAATATTGTCCTGTTTATACTGTATCTGATCCAAGTCTTCTGCCTTTAATTATACAACACTGGGTTTATTAGAACAAGATCAGCTCGAGGGATGGATTCTTTTGTTTTCTACGATCAGCAGATTACAAATTGAACACGACGTTGAGCCGGAGTCAGATTGAAATCATTTAAACTGGAGGTTGGATGTTTGTGTTTAGTAGTTGACATGATGCGTGTGTGGGTTGTGTTGCTGGAGGGAAGAAGGCAGCAGCTGCAGAGACAGATGTGGACCAGCCTCCAGCAGAACACGAATCTCCAAAAACAGACGGAGGAAATTAAGACAGAGATGTGTTATAAAACAAGCACAAAGATATTTAGTGTTAGAATAATTAACTACAGCTGTTTATAGTAGTTTTTTGTTGTGCTGTGTAGTTCAAATCTATGATCTACGGCAGCGGGGTCAAACTCATTTTGGTCAGCGGCCGATTAAAAACAATAGGAACAAAAGAATTGTAGGGATTTTTACATTATGAAGGTATTTTGGCACAATTTTGGTTGAAAATACTCACATGGCACACTACCAGCTGAAACTGATACAAACATGAACATTTTCAGCTTTTAGTCTGAAAGCAAAGTCCTTTTAATTAAAAATTATGGAACATTAAAGAAGCGAAAAAAATCTCTCCAATCTTCCCACATTATTTTCTTTTCACATTATTTTGACCAATCATGTGATTTGGAATATTTTAAGGCACACCAAACAACATCTCAAGGCGCACTAATGTATCACGGCACACTGGTTGAAAAACACTGACTTGTGTGCAGGGGGCTTGCGCAAGTCTTGAAAGTATTGAATTTTCAAATACTGTAGACCTTGAAAAGTCTTGAATTTTGTGTGAAAGTCTTAATAAAGTATGGGAAAAAAATGTATGGTAGAATTTTACAGTATGCTCAAAGGCGCTGTGAATAAGGTATTTGTATACTAGCCTTCTTTTGTTGCTAAAGCCTGGGAGAGGAGACAACAGATTCTGTACCCTGGATAATGCACCAAATTGTAAATCTTTTTCTGTTTT
The DNA here is from genome assembly GCA_964034765.1 of Knipowitschia caucasica. Lineage (NCBI taxonomy): Eukaryota > Metazoa > Chordata > Actinopteri > Gobiiformes > Gobiidae > Knipowitschia > Knipowitschia caucasica. Next base: position 20,857,906 of record OZ035841.1, read on the forward strand.
TTATGTCTGTATATGGTCTGTATATGGTCTGTAGCCATCAGATGTTGTTGTTCAGTGTCATATAAGCCCATGTGGGCTGGGCACTTTTGTGCATGACACTTAAATAAATAAACTCAAACAAACAAACAAACTAGCCTGTAAAAATAAACATTTCTTATAAACACAGTTGGTACAATCTCAACTAATGAAGTAGGCAGTAGGCACACAAGTGTACAAGTACATAAAGTTAAGGTATTGGGAAAAAAAGTCTGGAAAAAGTCTGGAATTTTAGTTTGGAAAAAGAGCAAGCACCCTGTATGTGACATGAGTTTTTGCTTGCATTTTCTGAAAACAGAAAATTAAAACTGGACCAAATATAAAGTTAAACACATTGTTTTGTATTTAATTATTTCACTTATATTGATGTGTTGGGTTAAAATATTAGAATAAGATAACCATCCCTCAAGTTATTAATAATATTTGAAAATAATTTTAGGGGCCACTAAAAATGGTCTTGCGGGCCGGATTTGGCCCACGAGTCTGAGTTTGACACGCCTGATCTACGGTATCTATTTTCAACTTTTAAATGTGAATATTGATCAAAATCGGTTTATTAGAGGAGCTTTGTTACCACATCAAAAACAGACCATAATAATAATAATAATTAAAGCCGCAAGCGGCGTCAAACGGCCCTCGCCGCACCACGCGAACCACCCCGCACTCAGCCACCCCGCACCAAGCCACCCCGCACCAAGCCACCCCGCACCAAGCCACCCTGCACCAAGCCACCCCGCACCAAGCCACCCTGCAACAAGCCACCCCGCACCAAGCCGCCAGCAATTAAGCCACCCCGCAACTAAGGAAACATACAGTGAAACAGGTTGGTGTAGAGATGGTTTGATGGTTGTGGGAGTGAGTTCCAGAAAGTGGGGGCGGCTGCGGCGAAGGCTCGGTCCCCCAAGGTTCGGTATTCGAGCCAATCTGGATTATTCTAGACACATCCTTCGCTCCTGAGAGTCTACAGTACGTTCCCTTATTCTGAAGTGGATTGACATAGCTGTGCCTCCCCTATGGGCACTTGTGAGCCGACAAACAGGAAGTAATTGAACTAATGGCTCCAAATTGCTATTTATTTTTTAGGATGGGCCTGTACAGTTTTAGCACAATTTCAGGGAAGCTACGAAAGCACTTACAGTATCACAGTATGGACAGATCTATATTTATAAAACTGTGCGTACATTGTAAAGGCTGTGCTCTGGGGACAACACAGGCAGAGATCTGTTGTGTGTGTCCCTCCCATGACCTGTACATGGCTAGACCAGCTGTCTCCATTACTTCTTCTCCTCCCCCCCTCCCCCGTCCTCTCTCTCCTCTCTCTCTCCTCACTTTCTCCTATCTCTCCTCTCTCTCTCCTCTCTCTGTCCTCTCTCTCTCCTCACTTTCTCCTCTCTCTCTCCTCTTTCCTCTTTCTCCTCTCTCCTCACTTTATCCTCTCTCTCTCCTCTGTCCTCTCTTTCTCCTCTCTCCTTTCTCCTCACTTTATCCTCTCTCTCCTCTGTCCTCTTTCTCCTCTCTCTCTTATCTCTCTCTCCTCTCTTCTCTCTCTCTCCTCTCTCCTCTCTCTCTCCTCTCTCTCTCTGTACTGAAGCTCCCCAAACATTTACGTTTACTGGGCCTGGCTGCTGCTGCTGCTGCTGCTGCGTCTGCTCTTCATCAGAAATCTGTGGGTGGATGCGAGTAGGGGAGGAAGTCTTGTAAATGACAGGGCTGATTTGGAACGCAGGGTCGAAGCATCAATAGTGTGGGTTTAAGACGGGGGTCTGGGTGGACTCAGGCTGCAGTAAAGTGGCAGAGACATATGGATGTGCTTATAGAGGCAACTACAGAAGTGAGGGACGGATGGTCAGGCAACAAGGAGCATTATTTTGTGTTTAAAAGCTCCCAATTAGCTTCAAATGCCTTTACTATTACATATTGTATCTCATATCATACTGTTTGTGTCTGAATCGTGACTGAACTGCATAGAATATTAAAGATAGAAACATAACATGCACTGTGTTAGGTCTTGATTCAATAGGTTATATGCATCATTTTAGTATGTGTTAGTAAAGATTGAACCAGTCCGGCCCTCGGCTTGTAGCAAATTTGGTTGTTTGGCCTTGGACGTATTTGACTTTGACATCCCTGCTCTAAGAAGAAGAAATTCGTAACACAGTGCGGAAATTTCAGTTTGATGAATACACATAATGGCATGCAGCGCCCGTTATAGGCAGAGTTGCCCAAGGATACAACAACAGCAGTGGGAGTCGGTTCGAGGAGATCTCGCGGTGGTATCGAACCAGCGACCTTCAGGCTGAAAGGCAATGGTGGATTCTCCAGAATGTATTTTAGGCATCTTTAGAGATAGAGAAGTATGCAAATAACAAGATAAAGACAGCAAGTTGAAGTGACATTTTATTTTTACAAGGTTCTTTATTCTGGGACAAACATAGATTATTTATGAGAAAAAAACTTGGGTACTGCAGCTTTAATTCAATACAGAGAAGCCATTGGAATAACAGTTATTTGATCAAGTTATCTGCAATGTCATTTCAAGGGTTCCGCGATTATACAAGCAAGAAAATACGAGAAAGATTCAATTTAGCCTCAAGTCTTGACCCAAATTTGACAATAAAAAACAAATGTTCTTTTTCCATTCCCTCTTTTCTCCTGTTATAAAACATCCCATTCCCATTGAACCCACTTAAGCGCCTTCCTTTTATAACCTTGACAGATAATCTCGCTCCAAAGTTTCACTGCTACACAAAAAAGATTGCATTTTCCAATACACTTTGATGTCCGATGTCCTGTCCCTTGGCAACGCTTGAAAATGGAAAAAAATAAAATAAGTCTTTGTAAGCCTTTGGGAGCCGAGCTGAGTAAAAACAATTCCATGTAAGGACTAGAGGAATGTTGGAATAAACTTTTGGCGAGGCGTGACGGGCGATAGATCAACATCCTCGGGTCCTGGGCTCGCATTTGCACCAAGGCCTTCGATTTGTTATGTTATAATGAGAGAGGAACTGTAAACTGGGAAAATAGGCAGAGCAGGTGCCGTAAAGTTGGATTAAGAGGAATTAATCTTGAGGAATTTGATAACACTGGGGTTTTTGGGGATTGGAGCTTGATTAGGTATAGGGTTAAGGAAATAGCTGCTGATGCGCTAACGTTTTGAAAGCCATGGACTCGTGTAAGAACTTGTTAAAACTGATTGACTCTACTTGGCTCTATACTGTACCTGGTTGTGTTTCCATTACGCTTTAGTCTCTGTTACCGTATCCTCAGATTCTGTGTATTTGTCATTTTGTAGTAAAACCTAATTAGAATACATGTGCAAAAAGACCCGAGTGTGTGCGCCAGACAAGTACATAAGTAAAACAAGCTAAAAAAAAGTGTCATTGTGAAACCAATTTGTAAAAAATTGCTGAAACAAGTTGTTGGCATATCCAGGTATCCTGTATCTCAGCAAAAACAATATCTTCTGCCAGAGGGAAGAAGCTGGAACATGGCTTATCCAGTCACGGATTATTTTAAGAGCTCGATTTAAGAACCTCTAGCCCTAGCAACCTAGCCACACCAAAGAGTATCTGTGGAAATTCGCTGGTAACCATGGCATCCAGCAGCAAACGGGGACAGAGAGCTGAGTAGAGTAGGGTAGAGTAGAGTCGAGTCGAGTAGGGAAGGCTCGAGTAGAGTAGGGTAGGGTAGAGTAGAGTAGGGTAGAGTAGGCTCGAGTAGGGTAGGATAGAGTAGGGTAGAGTAGGGAAGGAAAGGCTCAAGTAGGGTAGAATAGGGAAGGCTCGAGTAGGGTAGAACAAAGCAGCGTAAAGTAGAGTAGGCTCAAGTAGAGCAGAGCAGAGTAGAGTAGGCTCGAGCAGAGCACTCTAGTCTAGTCTAGTCTAGTCTAACTCTGAGTAGAGTAGAGTAGAGTAGAGTAGAGTAGAGTAGAGTAGAGTAGAGTAGAGTAGAGTAGAGTAGAGTAGAGTAGAGTAGAGTAGAGTAGAGTAGAGTAGAGTAGAGTAGAGTAGAGTAGAGTAGAGTAGAGTAGCAGGTCTTTAACATGTCAGGACTCACTGGTTGAAAGACACTGCTGTGGAGAGGTTTTCTTTTTCCTTGTGGTCACTTATATTTTACATCTGTTGAAAGTCAAACTAAAACTTTTTGACCAGTGGCTTGATCTACATTTAATTGTTTTTGGCGTCAAACTAGTGCTGGAAAATATAAACAACGACCTCAACTCCAGTTCAAACTGAGGAAGGATCCAGTCATTCCCAAACTGAGTGACTGCTTCACGACATAAATATGTAAAAACCAATTAAGAACAAAATTGAGTTTGGACACAGCTGGGACCGAAACTTTAAACTGCCATTAAAAATCACTTTTACATTTTTGTGGCTGTTGCAAACCAAAAACTCTCTTCACAAAGTCCAAGGCGGCTTTCTTAAATGACACGCACACACGCACACACGCACGCACGCACGCACACACGCACACGCACACACACACACACACACACACACACACTACAGTTAGCTTGGCTCATAATAAACAAACCACAAGGCTATTTCTGATGCTAATGCTAACAAAACCCTTTCTTTTGGACAGAACTCCTTCTCCAGCGTCTTTCACATGGAGTACGAGGAGCTGGTGGATGCCCAGGACGTGCCCAAGAGGTAATAAGAAGAATTTTGGTATGTTTTATTTATTGATTTATTTGAATAGAAAACTGCGACAAGTTACATAACGTGTAAAACCAGTGACTAGAAAATGAACTGAAGAGTACAAACTGAAACTGTAAGGATGTGTAAATGTGTATAAACTGGTTTACGAATGTATAAAGATATAATATGACATTTGTTTACAAGTTTTTGAAGTCCCGCCTATAAGCTAATGCAGCTAGGTGGGAGTTCCCATTTACAAAAAAAAAAGTTTTTTGAGCCGTAGTACTAGGACAAGGTGTGAAGATTACATTATGTACAGTAGATGGTGTAGTAGCTTTAGCTGAACGAATGAAGGCTCGTATAGATACTTTTTGCTCATAAGAACTAAAACACATATATACACTGAATCAGTTAAAGAAGCAGTCACAGATTTTTTCCAAACACATTATTTTAAATATTGTGGGAAAAAGTCCCTAAACCCTAAAAGAAGTCCAATTATCATGTGTTTTCAAATAGTAATGGAATTGACCAGATGCCTATAGTCTCCAAAAATTAATAAAAAATGTTTTGGAGCGGACTGATAAAAATAAAACAATGGGATGCGTTTATTCACCCTCTTCCTGTTTCTCACGAGTGCACGCACCTGAGTTATCGGATTTTCTAAAACCTAAATGGGCTGAACAGAAAATGCCAATTTCATGTTTCATCACCACTGTCCTTAGACCCTGCTGCATCGGCAAAGAAAAAATGAGAAAAAATGAGAAACCTTTTTTTATATATATTTTAATATTAAAATACACAGTTTTTCCCCTTTCAGACACACAGACAGGACCATCTGCCTGTGCATTTTTGGCCTCTGTCACATCTTTAGAATAGGTTTTTCAGTGACCAGCTTTCATTTAGTAAAGGATACATTTTTTTCCTGTGAGATAGAGACATGATATCTTCTATTTTTTTCAAAATGTTACTTGTGAATAAAACCAATTTCCTGTTTTGGATGCAACGTTGGATGCTTTGAACTTTTATGATTGCACTTATATTAGTTCAGTTAAAGTAGGTGTTCCTAACTTTTATGAATGTAACTCACTCTGTCACTGTACCACTATGACATCACGGTCAGAGAAGTTTTTGCTCTTTTTAAAACAAAACTATTTCTCAGAAATTTGCTACGGCTTTTTCTCAGGTGAAATGGCATTCTTTACAAATGTAAAAAGTTAATTTTGTCTTCTTATGTTTATCAAGACAAGAAAGTAAATAAAGCTAGTACTTCTTAATTACCTTACATCAGAGGTGACACGTGATGGTGACAAAATACCTTGTAGAACCTGCAATAAAACATACATCAGAGAAACAGGAAGAGCTTTCAGCACCAGAAGAAAGGATCATCAAAAGGAATGCAAAAAAGAAACGGCAGCATGACTAACAAGATCAACCAAGGAAAAGGAAAACCTCAAATCAGCAATATCCGACCACTGCAAAAGAGAAAATCACATCATGGACTGGGACAATACAAAAATAGTAGGAACAGAAGAACATAAATACAAAAAGTGACCACATCCGGAAACAACAGCTGGTAAAAGGCGCGTCACACCATCAAGTGTCCCCTCTGATGAAGTAAAGCAGTACTAGCTTTCTTTACTTTCTTATCTTATTAAAAAGAACCTTCAAAGCCTGCATTCTCTACAATCTTAAAGTTTTTGAATTTGGGGAAAAAGAAAACAAATTCTACACTTCCCTCTGCTGGTTGTTAAGAGGTAGGACAGTCCGAGATAATTATTCACCTTTTCTACTTATTCCCCCTATATTGTCTTCTGATTTTATTATTTCAGATTCTAAAACAGGACATAACATAGTAAATTGTCTCATTGTCCTTTTTAATTGCCAAAAATTATGCCCAATATGTCTTCTTTAAACACAGACCTCTTTTCATCCATGGTCTTATTGTTTGAATCATTAGCTCAGTCAAACCATTAGTCTCTCGTTTCCTCTTGCCCTGTTGCGTGTGACCTCCCGATTTATTCACACCACACTGAACTCCGACCGACTGTAAAATCCTTTTTAGCTAAAGTAGTAGTGTACGGTTGGACTCCAGTATTCTAAATGTTTATATTCTACCGTTTGGTGCCTATTTCTGAAACAAAAGCAAGAATAGACTGTGTTGCTAGACCAAATAGACCCGGGTAAATTGTGAATAACGAATCCTCTTGTGGGTTTAGTGGGAACCTATTGACTGTGCAGTTTGAGTCAAAGGGCTCAGCAGGATGTGTGGCCTCTTTCTCTTCGGCGGAATGTGGGAACTCTCTTCTGAGTCCAAACCTCAAACGTCACTGGATGGAGGTCAGGGCTTTGTCACAGCCGCTCGCTCGAATATTTTCTCAGTTCTGAGTTCACTACAATTAGAGCCAATCCAGGGAAGAATTTACCGTACATTTTGGAGTATAAAACGCTACTTTTTTCCCCGCACAAAAAGTCAATTCAAAATTAATTAAAAGCCAATGAGAACAAGTGAGTTTTAGGACCAGACTTAGACTGTCTGATTCACTTCCTGATTTTAACACACTAGAAGAAAAGCAAATGATTCGGCGTGGTAATAACGTGTTTTGTGTGTTTCCAATATAAATGTGCAGTATATTTAAAGGTTACAGGCACCTATAGAAAAAGCATTTGCAATATGTATTTTTCTGTTACCAAGCAAAGTTCAAGAGTCCTATATCTTTTTGTAAATATCTCATATAATAAATTGATTTTTTGATTGGCTCTGTATGGACATGGCATTGATCATCCCATATTTATTGGTTGAACTTGAAAGAATAATTGGTAAACTAATCCATTGTCCAAAAAAAGCAGTAAATTACAGGTCTAGAGTTATCTGCATTTGGTTGTGTGTTGTCTTTCAATGCATTTTTATACAAATTCTACCTGGAAACAAGCCAAACAAGCCAAATACTGAGTGTAAACAAATTTTACACCTCCCTCTGTTGGTAGCTAAGGGGTAGTACAGGCCAAGATCATTCTTTACTCTATCTTCCCCATATATTTTCAACTGCATATATATTTTCACATTCTAAAACATGACATAACAAAGTAGTCTTGTTATCATTGTTAATAGCCAAAAATTATGCATAATATGTCTTCTTTAAACACAGCCAAATACTTAGTGTATGGTATGAGATAGAGTCTGTATCTAACTGTTTTCTTCATCATTTTTCCCTGGGGGCATTGAACCCAGCAGAGCCGCAAACATAAATCAACTTTATTTTTGCGTCTGGTTTTCACTTTCAACAGGAGCAGTCGACATTTCAGAAACTTCTCTAAATAGTCTCGCTTGTGGAGATCGTTTTTCTTTTTGTCAAGAGTTTGTACTGAACGGGCTGGTTGTAGTTTGGCAATGGCAAAGAATTCGATAGTAAAGTAATCCGGTCTGCTTCTATCAAGAAATTGAAGCAAGAGGTATGTTTAGCAAAAGTCATCGCTGGCAAAGATTGTGGCGCTACTCCCCACGGGCTCCGTTAGCAGCAAAAGAGATGCCTAAAGCTAGGCTAAATGCTAAATGCTAACTACTCACTCGGGCGCATTACATACGTGACGGTAAACTCAGATCCAATAGTTTCAAATTGCAAAAGGAGTTAACCCCTCCCACCTGTTAACGGAGCTCAATGGAGCGCCTCCAAACCTTAGTACAAAATGTGATTTGTACTACGATGTGGTACGACCAGACTACGGATAAGTGAACATGATTAGAAAACCAAAAAATCAACAAAATGTGTTTAGTCCTCAACACTTACTGTAACTCACCGGTCGTCATTCACCAGTCTTTTTTGACAACAATCCTGTGTCCTACAGCTGCTAAAACTTGATGGAGTCAAGAATGATAACTCCATAAACTCTGCTCTGGCAAAGAACAAGAAAAAAGTAGTGGCTTATAATCCAGAAATCATAGAAATTAAAATGATAAACAATATATTTTGATGGAAAAGTCCACAAAATGCTGCATATGAGAAGCCGAAATCCTGTTACGTTCTGAAAAGGAGTAAGGACCCAAAATGCCGGACTGCCTAAATATAAGATTTAATGAACAAAAACAAAATCCAGGATACAGAATTTAAAATTCAAACCAGGACAAAACAGGGACAAAAACGCAATGGACCAACAACAAAGTGAAATGAGCACAGGGTTTACAGTAAATACAGTACACACAGGGACACACAGGTTAAACTCATTAGAACCAATACATCAAAATAAAACCATGAAAAGTAATCAAAAAGCCCACACCATAACAAATCCATCATTAACCATGTGCTTGTTCTCTGCAAAGGAAAATACCACTAAAACAAATTTACAGCTGTATTTTGTATTGTCCACTTTGTTTTAGTATCAACACATTTTATTTTAAAAGAGTAAATGCTTCTAATCCAGAGGTATTTTGGCCTGAGCGTGACATTATCAACTGGATGTATCACAAGGAAGTTAAAGTCTGGGAGACGAGACAACAGATTATGGATCCTGTATGAAATATTTATTGTTAATTCATGTTTATTTGTGGTCTTTAGCCAACATTGTTGTTGCTTGATTGTCATAGAAGCCTTTCGAGCAGGACACTTATATAATAAACTCAAACCCATTACAGCTCTTTAGATAGCTTCATACTTGGAAAACAGCAAAAAAAAAAAAAATGTTTTTCCCTGAAGTAAAAACAGTAGTTGATGTTTTCTATGTCCCCGACTGTCGCACTAAACGCTAACACAACTCTCTGTGTACGAATCGTCTCGGGAAAACCTCTGGAGACTTAATGAAAACCCAAAGTGGTGTAAAACCGTCCGTGTATGCGTCGTTCTGCGTTTACAGGGAGATAATGCTCTGGGACAAGGCCCTAACGTGCTCTTCGTACCGAGTTTATTGGCTTTAAATCTGCTCTAATACCTGTTCTTGGCAGCGGCGGACGATCCATGAAGCCGGATCGCAGCTGTGGTTCTGGACTCCTGGGTTTATTGGTGCAGCAGATGGAACGGTCTCAAAGAGATTTAACAAACGTCGATATGGTCCCAGTGGTCTGACCGAGGGGGGCTTTCAGGTTCCTGGTACAGTTAGAGGGAGTGAATGAGTGAGTGAGTGAGTGAGTGTAGGTGGGTAATATTTTAGTAGAAATTGAGGAACTGTAATTTTATTGGTATTAAATTAAATGTTTGGTAATGTAATTTAAAGTCTGTAAGTGTAAGACATGGCCATGTATGTATCTACCTACATTAGATAACATTAACCTGCTCAATTACACAATTACTGCTTTGTAGTACTAAATCATGTATGTTTATGTGTTTTAGTCAAAATTTGAGAAGAAAACCATTTCATATTCTGCAATGTAAATGGGATTTGATATTTTTTTTTCCTCTATTGGTCAGTAATGGGGGGCTACAGTGTCCTAGACTAGACAATATCATTAAAATTAAAATGTACTAAAATTGTGGGTGGAAATCATCCCTAATATTAGTACATTCTGTAGAAACACATTTTTATGCTGGTATTGAATTTATAATAAGCCATGTTTATTTTGAGCAAATAAGTGTACAAAAAACAAAAGCAGAATATCAAAATTGTGCATAAATAACCCTGAGTTACATTTACATAATACGAAATTATAATATTATATACACAAGAGAAACACTTGCAGATACTCAAAAAGGAGTGGGAAGAAGAAAAAAAATTTATGCTTTTAATAAACTTCAGCTTGAGTGAGAGAAAAACCAGCAAGAGATGAAAGGCATTTATAGTTGACTTCAAGACATCGGTATAAACTTTTTCATCAAGTCTCAGTTCCGGGGCCAAGTTTCCTCGGTCAGTCCTAATAAGCGTCTTCAAATATTGCCGTACGTCATGTGGCTTTGTGATACGGCTGAAGTGGGCAGCTCCAGTCCAGTCCAGGCCAATGGAACGTCCAGGACACCGCAGGACCTCCACTTAGACTGGCCCCAAAACCGCGGGGGTCTTTGCACAGTGACATTCAAACTGTACTTTCTCAAACCGAGAAGTCCATTCCAGCCCCGAGCCAAAATGTCACAGCACATCAGTCCGGGTTTAGTGCCTGATTGTGGGCCCGGTTTAGCGCCGTCACGGATTTGGCCTGGCTTTTCCTGCGGCCTCATTTAAGTCAATCATGAAGGGAAAGGAACACAGACTGGACTGAAGCAAAGGAGCAGAGCGGGGAAGAGAGATTGTTTTAATTATATTCAATTTGTGCTAAGTTTGCACACGGGTAGATGTCTCCGAAGCCAAATCAAACACACGTCATTGCAAAGACAACAATATTGATTGCGTAGAAGTAGTTTCACATCCATTGCAAGTAACAAATACACATAGGGTATCATACATTATCTGTCTATATTTCTATAAGTGAAGAGTTCATTTGCAAAAACAGATATCTCCGCTTTGAAAATGTGTAAAAAAGTTGTGTTTCTTTAGCTTAATAACATTCAGCTTTTTGTGTTGCCTTCTTCTTTAAGTAAACAATCTTTAGTTATTGGCCACTTCTGCATAAATCACATTTTGTCCGGTAATGTCTGTTGATGCATATGAAGGAAAGTTGATTCTATAAAACCAGGAATATCCAGGACACTCAACAACATTTAAGGACATTTATAGACTTACCGTATGTGTTTTTTATCATTGCATTTCTTCTGAACGGTTTGATTCTCTGATTTGTGTCCTCCGAGAATACTACTACAAAAAAAGATTGACTTGATTTGAAATGAATACAATATTTAAGTGTAGATTGGATAATACCTCTGTCTCCCCACATTCAAAGCCTCCGGTTCACTTTCACCCCATGTTATGTTTGCGAGTATCCTTTTTCCACCGCGGCAGACTTGGCTCGGGGCAGCGGGGGCTCAGGTGCGGCTACAGTAGACGGTTGTTCCACTAACAGGCAACGTTAGCCGTGACGCTAGCTGTCTGTTTGAGTGGAAGTGATGCCTTCAGCTTCTGGCACAGTAGAGACGGAACATTGCGTATGAAGCCAGGGTGCTTGCTTTAAAGTGACAACCTCCATCCAATTATCCAGTGATTGTTGTACTGCGTCTGTGCAGTAAGAGTGTGGTTTAAAACATATGAAATAAAGATGCTTCTCGGTCATTTTGAGAGAACATTTGAAAATAATACCAAATGTTTCCTAAAATCATTGTTTAATAGTTTAGATTCACAAACTCACCATTTTATTCTTATGTCTGAAAGTCCTTTCTACTGACTAGTATCGTGTATTGGTTTTTGAATATTGTAACCAAGATCAGAGAGAGAGAGAACAGAGAGAAAGACCAGAGAGAGACCAGAGAGAGACCAAAGAGAGACCAAAGAGAGATCAGAGAGACCAAAGAGAGAGAACAGAGAGAGAGATCAAAGGGAGATCTGAAAGAGAAACCAGAAAGAGAGAGACCAAAGAGAGAGAACGGAGAGAGATCTGAAAGAGACTAGAGAAAGAAACCAGAGAGAGAGACTAGCAAGAGAGAGACTATTGAGAAAGACCAGAGAGAGATTAGATGAAGACCAGAAAGACTAAAGAGAGTGAGAGACCAGAGAGAGACCAGAGAGAGACCATGTACAAATATGTAGAACTTTGTGACAGTTTTGTTCATGTGGATGGGGACAGGAATTACAAAGAAATTATCTCTAAACTAAAACTACAAATCTGACTTTTGACTAAAGGCTTTTTGGAATGTTGTGATGTCACATGAACGCGAGCTTTAGAGAGTGGCGGACTCATTTTCTAATTAGACTGCTTTGGATCAATATTAAGGTTGTAAATGTTTTATAGTGGACCAAAGAGCAATAAATCTTTATTAAATATGTGGTGTTGTGTTTCCATAGAGACCAGATAAACTACATGTACGCTCAGTGCTGTAAGAACACAGCTCAGCGGCTCAACATCAGCGACGTGACCAAGGAGCAGCGCTTTCCCTGGACCGTCAGTCTGAGTCTACTGCTACTGCTACTGCTACTGCTACTTCTGAGTCTACTGCTACTGCTACTGCTACTTCTACTTCTACTGCTACTTCTACTTCTGAGTCTACTGCTACTGCTACTGCTATTTCTACTGCTACTTCTACTTCTGAGTCTACTTCTACTGCTACTTCTGCTGCTTCTTCTACTTCTGAGTCTACTGCTACTTCTGATTCTTCTTCTTTTCTGGATTCTTTTCCTGCCGCTTCTTCTCTGGATTCTACTTGTTCTGCCTCTTCTTCCTCTCTGGATTCTTCTTCTTCTGATTCTTTTTCTTCTTCTTCTAATTATCTGGATTCTTCTTCCTCTCTGGATTCTTCTTCTTCTGATTCTTCTTCTTCTCTGGATTCTACTTGTTCTGCCTCTTCTTATCTGGATTCTGCTTCTTCTTATGCTCTGGATTCTACTTCTTCTTCTGCTTCTTTTTCTCTGGATTCTACTTTGTCTGCTTCTTCTTCTTCTTCTTCTCTGGATTCTGTTCCTTCTGCTTCTTCTTCTGCTTCCTTTTCTCTAGATTCTACTTCATCTGCTTTTTCTTCTTCTTCTCTGGATTCTGTTCCTTCTGCTTCTTCGTCTGCTTGTTCTTCCCTGGATTCTACTTCTTCTGCTTCTTCTTCTTCTTTGGATTCTGTTCCTTCTTTTTCTGCTTGTTCTTCTCTGGATTCTCTCTCTTCTTTTCTGTTTCTCATCATATTCATTGTTTGCTCCACTTCCACAGAGTGAAAACCCAGACCGCAGTAACATCAAGAGTCTGCTCTGCACTCCCATCTGGAACGGCAAAAAAGATCAAGTTATTGGTGAGTTTAGAGATGCTGATATGATGGAGCGTAGCCATGGATACGGCTACCTATTATATGAGTAGGCATTGCGCCATTTTTGTTTTAGCCTGGTCAGCCAGACTTCCACCCATCATGTGAGTCCAGTTTTAACCTGAAAATTTGAGGAAATAGGTAGAGTCTGAGCAGGAAGTGTGTGCTCCTAAAATCTGCAGCCACACCAGCCCTTTCAGGAACCGGTTTGACAACCCTCAAGGCAGCTCTTCATCATTTCACTTTCCACTATGATTTACCTCCCGTTCCAATCTCACACAGAATGAAAGCTGCCGACGTACTCCTCCACACTAAATATGCTGTTTGGTGATTGATCCACTGTCTTCATCTGACTTAAATGATTTAGAATATAGATATATAAGATATAAAATCCTTTAAACCGGAGCAGGAAACGGCGTTGTATGCGTGAAGTCAGGCATTTCTCTAATTGGTTGATTCTATCTGTCAATTAGATCATGCACCTTCCCTGACCACATAATTTGGTGGAGGAACGGGAAAAAGCAAAAGATGAAAAAGCACCCACTTCACTCACATCTCCTACTATGAGTTTGAGCACAGTCCAGAGGGGCCGATGGCGCAGACTGGAGTATGTGAATGAATAATACCATGTGAAGTGTCTCTGAGCGTCCAAAAAGCCTTTTATAAAACCAGTGCATTATTATCACTCCATCACATGTGCTTCTTCTTAAGTGTTGCTACTGAAGATGAAAGTCTTACACCACTTCATTTCCTGGATCTCTCTCTCTCTTTGAAAATGTAATGATTGAAGATCCAACCCATCCCACCTGCCACAATTTACATTTTACTCTAACCTTGAGAAGTTATGGTAAAATGTCGGAGGAGTGTATTCAGTCTACCAAGGAAACTCTATGCTCCATTATTATTTATGTTATGACGCATTTATGAATAACCTCCGATAGTCCATCCGTCTTTGTGATTACCATCTGCATAATGACCTGTTAGCAGCCACTTGGAGAGGCTTAATGGACTGATTTCCCTTCAAACGAACCAGGCCCCTCCAGCCTCCTGCTAAATTTGCGTGATGATCCATCTTTATGTATCGTGACACTGTCTGGTCTTTTTATTACACTCCCTGCAACCTCAGATTAGTGATTACATCTCCATTCAGTGCAAAAAACTGCTGAGGCCAAAGACTGAAAAACTGACCATTCATAAAAAAAAGTATTTTAACGAAAAGGCTGAAGAAGAAAAACTTGATGCAAACACACACACACACACAACTGATGTTATGTATGGAGCTAGGTCTGACACAATAATTAGCATTTTTATATATATCTAAATTGTTCAATGAATGAGGACGATTTTAACTGTAGAGGAGTGAACATACAGTAGCTGTTTTTTTTTTTTTTCATTTGACCTGGTTTTATTTTGAAATTTCTTGTTCAGTGTCTTTGTCCATCCCATGTTTTGTTCCTGGCTTGTTTTTTGTCAGATTTTTTGACCTGGACTTTGGTTTTTTTCATGAATTAATACTTTAATTGCAGACCAGAGAGACCAGAGAGAGACATGAGAGAGAGAGAGAGGAAAAGAGAGAGATAGAGACTAGACAGAGAGACCAGAAACCGGAGAGACCGGAGAGAGAGAGATACCGGAGAGAGAGAGACCAGAGAGAGAGACCAGAGAGAGAGACCAGAGAGAGAGACCAGAGAGAGAGACCAGAGAGAGACTCTAGGAAAACAGGCCTTGAACACAAATGCTAACTTTTGTGCCACAAATGTCAAATGTCATATTCTTATTTAAAGGCAGGCAAAACTGTTCTTACTTGCTGAAAAATACATGTTAAATACCACAATGGGACTTGTTTGGTAATAACATAATAATAATAATGATGATGATGATTCACTTCCCACCTCTACACCTTCTCCACCGACTCCCACTGATGACTGCTGTTAATGTGTCCTTGGGCAAGACACTTAACCCCACTTTGCCCAAAGCCCCCACTGAAAGATCAAGGCTATGCTCACACTCAGAGAGCAGCCGTCCTCCTGTGGACTCACCACCTGCAGAGGGTCAGTGAGGGGCTGGTGCTATGAGACTTGGGTGGCATCTCTGATTGCCACCCCCCTGACCCAGAAATGGATTAAAGGATAGAAAATGGATGGATGGATGGATGGATGATGATGATGATGATGATGATGATGATAATAATGTATAAAAAATTCCCCTCTGTGGGACAAGGAAAAAGGTTCTCTCATCTTATCTCTCTTATTTCTTAAGGTAGCAGTAATTTTATAGAGAAAGAATGCTATATTCACTCCTTTTCATTTCGGTAATCAAAATCAGTATCATATAGAAAAAATCTGGGCCGGTGCTGCCCTTGTTTTGAGGTCTTACTTTGTTTTCCTGGACATAATTGCCCTCTCGCTCCTCTCAGGCGTGTGTCAGCTGGTGAACAAGATGGACGAAGCCTCGGGCAGCGTGAGGGCGTTCAACAGGAACGACGAGCAGTTCCTAGAAGCCTTCGCCATCTTCTGCGGCCTCGGAATCCAGAACACGCAGATGTACGAGACCGTGGAGCGAGCCATGGCCAAGCAGGAGGTCACCCTGGAGGTCGGTTTCAGTCTGCAACTTACGCAACAACTTACTTTAGAAACCATCTTAGTCATCTCATAATGTAACATATACAGACTCTCTCTGGTCTCTGTCTCTGGTCCCTCTGGTCTCTAGCTTTTGTTTTTCTCTGGTCTCTCTCTATCTCTCTCTTGTCTCTCTCTGGTTTCTCTTTGGTCTCCTTTATTTCTCTCTGGTCTCTCTCTTTGGTCTCTTTCTCTGGTCTTTTTCTGGTATCCCTTTGGTCTCTCTCTGGTCTCTCTCTCTCTCTCTCTCTGGTGTCTCTCTGATCTCTCTGCTCTCTCTCTGGTTCTCTCTAACGCCTTCAGAAAAAATTACCCACATAAGAAACTTGGCTCCAGCTAGCTTTTATTCAAACCGGCCCCTTCTGCATTCAGCTAACACTATGGGTGCTAGCTACTCGCTCAGTCCATTCTTAATCCACGGTTTCTGGGCAGGACGTTCTCAGTAAGTGCCTGTTTTCTGTCCTGCACTCTTTGCCTGGGACCAGTGCATTAGCTCCGCAGCAGTGTTTACCTTCAGATAGGCTCTCTACGAGTTAGCACCGTGTGTGGTCCAGCGACTGCAGCTGCGCCATTCAAAACATCCAGCCTGCCTCAAACCAGGGCCCGAATGTTTTAATAATGTATTATTCAGGGGTTAAAACATTGGGTTTTCTGGTCAAGAGTCACCTGAATGTGTTTTTCTTCAAGAATCTTTTGCGATTATGGCTAAAAAAGGGTCTATCTTTTTATGTTTATAGTTTGTGCTGTTTTTTTTCTGGCAAAATTATTGTAAAGGAGATGAAAATGTTGTGAATGTTTTGAACCATAAAAGTAAAAATATTTTGGAGATAGTTTACCTTTAATTGCAAAAAAATGATACACAGTAATATCTTTGATTATTTTACATTGTATATACATCAAAATTTGACATCAACATTTTTTATCATTTATTCACCGATCCCGCAAAAATATGAATACATTATAATACATAACAAATATTCACGTTTTTTATTTTGGTGCAATATGTTCTTATTGATCTTCATAGATTGATGATATTTTTTGCATAATTATGAAACATTGACGCGCCACAAATGTATCCAGCTTTTACCGTTAGCTTACAGTGACGGCAAACTGCTCTCTGGTATCACTTGTACATTATACATGTTGAATAATTAGGATGTGGGGAGGTGTATGTTTGAGAAAATTAGGAATTACTCAGAAATGAAAGCTAAAGCAGAGGTTCAGACTGGGACACATGTGCAGCAACCCACCTCCTCCACGTCACTGCCTTTTCAGTGAGGAATCTTCATGTTATCGGCTCAGCTTTATTCGCCACCAAATAGACACAAGAAATAAGAAAAAAGCCAATAGATTCAAGCTATTGTTGCCCCCTTTTCAAATGTTTTGCAGTGTAATGCCTATTTAAGTTATATTTAGATCAGGTATAAGTGTCAACAACTACAATCCAGCTAAAAAATATTCACAATAACATCCCAATAGTTCTAATTCTATTGCTAATTCTAATCTTTTCCTTGATTCTTTCCATATCGAGCTGATCTTAGTCCACATTTCATTCTCTTTTTGACCATTTTAAGACTGTAAATAATGGTTAACCAGTAATATTGTGTGGTAAATGCCTTCTGTCTTCTGCTGGTTGCGTGTCCAGCGTCAGCAGATCCTAAGACAGTGTCAGATAAAACCGTCTCGATGTTTTCTGCCCAGAACTTGCCATATGATCTATCCCTGTCTGCCGCCTCATCACTGTCTGTTTCCTCTGCAGGTCCTTTCATATCACGCCTCTGCATCCGAGGAGGAGACGAGGGAACTGCAGGTAACCGCGGTAAATCCTCTTTTTATTTCACCTCTGCACCACTAATGATACATGCAGTTTCATGTTTTAATTTCACATGGAGAACAGCGCCACACAAATGATTATTTTAGGCCTATAGAGAGTATATTAAGATTTAATTGATAATTGACTGGACTTGAGAAATAGTATCACAAATGTTGTATTGAATAAATATATATATGTTTTTTAAAAACACAATAATATCATTTGAGAGCTCGGGGAATAAAAGGCCGTTCATATTTTCTTGTCTTGCATTCTTGGTTCAAACAAGTCTTTTACGTAATGCCCAAATGAGTTCTAAAGTTCTAAAACATGAAATCTTGTTAGGGGTTGATTGCTCTCAGCACCGTTATTGACCTCAATCCATCCATTATCTTCTGCTTCATCCGTTGCCGGGTTGCAGGGGCAGCAGTCTAAGCAGAGACACCCAGACTTCCCTCTCCAGATCAGATTTAGATTAATTTATCTTCCATTTGCAGTAAAACTACATTGTAATACATCTGCAAAAGTCCCCAGTGTGCACAAGACCACTCCACACACACTTCCACCAGGGGAATCCCAGGCCAGCTGAGAGACACTGGCCCTGGTCTCCCCCTGGTGGGACTTTTCCGGGAACACCTCCCCAGGGAAGCATCCGAAACAGATGCCTAATATATTGATGAAATTCAGTGATTTCTTTTGTGCATTATTTTGTTTTTAGGAGTAAAATTATTAGTGTAATGGCCGAAACAACAATGATGCAACTTAACGCAAACATTTATTCGTCTCCTGTGCAACAATCCTTCTTACTGCATATGTGTAAAGGGTTAGGCTTAGTTTGCTTAAAGGCATATGGGAGGATATGGGTGGATCATCTAGACTATTGGGACTCCACATGTTACCTTGTAGATTTGAATGTTATGAAATGTGAACTAAACCTTTGCACCTGATCCCATCCCAACATTATTTAAGATTTCAGATGCACTGGAACAACAAAGAGACATACAGTTGCCTTCAGGGTCACTGTGAAGAAGAGTAACAGATCTTTGCTGATTCAGCGTGAAGCCGAGTCGTGCAACTCGATATCAGCTGGACCGGAGCTCTGTGCATGTGAAGCTTAGACCAGGAACTAGACCCAGGCCACAAGACCGAAACCACGTATGAGGAATGGGACTCAAGCGGTCGCAGCTAAAGCACCATCATACAGACAGGATGGAGGATGCTTTTTAGTTCAAATGAGCCAATAACTCATGTTTGACCATTTGACCAGGCATGTCAAACTTCCGAATCCGTCTCGCAAGATATTGGGATTTTTTTTCCCCACAAAAACTACAAGAGGTGCAACTCTGAAAATTATTATCATTATTCAAACATTTATTTCTGCAGTTCAACTTCCAATGTGAGACCAATACATGACAGACTTGTATTGGATGGATGGAGGATTACTATTCACTATGTTCATACTATTCAACATGGTTTATTCGGAGATGGAACCAATCATCAACAATAACACATCATGGCTGGATCTATCTCCCTCTGTGTGTTATGCAAGTTGGAAAACAGAAGTAAATGGACTTTTGAACAATATTCTAATTCTCTAAGTCTCGCCTGTATTTGTAAAAATCTTGTCCTTGTCTGAGAATGTTTTCTAATGTGGCGTCCCTGTGTGTAGGTGTCCACGATCCCATCAGCGCAGTCGCTAAAGCTCCTGGACTTCAGCTTCAGTGACTTCGACCTCTCCGACACAGAGACCACACTGGGGGCCGTCCGCATGTTCGTGGACCTCAACCTGGTGCAGAACTTCCAGATGAAATACGCCGTGAGTCTCACATTCACTCAGCTCCGTCTGCTTCCTCTCTGCAGGGACCTGGATACACACAGACACGACACTTTTGATGAAACGGATACGGAGAAAAGAAAGAGAGAGAAACCCCCCAAAAACAATAAGTCACATTAAGACACTTGCACTAGGACTAAAAAGCTGCACGACTATTGCCACTGTTTCTACACACACACACAGACACACACACACCTCTTGAGTCTATAGAAGTCTCTGTTCGTCGCTCCAGCAGAAAAATCCGATTTTCGCTGTCAGACTGAAGTCCAACATAAACCAGACTCCAACAAAGGAGGATTTCTTTGGCTTTAAAGTTTGCAGAATCACTGAAGCGAAGGATCTAAATTGCCCGTTGCGAATGGGTCAGAGATTGAATGCTTGTTTGTTGTCGTGTGGTTGAGGACTTATAAGGACCTGGACTGTCCAGTTTTGGAAAGAAACACTAAAACATAAGTAAATAGATGGAGCCAAGGTAGAGGAAAGTCTCACGTCCCATGTTCACGGTTCTGTCCAGTAGATTTTACATTTCATTAAGATGAGATAGAGATTGTGAAAGCAGATTATTGAATCACGTTTAATCACATTTTTCCAAATTTGAGCAATTTTTGACTTGTTATTCATCACTTTTTGCTGTGTAACACATACATATATTAAGTATTATACATCGCAGCAGAGTAAGAAGCGTGACTGTGGCTCCAGAGCTCTGCAGGCTGCACAGAGGGCATTGTATAGTCTTTATATTACATCTGTATAAACTCATAAAGGCTTAATGGGACCTGACAGACACATCTAAAGGACCACATCTGGCTCTCGGACCAGGGTTTTCCCACCACTGAACTAAAGTATTTGAAACATTGTCAGTTTGATGGACGCCTCTTGTTCTCACAGTCAGATTGGCTCAAAGTGTTTGGAGAAAGCGTGTGGTGCCGATCAGAGTTAGAAGTTGCCAAAGTGTGAGATTGTCGTGTGGAGGTAATGATCTCCTCTGATTAGACTCTGCCTGCGGTGACTCTCATCACTGAATATGTATTAGAGGAAGATGGAGGCATATTGTTTTAATTGTCTCTCTGCTCATTAGGACTTCTCTGCTGCTTATGTAAACTGCGAAATGAGAAATGACACAAGACTTTTTCGGAAAGTGCACTTTTTGAAGCCCTAATTTTTCATGTGTTGATGAGAAGTTTACAACAAAATAAATGACTAATTTTGGATGCTTTTTATTATTATTATTATTACAATTATGCTCAATTCGATTATTTTTTGTACGGCCTAAAACACAACTGTAGTCGTCTCAAAGGACTTTACAGATGTATGTAAACATCAAGAGATCCTTTATTCGTCCCAAACACTGCAAAAGAGCTTGAAGTTTTTTTTTAAATCTTAATTTGAGCATGTTGTGACTTTCTAAAAACAAGATTTGCCAAAGAAATAAGGAAGTTAGTTTTATTTATGTCTCATTCCAAGGAAGATATTTCTTTAATTGTTATGTATCTTTTTAAAACAAGACATTTTTGCTTTGTCTCATTGGCAAATGTTGTTTTTAGATTGTCAAAATGTGGTCAAATTAAGATAAAAACTTGATTAAAGCATTTTATTTCATTTCATTTTCAAGCCCTTTATTGTCCATTTCTGGGTCAGGGGGGTGGCAATGAGAGCTGCCACCCAATGCTCTCAATAGCACCAGTCCCTCGCTGATCTTCTGCAGGGGGTGAGTCCACAGGAAGATGGCTGCTCTGTCAGTGGTGAAACAGCCTTGGTCTTTCATCAGGGGCTTCAGGCAACCTGGGGTTAAGTGTCTTGCCCAAGGACACAACGACAGTAGACATCATTGGGAGCAGGTCCCATGGTGGGAATCGAACTCACGGCCGCTAGGCTCAAAGGCCACTGCTCTACCAACTGAGCTACTGTCGCCCTTTATTTTATTATTATCTTAAGGTAATAAAAATGAAAGCATTTATTACTAATAAATTAATTAAATTGAGAAAGGGTCGTTACAACAGTCTGCAGAAGTCAGTACTTTTCCTCTTTATGTTTTGGTTTTCTGACGGTGGAAGTGTTGGGGCTGGTTTCACCAACAATTCTGCATAAAAGGAAGAAAAGACAAAGCGCGTAATCTTTTCACTTATAAGTGAGAAGCCGTCACAGAGATCAAGACCCAGGTACAATCTAGTCTTTATCAGTGTGATTCCTACAGCTTCTGGGGTCTCTTTTGGCTTCGCACTCCTTTTATTAAGTTTCACGCCCCTAGTTACAGGCACAAGGTCAGCCCTAAAGGGGGAGAACGGCTGACTTGTGGAAAAACATTAAATGTTACATTTGTTTCAAACAAGATGGAGATGCAGTTGATGAGTTACCGCTTCTCGGAAAGTGCGACCTTCCCAGGACAAGCTACTTTTCTTGTAGCCACCTGCTTCTCGAAAAGTGTGACCTTCCCAGAACAGTACACATCTATATTACTCTAACAAGGACTGTAATGGTTAAAAACAAAGCAATGATAAAACATAATGATTATCTAATTATTACAACAGGAAGAAATCTTGTCTACTGAGAATGTAGCAGCTGCTGAGGGGAACTTTTGGATTTTAGCTTTGGTATAAAACCGTATGAACGCTGTGAAACTCTGGTTGTGTCACTTAAATATATATGGAAGGATTGTCTTCTTCCGAGTGGATCATCTAGACTTTTGGCTTTAATTCCATCCAACCTGCAGCCACACCAGCCTTTGAGGACCGCTTTGACCCCCCTGATCTATATTGTCGTCTTCGTCAAGCCATTTTCCATCTGTTGTTGATATAGTTAATAGTAAAAGTATAATAGCTATTTTACCTTGAAGGTCCATTCCTTGCATTTGTTCTAAAAGGCCTTCATGGGTTCTGTGTTGTAATGTTGTGATGTCATCTGCAGAATTTGTGTCAGTGGATTCTGAGCGTGAAAAAGAACTACCGGAAGAACGTGGCCTACCACAACTGGAGACACGCCTTCAACACGGCACAGTGCATGTTCGCGCTCCTCAAGTCGGGACGCCTCCAGGTATGTCCCTGACTGCCCCGGACCAACACTGTCCTTAGACTTAGGCTGTAGATGCAGGTCTGAGGCTGTAGATCCATGCAGGACTCAGGCTGCAGATCCAGGACTGAGGCTGTAGATCCAGGAGTGAGGCTGTAGACCCAGGACTGAGGCTGTAGACCCAGGACTGAGGATGTAGACCCAGGACTGAGGCTGTAGACCCAGGACTGATGCTGTAGATCCAGGACTGAGGCTGTAGACCCAGGACTGAGGCCGTAGACCCAGGACTGAGGTCGTAGACCCAGGACTGAGGCTGTAGACCCAGGACTGAGGCTGTAGATCCAGGACTCAGGCTGTAGATCCAGGACTGAAGCTGTAGATCCAAGACTGAGGCTGTAGATCCAGGACTGAGGCTGTAGATCCAGGACTGAGGCTGTAGATCCAGGACTGAGGCTGTAGACCCAGGACTGAGGCTGTAGATCCAGGACTGAGGCTGTAGATCCAGGACTGAAGCTGTAGATCCAGGACTGAGACTGTAGATCCCGGACTGAGGCTGTATATCTAGGACTGAGACTGTAGATCCAGGACTGAGGCTGTAGATCCAGGACTCAGGCTGCAGATCCAGGACTCAGGCTGCAGATCCAGGACTCAGACTTCACAGGTGCAGGTCGAAAGGTTCAGGGATCCCATAATAACACATTATATACAGTAACTTAACCATGGATTCCTCTGCTGTGTCCTCTGCCCCACACCTCTTCTTCCTCCTGTCCCCAGAACAACCTGAGCGACCTGGAGATGCTGGCCCTTATGATCGCCACGCTAAGCCACGACCTGGACCACCGCGGGGTCAACAACTCCTACATCCAAAGGTGACGTGCTTCTCCCGTCCTCAGGCTGTATGCAGAAGGAAAGCGTTTAGATGAGAGGGGTTCAACTGCTGTTATTTCACACACACAAAAGAAAGCTGTTTGAGGGAGGATGTTTAATGATCCAGGACTGAGGCTGTAGATCCAGGACTGAGGCTGTAGACCCAGGACTGATTTTGATAGATGCTCTTCTTGCTGGTGTCTGGTTTGACCCTAATCTACAGATCCAGTCCTCTTGTTGTTGTTGTGTTGTTTGGAGCATAACACTGTGTGGTCCCACAGGAGTGAGCATCCTCTGGCTCAGCTCTACTGCCACTCCACCATGGAGCACCACCACTTCGACCAGTGCCTCATGATCCTCAACAGCCCAGTATGTACACACACACACACACACACACACACACACAAAAATCGCGTGTCGCACTGTAATTTTTCAGTTTTTGATGTACATTTTTTTGACATCCTCCACGATGCTACCTCCCTCTGGTGGTCTCATCGGCAATTACATGTGGATAGCATTTCTTACATGTTTCTCTATATATCTACAGCAGCCTTTCCCAAACTCAGTAACACCGAGGCCCCCTTAAAAATCTGACGGGTCTGCGTGGCCCCCCAAAATAATAACCAAGAAGACAACATTAAGAATAGGCTCTTCTGGTTATTTTATTTTGGGGAAATAGCCTCTGCTACAAACAGTGTAATACAAAAATGATTACAGTGGATTATTCAAGTCAAATAATGAACACAAATATTTTAATATTACAAACAAAACATTATAAATTTAACATTAAATAATTATATTATTATTTTTTTTTTTTTATGACCTCCCGCGGCCCCCCTGCAGTACCTTCGCGGCCCACCAGGGGGCCGCGGACCCCACTTTGGGAGACACTGATCTACAGTATTATTTCTCATTATAAAATATTAAATGAGTCTGACGAAGTAAATATCATTTTAAACGGCATAAATAAATCATATAAATGACCCTCAAATCATACTTAATTCATCTCAGAAATGCTTATATGTGAGACAGTACAAACTGCTATTGCTAGAATATATATTCATTACATTAGCTTAGTGCATAGTTCTGCTAATATTCCTGCTGTCAAATTTCTACTGTCAAATTACACTAGAATGATCAACACCCTCCAATTTAAGCAGAGCAGGCGTCACTCTAAGACCATAGCGTTTTCTGTGATTAATAATCGTTCCCAGAAGCATCTTTCCCCTCTGCGTTCTCTACTATAGCTGTGTTTGATCCTGGTGCCTGCCTGTGAGGAGGGGACAGGTGGTCTTCTGAGCCCCTGATTAAAGTCCTCAGTGTGAGTCCAGGCTTTGATCTCAGAGGCAGATTTCATCGCAGAGACCCAGGTGTCATGGTAGAAAAGGTTTACGGCCTGTTCCACTCTCTCTGCTTTAAAACGGGCCTATGCACAGAACAGCAAACCCCTGCACGGCAAAAAATGATTAAATATGGGGTAATAAATGTTTGAATCAAGGGGTTTTTCTCTTAATTTGAACTAGATTTGCCAATGGGACAAAGCCATTTAGTCAATTTTCCCATTGGCCAAAATGTGCTCAAATTCCTCAAATAAATTTGAGGAATTTTAACTTATTTTTCATTACTTTTTGCAGTGTGGGATCATAGATAAATAAATGAATATATGCAAGATATAGAAGAATATTTTCATTTTTATAACTTTATCCCTCAGCAATTGGGTCACATGAAACCATATAGATGTAGGAAAATCTTGTGTTTGCGTCTGTGTGTTTTTGTGTGTATGCGTGTGTCTGTGTTTGTGTGTCTGGTCTTCCTGGTAACCCATGAGAGTAGTAATCAGGCCGCATCACTGCCATGTGCCGTGTCCTTCCACCAGGGGAACCAGATCCTGAGCGGCCTGTCGCTGCACGAGTACAAAGCCACGCTGAAGATGATCGAGAGGGCGGTCCTGGCCACAGACTTGGCGCTCTACATGAAGTACGCACAGACACACACACACACACACACACACACACGCACACACTCACTGCTTTTGGCTTGGGTCCATCTAAATAGCGTGGTTTTGTCTAGAATGTTCCATATTGTGGTATTACATTTTTTTAGTGGCCCTAGAATTTTCAGTAATTATTATGGGCTTCCATGGCATGTTATGCATCATCTCATTCTCTCAGGAACGCAACCACATTTATTTTATAATAAAACATTAACCCAACACAACATTATAAGTTAATTGGTGAAATATAAAACAATGTGTTTAAGTTTAATATTTGGTCAATTTTTGGTTGAATCCAAACAATAGAAAAACAAAAATCGACCATAAAATAACAGTGAAACTCGTGTCACATTAAAGTCATGTCAAAATACATACAGGCTCAGGATATCTGCAGTTTCAACAATTATAATAAAGTGCAATGATCTACATTGAGATGAATAAACATGTCACTACAGAGTGAGGGAGACGGACATAGCACCATATTGTTTGTTACAGGGATGAGGGACATTTCAAAGAAGTCTGAAATGTATGATGTCAGCCAATGGCTGTCATTGAGTCTGTTTGATTTGTCACATTTTACTTTTGAGCACAACCAACATGAACTGTTAATGCAAGAGGAACATTTATGTACCCCAGCTTTAATTTAGCGAGTTTAGTCGCGCTTTGGGAAGAGACCAAGGCCAGTCCTCCCCTGGACATAGTCCATCTTTAAAATGATTTATTTATTTGCATAGTTTTTGCAGATGACGAATTCTGAGACTACTGCCTTTAAAACAAAACAAACAATAGTGTTGTTGTGTGACACTGTTGTTGTGTGACAGTGATGTTGTTGTGTTGCAGGAGGAGAGGGGAGTTCTTTGATCTGACCAAGAACAGTCAGTTTGTGTGGGACGACGAGGAGCATCGAGAACTGCTGAGGTACACACACAAGCATTTACATACAGGCACACACACACACACACACACACACACACATATACATACACAAGCATACACACATACATACAGGCACACGCACAAAACACATATACAGTAAATACACACAGCCTCTCACAGCAGTGTGTGTCTCTTCAGGTCGATGTTGATGACGGCGTGTGACATCTCCGCCATCACGAAGCCGTGGCCGGTGCAGAAGAGGGTAAACTCCACGAACATATACTTTGTTTTTGTTTATTTTCTCATTCACTGTCAGTGTGAAAACCTTCTTTATCCTGTTACTGAAATACTTTAAGATTAAATGACTTTGTCCCTCCGGCAAAAATTGTTTTAACACAGTCAGAATTAACTCAAATTAATATTTAAAACATACAAAGACACACACTCACACAGGCTTTGTCCTATCGGCAAATCTTGTTTTATCTCAGCAAGAATGAACTCAAATCAAGATTAAAAACACACAATTCAAGCATTTATTACCTACCATATATATTTTTTCCGTGTGCCGCTGTGATTGAGGGATAAACAAAAATCTATTGCAATTTCTGAAGGAATTACATATAAATCAAATAACTTTCTTCTGTGTGGTTCAGATCGCAGAGCTGGTGGCCACAGAGTTCTTCGAACAGGGCGATAAGGAGAGAGAGGAGCTGAAGACCGAGCCCAGCGTCAGTGACTCAGGATTCTATCTGTAGATTGTGGACCGGACTCAGATTGAAACCACTTTGTTCTTGTTGTTCTAGGATCTCATGAACCGAGAGAAGAGAGACAAGATTCCCAGCATGCAGGTGTCTTTCATCGACGCCATCTGCACGCAGTTATACGAGGTAAAAAAACCTCTCAAATATCCTTCTTTAAAACACTTGTGAGTCTCAGTTACAGGTTTGAGTTTCCAGATTTTACAATGACAGAAGGATTATAAACATTAAATGGGATTGGAGAAAGAAGAAGACTTAAAGAGAGAGATTTAGGGTTGAAGTTAGAGCTGTGTGGCTTCTCACAGATATTGACAGTTTGCTACACTATTCATATGTTGACTTTTATTCACGCAGGTAAGAACAATTCAGATGTAAAGTTTTTTTACAAAGGTGATCGGATTTGAATCATGTTTTTGATAAACAGAACTGTGCACTGCTTTGTTTTGTACCTTTTCTGACAGCTCTTGTATTTAAGTCTGGCATCTTTCAGAGCCTGTCGATATGAATCATGACACAGGAACATTCAATTCGAATATATATATATTTCTAAACAATACGATTCTGTAAAAAATAAAGGCTTTTGGCCTCAACACTGTTGATGCAATTATATTGTATTTATTTACATGTAGGTCAAAATGTCCAGAAATAGACAAAAAAAGGGAAAACTTTATGAGTCATAGCAGCAGCCCCTCGCTGATCCTCCTGCAGGTTGTGGACGGCTGCTCAGTCAGCGGTGACACAGCATTGGTCTGGGTCTAAAGTGGGGTTAAGTGTCTTGCCCAAGGAGTAGGTGACATGAGTAGTAGGGGGATCGAACCTACAACCATTATGTTGAGGTTGATATGAGTAAATGAAAATAATCAATATTGTATATATTTCTAAAAAATATTAATTAAAAATCACATTTTATCTCACTCCTACTTGTATAACTCATTATCTAGAACAAAAATGAAAGTTTCTGTCTACTCACTACACTCGGTGTCTCCGCAGACGTTGTCGGGGATGTCGGAGCACTGCAGTCCGCTGTTGGAGGGTTGCCAGAGGAACCGACAGCAATGGAAGCATTTAGCTGAGGAGTGCGAGGAGAGCCTGGTGAACGGGCTGGTCTTCAGCATGTGACAGCCTGGTCTTCAGCGCACGACAGCCTGACCCTCTTAGCGTGGTGTGGGGAACAATTGTATAAACCACTGCTGGATTTCACGACTTTAGTCCAACTTTAGTCCAATTAACAACATCACGGTTGTTATTTAAAGTCTCAGCAGTTTCCAGTTCTTACTCATGTATTATTGTTTGTGGCGTACGGTGGGAGCCTTTACATGTCATGGTGTATCTCAGGAGCACATACACAACAGCCTTAGCCTTGTTTTTATGGTACCAATTCCTGGGCAGTACTTTTTAGACGGAGGCCCATATAAAATGACACAGAAGGCCGCAATTTGCTCTCGGGCCTGAGTTTGGACTTGTCTGATCTAATTGATGTATTCAATGGAACATAACTTGAGAAAAGAGTTGACGTTTTTAACATTTATCAAATCATATTAGACAAACTTTTTTGGTTTTTGGACCCAAAAGTTTTCAGTATTGTTGTATTGGAATAACGGTGGATTTACAGGAGTTTAAAGTTGTGGTTTCTTTTATCAATATAAGTAAGTTTACAAGTTACAAACACATGTTAAACATTAAGAAACAAAAAGCATTTGGATTTACACACACAAGATAGATTCTCACTCATCTGTTCTTTCACAAAGTCCTGGGAGCAGCAGTAGACGTACACTGCAAAAAATGATCAAATATGAGGACAGAAATGCCGGAATCGACTGTTTTTAATCATAATTTGAGTAGATTCTGACTGTATTTAGACAAGATTTGCCAATTGGACAAAGCCATGTATTTTTTTTTGAGACATAGTACTTTATTTTCTCATTCCAAGGGAGACATTTCTTGAATTTTTTTAATACAAGATCCTTTCCAGTCAAAACGTGCTCAAATTAAGATATATTTTTGCAATTTTTCACTTCTTTTGCATCACTTTTTGCAGTGTAGTAGTTCAAAATCCAACGTTTTTCTCACTTTTTCTGAGTAACATGATTCTGGTCTAAGTCAAGCTTGTTCCCCGCACCACGCTCTGGCCTCAGCCCTCACTGATTTTTTTTTTTAGATCACTTTTCCAGAGACGATAACCAAGTCGGCACTAAGCTATATTTATTCTCAGAGCGACGTTTTTATTTTTGCACCGAGTGGCTTTATATCCGGAGCTTTCTCACTCAGCAGGAAGCGCCGGTTTCACCTTCACTACAGTCTGACCCGCTTCACATCACAGCTCACGACCGGAGTGGAGTCTTTTGTACGTCTCACCGTCTTAACTATTGCATATTTATTTCGTTTGATATATTTATTGCCTGTATCTTTTCTCTTTTGCCGAGAGCACACAGGTCTTAGGACACAGGAGCAGGTCGAACTGGTACCAGAAAGGACTTCACTCATTTTCCTCAAGAGAGTCCAGTAGGAAGTAGGAAGTGGGCTGCTTGAGGCCATACGCAGAAAATATGTTGTCAATATGCACGAAGTGAGTTGGAAATCACCCGGGAAAGTCCAAGAACACGGGCGATACACACACATAAACACACAAAAATAAAGTCGTGACCAAACATATTTTTATCATAACGAAAGTACAGATACTTCAGATTTACTCCTTCTGGGCATCATTTCTATTCATACATTTACTTATCTATGTATTCTCTTTTGCTTTACTTGCCGTGCTGATCTGTACCTCAAAGTCCAACCTTGTAAAACCCAGATACTCAAATAAGAAAATGACGAACGGACGAAACGAACGAGGAGCACACAGCACAAGATAAGGGAAAGATAACTGCATACTAAAATAGAATAATAGCAGGTATACAATCTTTAGCTTTAGCCCAATGAAGAAGCAAGTATAAAATCTCCAGCTTTAGCATAATAAAGAAAAACCTAGAGACTTGAAGCAGTGGGTGGAGCCTGGTGTGCTCCTGCTTGGTGGGAAAACCTGCAACCACACCAGCCTTTTCTGGAACCAGTTGTACCAGCCCTGTCTTAGGACACACCGGTTCTCTGCATCGAGTGTGAATTTGAAAATAAAAAGTGGTGATGTTTTTTTTTTTGTGATGTAAAAAGAGCCAAAGACTAGGCCTGTGCTTTCGCGAAATGGGCCTAGATTTTTCCACTGCCTTGTGATAAAAACTGACCAATACATTCAATTTTGAAACGAAATATTACACAAAGGGACATTTCCGATTCTGATGTTTCCCATGCTAACTTTTCATACAGTGTTTCGCAGCCGTGAGACGTCTATTGGTAATAATAATTCTTTAAAATAACAAGTGCAATTTGACCTGATCCTACCAGCGGTACTTTGACCTCTGAAGCATTGTAAATCTTGTAGAATGTGGCGTCAGAATGTCTGGGAAACACATGCTTGATACAGATACAGAGATACAATGCTTGGTTTGTACAGTTTGACTATAACCCCAGTTTTTTTTTATCGTCAATGACTGTGTATTTTGAATGTCATATGAACCCTGTAGATGTTTCTGCTTTCATTTTGTACGACTTTAACATGAGGGCATTACTATAGTGATTTAAGCACATTCAATAATAATAATAAAGTTACATGTTTATGAGTTTAGCGTTTGGAGATGGAGACTGCCCCTGTCAGGTCACTGTAGAACACTGTGAGCTCATTAAAGATGAACTTATTTTAAGGCTTTGTCTCGTGGATCTGAACAGAAATGCTGGGGATAAACAGAAACAGATGTGGGGTTGGACAAGTGCAGGATAAGGACTTGGGTTTATAAAATCTGAAACTACTAAAATGCCCAGAGATATAGATACTTTAGTGATCCCCGTCGCAGAAATTCAGGAAATTATAACCAATTCCATTCAGGATTATTATATCCAATTGATTCTGAGAAATCCCCCAAAAAAGTGAGTTAGTTTACATGTGTTTTTTTCTTCACTCACTTCTTATAAGTGCAAAAAACAGGTGGATAAAACTGAAATACAGCAACAACAATAGACGGTTGGACGAAAAGTGATCAAATGCTAATTTCCAGTGAGAGAACAGTGTGTTGCTATGGTAACTAGCACTCGCTCAATAAAAGACATAGAAATAAATTACAGATAGAAACAGTCAAAAAGTTATGAAGACCACAGATGTACATACGCTTTCAAAACTAAAAGCCGTCAAATTGGCTGCTCTTGGGTTGGATTTGTTTTGGTTGCTTTGACAGATCTTTCGTTCACTTCTGGTGGTACACCAATACAACCTGCATCTACTCAGATTATAGCAACTGGTTATTTTATTATTTAAATTTTATAACACAAGATTACGTGTTGGTTAGATTTACTATAGACACACTGAAAAACATACTAAAAATATTGCAAAATAGGGTTAGAAATAATTTAATGTTGTTTCTTATTAACTTGTTCCTTTGTAAAGCATATTTGAGTGTCCAAAAGAGCGCTATACAAGTACGGTGTATTATTAATAATAAAAACTATTGAATTAGCAGGATTTATAACGTAATGATGGCTCCACGTGCCCTGCGCTGCACTGCCCTCTACTGGTGACAAACAAAACCACTCGACTCGTTTCACAGTAGTTTTCTTTATTAATTTGATCCTTGTAAAAAAGTTGAACACACATAAAGCTATTCTCTAAAACAGACTGACAGAAACGAACTAAAGAAGAGAAATATTTACAGTTGTGGAAAGAGCGAGTGTTGTGCGGAGGACGAGATCACACAGAGTCTGTGCGTTTGTACGCCACCATGCTGTTGACTTTGTGGATGGACGTGGTGAAGGAGCGCAGACGCACCTCCTCTGATTGGCTGATGATCTGAGGGCCAGACTCCTCCCACTTTTCAGGGACCACCAGGTCTTTGTCCGTGTACACCAGCAGGTCAAAGGCACCTGGACACGACACACACACAAATCTCTATGATTGAAACTCAGAAGCAAAAGCCAAATACAGAGCCTGAATTCTCAGTCATGTCAAAGGGAGAAGTAGAAATATCCCAAACTAAATGGTAATATTCATAGAAGTTTGTCACCCTGATTCATACCTCATAAAAATGTTCAATTGTGAATGAAAAGAATTAATGGTAGGTTTAGTACAATCACAATAATGAAATAAACAAGGATCCTTGCTGTACTTTCTGGACTACAAGCCACACCTGTTTATAAGCCGCACCACCTACGTTTTAAAATAAAATTCTGTTCTCTGCACATAAAGGCTGCACTTGAATATAAGGCTATAAGGGGGTAAAGTAGCAGAGACGACTCATGGACACAACATGAATTAATGACAAGATTTTTAACAGCTTCACCGTTAATTCACCTTCATCTGTTTTGACAATAACAGATGACGGTAAAGCTACAGTGTTCTGTAGCTGCTAAAACTTGGAGTCAGAAATAACAAGTCCATTAACTCTGCTTTGACAACTCTACCACAATTAAAATACACATTAGACGCATCACTATATAAGCCGCAGGGTTGAAAGAACTAGAAAAAAGTAGTGGCTTTTATTACAGAAATGATGGTAATTCCTCTTGGCTTTCACCGATCAAAACCTGTGATTTATCCCGTCATTTAGAAAACAGTTCATTCAATGTAGTTCAGTTTAATAGTCCACTTTAAGTTCCACTGTACTTCCACCCATCGACAAAACCCCATTTTCTTTAAAGAATATAAAGTTCTTGTTGTTCTACAAAGCTTGAATATCAACATGAACACCTGCATCGTGGCGTTAAGGAACACACAGGTCAGAAAACTCACATGGCGTCTCCAGCAGCGGCAGAAAGGTGACCGTGGCTGTGACCTGCCGGATCACGGAGCGGATCTCGTCCTGAATGGTCTTGATGGACTTCTGTCTGGGGGCGCTGGACACACACACACACACACGAGGGTGAGCAGAGAATAACAAGATAATCAGACAGTTTTTTTAAAATCACACAGCAGTGGCGAGAGCGGTGTCCGAACCTGCTCTCTTTGGCCAACTTATCGCACTCGACGTCGAACTGCCACCGCTCCAGGACCTCGTTGGTTTCCAGACACGTGATGACCAGGACCAGCCTCTGCACGGTGCACTCGTACAGCCACTCTGAGACACACACACACACAACATACATAAATAAAAGTTAGGAAAGAGAGAAAAAATCTATGGAGGAGGAAATCAATATTGTATCTAACAAAAAAAATAAAAAAACACCAGTACTGATTTTCTACTACAGATTATACATTTTAGTACATATCATTATAAGGATTTCTGACGTGTTGGAGCCAGCGCTGTCGACCAATCACAGCTCTTTCAGCCCCGTTCTGTTAAACCCTCAGAGTAAACACGGGCTTCACCTTTGAGCTGCGAGACCACGTTGGTGAGGTAGTTCTTGAGCTTGGCGTCGGTGGTGAGCTGCAGACTCATGTCGTAGTGAGTGACGATGCTGAAGGACTCTGGAGGGTAGATGCCTCGCTGGTACAGGATGCTGTTGATGCCAAAGGCTGAACACAAAGACACCAGGTGAATCAGTGTAAACAGACTTTAGAATATGTAATTTCAAAATGTCAGATTTAGAGCTTTTCAGGCCTTCATTTTGGCCCAAACAACTTTAATAACACTTTTTGTGCACTTGTGTATAGTAGCAATTTTGCAAAAAGTTAAATAAAATTTTGATTTCTTCTTTATGCATGCCTTTTTCCATTTTTACTGTTATAACTTGTTTGCACCTTGAGGCAAAGAAATGTACTAGATTGTTACAATGACAATACAAATAATTCTGATACTAATACTATTTTTTTTATTTAAACCATGTGGCTACCCAGATATTGTCAATTTAGTTTGAAATATATTTGAATTGGATATTTGTCATCCATGATCCAACCATACATTTATTTCTAATTTATTATTTCTTCCAGGTCACAGGGGCAGCAGTCTTAGCAGAGACTCTCAGACTTCACACACTTCCTGCAGCTCATCTGGGGGACTCTAAAAGAATTCCCGGGCTAGTTGAGAGACACAGTCCGTCCAGTATGGCCCAAGTCTTCCCCATTGTTCCTACTGGTGGAACATGCCCAAAACACCTGCCCAGAGAGACCTCCCAAACAGATTCCCGAGCGACCATCACTGGCTCCCCTTGACGTGGAGAAGCAGCAGCTCTACCTCAAGCTCCTCAGGCTATCTCGGCATGAGTCCAGCCCATGTCACTCTGCAGAGGAAGCTCATGTAGACCTGTGTCCCTTCAGATATTTGTCAAAATTCAAAAAAGGAAAAGGAAAGGAAAGCAGCAGAACAACCCAATAATCATGAGAGTAAAAGAGAAAATTAGGTGTGTTGTTGTGTGATATTAAACGTCACGTGTAACTTATTAAATGCCCTGTGGCTGCTGACCATTGTTGACAAAACCAATGGAATGAAGACAGGACGTGTAATGGGCGGGGCTGAAAACGCTGTAATTTATGACAAATTCAGAATATAGAATTACGTAAATATACTGCGTAAAAACATGGAATCACGCGTCTCCTGAGTGTTAAATCCATGTAGAAACCACGCTTATGCATCTCCTGTAGTTGCAGCCATGACCCAGTTCCACACGGGCCTTGCTCCTGGGCTCTCGGCTTCTCCAACAAAGGTCAGACAAAAACACGCATTAGTCGTTTCTTTTACTCACAGAAGAACTCGGCCACCAGCTCCGCGCTCCCCTTCAGCGTGATGCCCTGCAGGGTGCTCGTCATCTTCGCACTAATGTCTTTATTCTGAGGAAAAATCTGCTTCTGTTGGAGTTCAGTCGCACAGCTTCAGTACCCGCCGAGCAGTTTGAATTGTGCCGGAGCTGCGCATGCGTCAGAAAGCAGACGTCGCAGCGCTGATGACGTGGCAGACTGCAGTGTCGTGTGTGGCCACTAGAGGACAGTGTTTAGCCACAAACCCATAGATCAATGTACGGTCTATTTGATATTTACAGTTATTTACGGTCTTTGCATAAACCATATTTATTTAAAATATCTTTGGTTTCACTGAGTTTTTTTAACACACGAAAGTTCTTTTTATTTGGTATTGTCTTGTATTTATTGTCGTTTGTTTTGCTTTAGTTTTTTGTTTTGTTTTTGTTCTTACTCTGTTTTTATTTTTTATTCCATGTTCAAATAAATATTAATTAATTTATAACACTCGAAAGTTGTGTGGTAGTAGTGTTATTATTATTTACTATTTTTATCATTATGGACATTGTTTTTATTTTTTTATCTAAATTTAAATTGAGGCTTGAACTCTGATCTCCTCACCCCATTTTTAAGGGAGAGCCCTCAATTGTGTCCTTTCTGTCATTACTAAAAACTAGATGTGATGGTGAGAGCCAGTGAGCGGTAATGTCAATGTCAATGTCAGCTGTATTTGTATGCACATATATTTGTAACGCACATTTACAACAATCTGCCCAAAGTGCTCAATACAATGTGTATAAAAGAAATGCATTAAACCAGATGAGAACCCTCCCTCCCTTCTTTTTTATTCATTCATTCATATTAGTTTGAATGTTATTTAAATATTCCTCAGCATTGTTTCTGTTTAATGTAACATCACTTCCTTGTTGGATGCTTCCAGATAAAGTTTATTAAAGTTAAGAAACAGCATGACATACACACAAACATATGTAAAAGGTAAATCCAGAGTTTTCCCTTTGGCCTCTGCCTCCTCTGCACCACAATATCACAACATCACAACATACCTACAACACAACTCGTATGTCACATGGTAATCACATGTTTCTATTTCTACCGACCACGTTGCCCTTCGGTTGTTTTTCTTCCTGTTTTGGGGTATTCCAAACGACAGTAAAAATACGTGTTTACAAAAATAGACCTCAGCGGTGGGCAGTTATTGTAAACACTGGACCTGAGGCTCTGCTGCTGCTCGTAAAGAGAGGCTGCACAGAAGACTCCTCATTAGCACTGGGCCTGTGGAGCCTGTGGAGCCTGAAACAAAAATCAAACACAAAAATACACAAAAAGAACACTTAAACGATTAGCACCACTACATGATGCCAACAGGGTTACTTCTCCTTCTCTGGATGTTAAATCCCTCTGAAAAAGAATATTCCGAATGGATGTTCAGCTAAATAAATAAGTAAGTGTTATTATCTGGTGCACACTGAGGTAGTCTTGCACAGTTTTTCCAATGGGGTTTTACTGCAAATGGCAAATAAATTCTTGTAACTTGTATCTAAGTTCAGTTTTATCGCACTGCACTGGGCTCACAAACAGAACAATGATAACATAAAATAGCAAAACGTGAAAGTAGAAATGATAACGACAAGCTCCATGAACATCGCTGGTGTTTAATGCACCTTCAAAACTATTTATGGTAATTAGTGTCAATTATGATTAAGATATATATCAAGATATATATAAGTTGTTTATAAGATGTCAAATTAATTGAATCATTTGAAATTCTGTAAAAGCAACAAAAGAAAAAAAAATGTAAAAGGGGTAAGAAGATTTTTTTTTACTTCGGCTTTTTTTCAAATTGTATATATATGTTTTTTGTATTTTTTGTATTGTATAAAATAGACGGGCCAGTGAGGGTCAGGACAATGATTCTTGACATTTATAAACATATATTTACATTCACGGACATTGGTCATCTCCCCCCGATGGAATAATGGCTCTATATGTCAAGGGTGTCCAAACATTTAAGTACGAGGGCCACTATAGTTCATCAAAATCACCCAGGGGCCGACAACACACACTGACTGAATTCGGGCTTTAAAACGAGGTATGACATCTGCATATGGTTCATATTTGACCGAGCTGAAGTTGGCTGAATGACCAATATTTACTCACTCAGCGACATCAGCGTCACACAACGTCAACGCCTGGATTCCTGAGCTTCACAATGAGGTACAACATGTTGGCAGAGCTGAAGTTGGCTGGATGACACTGTGGACTTGCCTTTATGGGTACTTTGTGTTAGCAGCAGAGGGCCACATAACAGGACACAGAGTTTGGAAATGCCTAAGTGTTTGTTATTATTATTACTATTATATTGCCTGTATTCAAGATTTTTGATTCTCTGATCTGCTGTTGGTGAATCGAGAACCTTGAAAGACGACTGCCGTGATTTAGGGCAATACAAAAATAAACGTAACGTAATTGAAGCTCCTTTTACCAGCCCTCTCTACTTAAACACAGGCATATCTACTTCTAAGCTCTGGACTTTATTACTGACTCCAGATCAGGTTGTGGGTGATTTACACCCCGTTACTACGACAACAGGTGCCATTTTACAACCGTGACTTCACCCCACGCAGATCTGTCCAGCAGTATCCACTTCTACCACATCCAGAGCCCAGGCCTTTGAACGCACCTCTTTGGAAATCAACCAATCAATAACATTTATCTAAAAAGTGACATTCATGCAGTGTAATTCAGGTGTGTCAAAACCAGTAGCTCGCCAGCCACTTTCAGGTAGCTCGCCAAAGGATTTAGATTTTAAAACATGATCTTGAATGAATACATTTTGACCCATTACATATCTATTATAATTATAAATCTAGGGTTATACAGTATTATAGTGTATTTTACATGTTTTGTCGTAATTATTATATAGATTTTTACTACGACTGCTCAAAGGAGTAGCTCTCTGCCTCTTCTGTTGTATACAAGTAGCTCTCCTATTGAAAAAGGTTGGAGACCCCTGGTGTAACTGAAAGTGCCTCAGAAGCCAAAAACAACACACAAACTACTAAACAATGAATTATAAAAACAGTGCAAACACATCTAAAACATAATGTGTTGAAAATAAATAAAACAGAAAAACAATATGATAGAGTGATAGAAAGACATTGATGTTATTGAAGTGATGTAGATGAAACTCAAGTCAAAACTAACTATTTTCAAGATTCAGTAAGTAATCTTTATTTATATAGCGCCTTTCACAGACCAGAGTCACAAAGCGGTTTACAATTGTTATTTTTAGGCATTTGTCTCTCACTCCACACAGAGATGGGGCCAGTACAGGAGGCGCAGGCCAGACCTATTGTACATGTTTTTAGTGGAAACCGGAGCACCCGGAGGAAACCGGAGCACCCGGAGGAAACCTACGTAGACACGGGGAGAACATGCAAACTCCACTCAGAAAGGCCCTGTTCCGACCGGGATTTAAACTCAGGACCTTCTTGCTGAGAAGCGAGAGTGCTATCCACTCAGCCACCGTGCTGCCCGTGATTCTGAGAGAGAGACTGGAAGTAACTGATGGCTGTTTCTTTTTGCTTCTGTGGTTGAAAGACGATTGTCTGTTTTTTTAATAATCAGGATTAAGTTTAAAATGGCCAGAATCTGTTGGATACAAAGACAAAGTGAAGTGGTCTAGATTCTCCTGTAGACAGTGAGACATAGGTCTGAGTGTGACATCACCGTGATTTTGGTAGGACATATCTTCAGTGTGAAGTGGTATCACAAAAATGATAAAATATGAGGTAATAATCATATTAATCAAGTATTTTTAAATCTTAATTTTAGTTCATTCTGACTGTCTGAAAAAAAGATTCACCAATGGAACAACGCCATTTAGTCTTATTTCAAGAACTGTTGCTTTATTTTCTTAATTCTTGTAAAACCAGATCACTGTTTTGTCCCGTTGGCAAATCTTGTTTTAAGGCAGTCAGAATGTGCTCAAATTAAAATACAATTTACCAAATTTGAGCCATTTTTGACTTAATTGTTATCACTTTTTGGCAGTGTATAAAGATGAAACAACAAAGGTCCTAGTACCGACCCTTGTGGTACTCCTCAAGTTCAGTTAATATGGTCTGAAACACAATCTCCAAGCTGTGGCTCATTACTATTTCTGCCTCGGCTCACTTCATTCAGTCCCTGTTTTTAGACTAGATTTAGAAAGACCTCCGGCAAAAGGGCAGAGGTGGAATCAAAGAGACATTTACGAGAGTGCGGTAAAAAAAGGAGGTTTTATTAGGTTTACTGTAGGTGAGAGGGGAAGCATTTACAGACACGCGAGGACAGACACTTTTAGTTTTATTTGAAGGGAACATGGTCGGTGGGAAAAACTGGTACAGAAGAAACAATTGACTGAAAGTAGATTTTGTTTATGTTGTGATTGAAATAACCGATGTGTGCGATATTAGTCATGACACAAACACACAAACTCAATTAAAACATATAGAAGAAATACATATGGTTGGTGTGGGTGAGTGTGTGTGCATTTATGTGTGTGTGTGTGTCTGTGTACGTGCATGTATGTGTGTGTACGTGTATGTATCTGTGTGTACCTGTATGTATGTGTGTGTGTGTGTGTGTGTGTGTGTGTGTATCTGTGTGTACGTGTGTCTGTGTGTGTGTGTGTGTTCGTGTATGTGTGTACGTGCATGTGTGTGTATGTCTGTATGTACTGTACGTGTATCTTTGTGTTTGTGTGTGTAAGTGTATGTATGTGTGTGTGTGTGTCCGTGTGTGAGTGTGTGTATTATCTGTGTGTACGTGTATCTGTATTTGTGTATGTGTGTGTCTGTGTGTACGTGTATCTGTGTGAGTGTGTGTGTGTGTGTGTTTGTTACATACTGTTAATGACACAATGTGTGTTCTGTTTTTTTTGCTATCCCTCCAGTTTAGTTGCTTTAATACTACAGTAACAGCTCTGTTTACGCAGATACGAGTTATTTATATGTTACGTATGTGTTATTTATGTGTTATATGTGCTATTTGTGTGTATATGTCTCTGCTGATCGCACACATCTATCAGAGAAGTCCCTGCTCCACACTGACCCGAAAGTCCATTCACCTCCTTCATGTATCGTGAAAGAGACCAGTGTGTCTCCAAAACACACACACACACACACACACACACACACACACACACACACACACACACACACACACACACACACACAGTACTAGAATAGAAACCAGAGTCCACAGAGCGCCTGATTTGGACGTAGTCAGGACATTGAAGTTGAGTATTTTTCTCAAATATTATGGATATTCCCATAATATTTTATCATTTTGATTATTTCAGTCTGAGCTAAAAATACTGCACTACTCACTGGACAAGACAAAACCAGTCTCTTCCCTCAAAAGTCAAATCAAACCAACTCATTTATATCTGATGCAAGCTAACAGTGTAACATTGTGGTTTTCTACTGCTGCTGAGACCTGAGCTGTGGGTCTGAGTCCAGTCCCAAACAACAGGGTCTCTGTCTGTGTGCTGCAGAGTCAGGGGTGAGGAGGGGGAGGTGGGGGAGGAGGGGTGATGGAGAGGCCCCCCTGGGACCAGAGCGGGACCTCTCACTTCTGCTGATCAGCTGTTGTCCAAGTTGCAGGTAGAAGTCAAGGAAAAAACCTGTGTATTCATCGAAGCTAGTTTTAGACGTTGTCATCAAAACTGAATTATTTTGACGTTTTAGCAGAACTTCATATTTGGCTTTAAACGTTCCTGTGATATGCAATATTTTGGTGATTAAATACTAGCTTCTTTACTCTTTTGTCTGATTGCAAGAACCTTCTAAGCCTTAAACATATTTAGAATAATGGCCCATATACTGTACATTAAGCATTTGTCTCCTTGCTTCTGTAGCAAACACATATATATGTTGTACATTTAATTTAAACTTCTAAAGTGGGATTTCATTATTTTAAACCCCCAGATGGCCTCTAACTATTCTTTTAAAATCAAACGCTGCTACTGTTTCCTGTTTCCTCTGCTTCTCCTGTTTATGTGAATGCGTCCAACTTCAATGTAATGATACAAGCATCAGTATTAGCATTATATATGTTTACTATTTTGATTCGTAATCGAGAGCTCTCTACACGACAACAATTTTGCTACAGAGGTCTTAAATACAGATGAAGTACAGTTTGTATTTTCGAGTGAACGTCCATAAAAATATCAACACTGGTGAAGTTTATTCCCTGAGTCTGAGTCTGTGTGTTGTTTAGACAGTTATTTGTGGTTCGATGGTCTTCTGATAGAGACATATATTTGCACTGGTAAATATTGGGTTTGATTTAAATTGGGTGAGTGGATCTCCAGAGAGGGGAGCAGGGGAGCTCTTTGGTGAATAGCAAACTGAAAGTGATTTTTAAACCGTACTTATTAATGCATACTTGAA
This sequence comes from Knipowitschia caucasica, assembly GCA_964034765.1. NCBI lineage: Eukaryota > Metazoa > Chordata > Actinopteri > Gobiiformes > Gobiidae > Knipowitschia > Knipowitschia caucasica. The sequence goes on from OZ035841.1 coordinate 20,899,293, forward strand.
TGAGCTGGATGGGAATAGAAATGAGAAGACTGTTGGGGGTACAGAACTAAACACGGGACTGTATTTCAATCAATTAAAGTGGAAATGTCTGGAGCTAAATCTGTGCAAAGTCCTGAAAACGTTCTCTATCTAATCTGACAGAGCTTGAGTTGTTTTGTAAGGAAGAATGGGCAACACTTTCAGTCTCTAGATGTGCAAAGCTTGTAGAGACATGGAGCTAAAGCATTAAGTCAGACTGGGAGACATGCCCTGCCGCTCAGTGTCTTGCAGCATAAAGCTTCTGTCGTGCAGCAACCCTCCTCCTCCCCGTTGCCGCCTCTTTAGTGGAGAATCGTCATGTTATCTGCTCTGCTTCCTTCACTTGGCTCCACTCGGCTCTACTTTAATTAATTCTACTCGGCTCTACTCCACTTGGTTGTGTTTCCATTACACTTTAGTAGCCGGTACCGTATCCTAGCAACCTACCCAAAACAAACTTGGTAACCATGGCTTTCAGCAACTCAGTAGACTAGAGTAGAGTAGAGTAGTATAGAGCAGAGCAGAGTAGAGCAGAGCAGAGTAGTATAAAGTAGAGTAGAGTAGAGTAGAGTTGTGTAGAGTAGAGCAGAGTACTATACAGTAGAGTAGAGTAGAGTAGTATATAGCAGAGTAGGGTAGGGTAGGGTAGAGTAGAGTAGTATATAGTAGAGTAGAGTTGTGTAGAGCAGAGCAGAGCAGAGTAGAGTAGAGTAGTATATAGTAGAGAAGGGTAGGGTAGGGTAGAGTAGAGTAGAGTTGTATATAGTAGGGTAGGGTAGAGTAGGGTAGAGTAGGTAAGTAAGTAAGTAATCTTTATTTATATACCGCCTTTTCACTGCAGATCTGAGTCTCAAAGCGGTTTACAATTGTTAATTTTTTTTGGGCATTTGTCTCTCACTCCACACAGTGATGGGAGCGGGGTCGCCAGTATAGGAGGCGCATGCCAGAACTATTGGACATATTTTTAGTGGTAGGGGAAACCGGAGTACCCGGAGGAAACCTACGCAGACATGGGGAGAACATGCAAACTCCACTCAGAAAGGCCCTGGTCCGGCCGGGATTTGAACCCAGGACCTTCTTGCTGAGAGGCGAGAGTGCTATCCACCGTGCCGCTATATATAGTAGAGAAGGGTAGGGTAGGATAGAGTAGAGTAGAGTAGAGCAGAGTTGTGTAGAGAAGAGCAGAGTAGAGCAGAGCAGAGCAGAGCAGAGCAGAGCAGAGCAGAGTAGAGTAGAGTTGTATATAGTAGAGAAGGGTAGGGTAGGGTAGAGTAGAGTAGTATATAGTAGAGTAGAGCAGAGTTGTGTAGAGAACAGCAGAGTAGAGCAGAGTAGAGTAGAGTAGAGTAGAGTTGAAAAATATAGTGTTACTGTAGATGTGGTGTATCCTTAATTGTACTGGTTCCAGGTAACGGCTTCAACGTAACAACAGAATAAACAGAGCAACAGAGTCCAGTTCAAACATTTATTGTTGGAATCGTGTGTTGGAGTGGGAGGAGGCAAGGAAAGGAATTGTAGTTGATGAATATGGCAAAATAGGGACATGGAGATGGCAGAAGAAGTGGAGGGTGGAGAAACTGGTTGTTCTAGGGAAAAGGGAAATAATAGCGTCAGAATCTTCTGAGAAAGTAGAACAAAATAGTAGGTAAAACTCACAGGCATTTACGCAGTTCTCCACATGAAAAAGGGAATCTCCAACCAGCTCAGGAGGATCAAGAAAGAGCAGGTGCCATTAGGCTGTAATTATAGACTTGGGTGGAGCCAGGCACCGCCCAGAGGCGGGCCCAAGACAGGCAAGAGATCAGGGAAAGGAAGGGATTTTTCACAGCCGCCCCCAAATATGTAAGACATATTTGTAATCAAAAAAATAAATAAAGTCACAAAGATCCAATCTAGTGATCACCATCACCCCGGATCTCTGTAAGGGGAACAAGTCTGTTAACAGGGCGTATAAAGGACTTCTCCTTGATCTTGACCTCGGCAACCCTGACTCTGCCGTCTGAGCTGGGAAGAATTTTTGTTACAGTTCCAACTGGCCAGGAAGCTCGTGGGAGCAAGGGGTCGACTATCATCACAACAGTGTTGGCGGTCAGGTTGGGCTGTTCCACCTTCCACTTCTGCCTTGACTGGAGAGTAGGCAAGTAGTGCTTGATAAAGCTGTTCCAGAACTGATCAGCAAGCACCTGACTATGCCACCACCTTTTGGTCCCCAGAAGTCGAGTGTCTGTGTAGACAGCTTGTGGAAGTGCAGCCTCAAGCCGCCCCATAAGGAGAAGGTTTGGGGTCACAGGCTCTGGGTCTGCAGGAGAAGATGACAAATAACCAAGGGGCCTTGAGTTCAAGATCTCTTCAACCTCAGTGAGCACAGTTCTTAAGACCTCCTCAGTGATCGATTGGGAGCCCAGAATGACCCGCAGTGTTGTCTTAATGGCTCTCACTTCACGTTCCCATACCCCTCCAAAGTGGGGAGCATGTGGAGGGTTCCTCCTGAAGTGGACCTTTCGACTAGCCAGCAGTTCTTGGAGGGGAAGGGCCAGTTCTTTAAAAGCTCTCTGGATCTCTCGTTCCCCGCCAACAAAGTTGGTACCGTGGTCTGAGATGACTTCAAAGGGTGTACCGCGACGAGCTACGAACCGACGAAAGGACATTAGGAAGCTGTCTGTATCAAGGCTTGTAAGCAGATCAATATGGAGACAACGTGTGGTAAGACATTTGAAAAGAATCCCCCAACGTTTCTCCTGCCTGCGCCCAACCTTCACATGAAAAGGGCCAAAGCAGTCCATTCCAGTGGACCAAAAAGGGGGCTTGAACAGCCGCAATCGGTAGGGGGGAAGGTCTGCCATTCGTGGCGTACGGGGTTTGGCTTTCCATTTATGGCATTCCAAACATGACTGCTGTACCTTTTTAATTGCTTGGCGTCCACGTATGATCCAGTAACTCCTACGTAAGCTGGCCAGCACCCTCTCAGAGCCAGGGTGATGTAACTTTCTGTCCACCACTCTTGATGAGCAGTTGAGTTATGTGATTGGTTGGGTCAAGGACTATTGGATGAATGGTTTGATAGCTCAAGGCATCGCAATGACGCAGCCTGCCTCCCACTCTTATGACATTAAGGGCTGGATCAAACTCTGGGGAAAGGTTGAGTAGACGACTCTGTAGAGGTATGGGTTTGCCAGATTGTAATAGGGTGTATTCTTCAGGGAAACTTTGCTGCTGGGCATGTTGAAGGAGCATTGTTTCGGCTGAGGAGCGGGCAGGGACTGCAGAGTTTGAAGACACGTATTTCATGGTTTCATTTACCATGTCTTCCCAAGTATGGAATTTCGTGAGATCAGTGGGAACGTTTGTAGAGGTGACTTGAGAGTTACCACAGAAAGCACCTTTTTTTATCTCAGATGCATCACAGGACATGCGATTGGGACATGCTGGCCACTGCTCTGCAGGCAATAACAGAAATGGTGGACCCTGGTGCCAGCGATGGGGCGTAGACAGTTCAATTAGTGGTTTGCCCCTTGTAATATCGTCTGCTGGGTTGTTTGACGTGTCGATGTACCTCCAATCAGAGACATCCGTAAGTTCCAATATTTCGGTGATACGATGAGCCACAAAGATTTTGTATTGGCAAGTCTCTGACTGTAGCCATGCTAGGACAGTAGTAGAATCTGTCCACATTACCAGCCGATCGAGTGGAAGCGTGAGCTCAGATCTCACAAGATGGGCGAGCTGAGCCCCAGAATGAGCAGCACACAGCTCCAAACGAGGTATAGTGATTTGGCGCCGTGGAGCCACCCTTGAGCGAGCCATGATAAAGCAAACTTTAATCTGGTTAGGATGAACAACACGAAGGTAAGCCACAGAACCATAGGCAACCTCTGAGGCATCACAAAACACATGTAACTCTCTGACTACTGGCTGACCATCATCCGTGTCATAGCACCTTGGAAGTCGAATCTTTGACAACAGGGGTAACTCACCCTCCCATGAGTTCCAAGCCCTGACGAAAGCTTCAGGAAGGCAGGGATCATCCCAATCGCGCTTCTTCTCCCACAATTTCTGGATAAGGATTTTGGCTCTGGTTGTAAAAGGGATGAGAAAGCCAATTGGGTCATACTGGCTAGCAAGAACCTTGTAGATATTACGAAGGGTAAGGGTATCATAGGTGACAGGCCGGTGCTTGTACGCCAGAGTGTCCGAACAACAGTACCAGACTAAACCCAATGCCCCTTCGAATGGTTCACTTCGATCATGACTCAACCAAAGCTCTGTACTCTCTGATCTAGCCTCTCTGGGAAGGTGCTGGGTTACAGAAGGGACATTGCTCATCCACTGCCGTATCTCAAAGCCACCAGCTGCAAGCAGGAGTCTTAACCGATCAAGAAGGTGAATGGCTTCCTCCTCTGTAGGGAAACTTTGCAGGCAGTTATCGACGTAAAAGGAATGAAGCACAGATGAGAGGACATCCTCATGGCCAGGCTGATGTTCTCTAACATGACGCTGTACTGCATAAATCGCACAGCAGGGGCTGGATGTGGTGCCAAAAGGCAAGACTTGCCATTCATACACATCGGGTGATGCTTCACGCCTCATATTGCGCCACAAGAAACGGAGTAAAGGACGGTCTTCGGGCAAAAGACGGATCTGGTGAAACATAGCCTTGATATCACCAGAAATGGCAACTGAATGCTGACGAAACCGTAGCAAAACACCAAGTAAGGAAGGACCAAGCACTGGACCAGGTAAGAGGAGCTTATTCAGATTCTGTCCATTATAGTCGAAGGAGCAGTTGAATACCAATCGGTGTTTTCCATTATGCTCCACAAGATGATGAGGAATGTACCAGGACTCAGGAACAGGTGAGATCTCTGCCAATGTCAGCTTCTTGACATACCCAGCCAGGAGTAACTTTGTGATCTCCTCGTTATAGATCTCCTCAAGTTTTGGATTTCTTGACAGTTTTTTCTCAGTGCTTTTGAGAGTGGATAAGACTGATTCTTTGGGAGCCTTGAGCAAAGGGAAATATGCAATGCGCAGTAAAGGCGTGGAGTAGTGAACACCTCCTAGATCCACTTTTATAGTCCTTCTCTCCAACAACTCCAGGGCATATTTGTCCTGTTTAGATCTCGTGGAGACCTTAGGGTTAAGAAAGGGCACGACGTCTAATCTCCAGAGTTTCTCGACTGCATGATACAGGGCAATATTAGGGACATTACAAGATACAAACAATGACTGGACCACTGTGGGTTCACTGGGCTTGACACAAGACTGATCCTGGGGAAGAATGGTTGGACCCTGCAAAGCCCATCCCAAGCGAGTGGACACTGCTGCTGGGCCACCCCCAGGGCCTAAGCGGACCTTGTCAATGGGGCATACAAGGTGTGGATGGTCAGAGCCGATAAGAATAAGGGGCTGTACCTCCCGGAAAGCGTTCAAAGGCAAATTATGGAGGTGTTTGAACCGCTGAAGGACTTGAGGAGGATAGGTCTGGGGGGCCAGGGCAAGTTTATCAGCGGTGAAAGCATTGTTTATGACAAACTTCTTGGTGGTGTTCGAAGCTGGTGAGATGTTGAAAGAGACTGTAGCCCCATCCAAGAACTCCGTACCCTGTCGCACGGTTTTCAGAAGCATGGATTCAGCCGCCCCATCAAGACCCAGAGCATGAGCAGCTGTGGATAGGAGCATGGTACGCTCAGAACCATCATCGAGTATGGCGTAAGTGTCAATGTCTCTTCCTCTGTAGCTCAATCGAACTTCAACCACCTTTAGGAGGACCCTTGATGGGCAGCTAGAGCGGATAAGGCAGGAAGTGCTACGTTCGGTTCTTGACTGGGACTGGTTGACCTCATGGAGCACGCCCAAGTGCTTGCTGTTACATTTAGGACATGTTTTCTTTAGATTACAGTCTGTTGCCCTGTGACCTCTTGCACAACGCCAACAGCGATCATTGTCTCTAATCCATTTTCTGATTGTCTCAGGGGATAGACAACGAAAGTCCGGGCAGACGCTGAGATGGTGGTCTGGGATGCCGCAATATGGACATGCTTGGCGGGGAGTTCCGGACGAGTCGGATGGGTTTGGGGAAGAAGGATGGCTTGTTCCATGCAGGATGGTTGAAGGCTTTTGTGACTTAGTGAAAGTGGGATAGTGAGGTGTGGTGTTTGACACCCAAAGTAATTAGAAAGTGAAGTGTCACCGCCTCACCAATAGGTGGCACTCTTGTGTGAGTAATAAGAAAGGACTGGTGAGTCCTGCCTGCGTGTTGTTGCTACTTGGTGTTCTGGATGTTTCCTAGAGAATAAATGAAGCCGTTTGAAACCCGTGTCGTTTTTCACCAGAGGAGATCTTTTTGTTTTATCTGTACATAACAGAATTTGGCGACGAGGATGGGATCTTCCTCTGGATGAGAAGAGTTTTTTTTTTTTTGCAAAGAAAAGAAAAAACTCAGTTGAGACACGTGCAGTGAGAATGGCGTCGGCGTTTGGAAAAGGTGAAGACCTTAACTATGATGAAAATGAAGAATGTTTTGATGCCTATTTGGAAAGGTTAGAACAGTTCTTTGTGGCAAATGGACTCAAGTTAGAGGATGACAAAGCTAAAGCAGTATTTTTGACGGTGGTCGGCAAGAAGAACCACACGCTGCTAATGGATCTGTGTGCACCTGCTAAGCCGAGGGAGAAAAAACTAGAAGAGTTAATCGACTTGATGCGCACACACTTTGTCCCCAAAACCAACGTTATTGCCGAACGATACAAGTTTAACACTAGAAGCCAGCAAGAAAACGAGTCTATATGTGAGTACATGGCAAGCTTAAGGAAGCTAGCAGCCACGTGCAAGTTCGGGACGTTTCTGGAAGATGCTCTCAGAGACAGATTTGTGTGCGGGGTTAAAAGCGCTGAGCTACGTGACCGCTTGTTAAATGTGGCGCACACGAAAGAATTAACCCTGGCAGCAGCATATGATATGGGACTGGCATATGAGGTGACAAAACACAATGCCCAACAGTGGTCCCAAAAGACTTTTAAAGCTAACGCCATTGCAAGGTCTAATCTGAAGAAAGAGGAGCGCGGTAAACCGTGTTACCGATGCGCTGGCCATGGACATGGACCAGGCGAATGCAGATTCAAAGATGTGGAGTGTCGAGTGTGTAAGAAGAAAGGGCACATCGCTAAAGCCTGCAGGTCCCAATACGAAGAAAGAAAGGACAAGCAGACCAAGTGGACAAAGCATCTGGACGCCAGGGACCCGCCGAAAGACAGCCGTCGTGAGGAAGGCAGGAGCAATATCTGCACCGGGAGGACCAGACCACCGGAGAAACAGCCTGCTGTCCTCTACACTTCAGAGAAGGAAACTCAAGCTGCATCTGCGGAGCCACAGCCCGCTCAAGAGAGAGTGGAGGTTAAAACCAAGCCAGGTTTTGTCTCGGAGTACCAGGCAGGTAACATCAGTGACCTGGAGCTGTTCTCCATGAAAACTGCGGGTGAGGACGTGAACTCTGACAGTGATACAGACATTGTGAAACCATATTATGTTTACATAAGGGTAAATGATAAAAGGTTGAAAATGGAAGTAGATACCGGGGCAGCGGTGTCTGTGATTTCAGAGAGTCTGTATAAGCGGAGATTCAAAAAGCTCAAACTAGTGCCTTCTAACTGTGTGTTAAAAACCTACAGTAAACAGTCTCTGAGGCTAAGAGGGAGTATTTCAGTTTCAGTTAAATGTAATGGAGTAACTCAGGCACTTAAACTACTTGTGGTCCAAGGTAATGGTCCAGCCTTATTGGGAAGAGACTGGATTCAAAGTTTAAAACTGGATTGGTCTTCTGTGAACAGAGTGGCATCTGAAAGTTTTCAGGAACTATGTGAAAAATATACAGACGTATTTCAACCTAGTCTTGGGAAAGTGAAAGGGATTAAAGCAAAGCTACATGTGGTGCCAGGTGCCATTCCAAAGTTTTGTAAGCCACGGTCGGTGCCTTATGCACTCAGAGAGGCAGTCGAAAATCAGCTAAATAAGATGGAAGCTGATGGGGTAATAACACCTGTAAATTATAGTGAATGGGCTGCACCTACAGTCAATATTCCAAAAACGGATCAAACTGTAAGGATATGTGGTGACTATAAAGTGTCAATCAACCCATGGCTTGAGGTAGATCAGTACCCGATACCCAAACCACAGGATTTATTCACTAAACTAGCAGGTGGTGAAAGATTTACTAAACTGGATTTGTCACAAGCTTATCAACAGGTGGAGTTAGATGACGGTTCTAAACCATATCTAACAATAAATACACATAAGGGGCTATACCAAGTGAATAGACTTCCGTATGGTGTAGCTTGTGCACCTGCAATATTTCAAAAGTTAATGGATCAAGTACTGCAGGGTATTGATGGGGTCATCTGTTATTTAGATGATATCCTGATTACTGGAAATAAGTAAGTTTAAGTAAGTAAGTAAGTAAGTTTTTATTTATATACCGCCTTTTCACTGCAGATCTGAGTCTCAAAGCGGTTTACAATTGTTAATTTTGGGCATTTGTCTCTCACTCCACACAGAGATGGGAGCGGGGCCAGTACAGGAGGCGCATGCCAGAACTATTGGACATATTTTTAGTGGTAGGGGAAACCGGAGCACCCGGAGGAAACCTACGCAGACACGGGGAGAACATGCAAACTCCACTCAGAAAGGCCCTGGTCCGACCGGGATTCGAACCCAGGACCTTCTTGCTGAGAGGCGAGAGTGCTATCCACTCAGCCACCGTGCCGTAAAACGGCACGGTGGCTGAGTGGATAGCACTGTAAATAACACAGAGTTGCACATAATGCATTTGGAAGAGGTTTTGAAAAGACTAAAGGATCACAACCTCAGGGTAAAAAGAGAAAAATGTGCATTTTTCCAGCATAGTGTGTCATACTTAGGACATGTCATTGATGCAGAGGGAATTCACCCTTTACCAGATAAGTGTGAGGCTATTGTGAATGCTCCAGTGCCCACCACGACAACAGAGCTGAAATCATTCTTGTCATTGTTAAGTTATTATGGGAAGTTCATTCCAAACCTTTCAACGATAATTGCACCAATGACTGTATTGTTACAGAAGGAAGAAAAGTGGGAGTGGTCAGCCTCGTGTCAGAAGGTTTTTGAGGAAGCGAAAAAGCCGCTTACCTCAAGTAAAATTCTGGTTCACTACAACCCAGACCTGCCACTTTTACTGGCTTGTGATGCATCACCAGTGGGGATAGGAGCGGTGATCTCACACAAAATGACAGACGGTAGTGAAAAACCTATTGCTTTTGCTTCCCGCATGCTCACTAAAGCGGAAAAGAACTACTCACAAATTGAAAAAGAAGCATTGGGCTTAGTAGTTGGAGTAATGAAGTTTCATGAGTACTTGTTTGGTCGCAGGTTTACCTTGATTACAGATCATAAACCTTTACTGAAGATCTTAGGTCCCAAAACAGGAGTACCACCTTTAGCTGCAGCTAGGATGCAGAGATGGGCCCTGATATTGGCAGCATACGCTTATGAGATTCAGTATAAACCTTCAGGACAACATGGTAATGCGGACGCATTATCTCGATTGCCCATAGCAGACGACAACTTTCCAAAACCAAACCCAGTCTTCAGAGTGTCTTATTTAGACATTTTACCACTTACAGCCAAGGATGTTGCACAAGAAACTGATAAAGACCCTGTGCTCACAAAAATAAAGCATTATGTGAGAACAGGTTGGCCTAAGCATGTCCCAGATGAAGCTTTACAGCCATATGTAAAGCGCAAATTTGATTTGACAGTGGAACAAGATTGTGTTCATTGGGGTTTCCGGGTTGTTATTCCTGAAAAACTACACAACAGGTTACTGTCTGAGTTACATGAAAGCCACTGGGGAATGGTCAAAATGAAGTGTCTGTCCAGGAGTTTATTTTGGTGGCCTACTCTTGATGAAGATATTGAAAATGAGGCAAGTCAGTGTAACATTTGTAAGCACCAGCGTAGCATGCCAGCGACTGCACCTGTGCATACTTGGAAATGGGCTTCTAGTCCATGGGAAAGAATACATATTGATTTTGCAGAGGTTAACAAACAGATGTTTCTGGTCGTAATGGATGCTTATGCCCGCTGGCCGGAAATTATTCACATGCAGTCTACTACCACAGCCAAGACTAGGTTGAGGGGTCTTTTTGCGTCATATGGCTTAGTAAAAGAGCTAGTATCAGACAATGGCCCGCAATTCACATCGAGTGAATTTGAAACGTTTCTGTCCATGAATGCGGTAAAACACATTAAAACCCCAGCTTATCATCCTGCGTCAAATGGATTGGCTGAGAGGTTGGTTCAAAACTTTAAAAGGTCATTAGCAAAGAATAGAGCAGTAGGGGGCATGACGCTGCAACATTGTATTGCTAATTTCTTGTACAGCTACAGAAATATGCCACATTCCACCACTAAGAAAACTCCAGCCGAACTGTTTTTAAAGAGACAGATTCGCACTCGTCTTTCACTAGTGAAACCGGACGCATCTCAGTACGTGCCGACTATCAGTGTTCCTCCTACAAGACTGAGGTTTTTCTCTGAGGGTCAAAGTGTGTTGGTGAGAAACTACAGGGGAGGCGAGAAGTGGTTGGATGGTGTGATCACTGAGGTTTTGGGTCCTGTCACATATTTGGTCTCGGTGAATGGAAAAAATGTGAAGAGACATGTAAACCAAATGCTTGATGCAAAACGGAAAGATGGACTTCCACAAGGGACTGAAAATGACACTGAAGAACATTGGGATTTCCACATTGATCCAGGAGAGGACTTAACAAATACTGATCTTGTTGAGCAGGTGCCTGTGGAGAACCAGGGCTTGGTACCACCAGACAGAGCTCTGGGTAATCCTGTAAGTTCTGCACGCAGGGAACGGCCTCACAGAAATGTACGTCCTCCTGACCGTCTGGACTTGTAGGGACAGTGTTGCATGTATTTGTTTTTTATTTACATGGCACTTAGTAGTGTGGTTACCAAAGTGTTTATTGTTTTTTTTTTTTGGTATAGCTGTTTGCAACAGGGTTGTATGTTAAAGTGGAGACTTTAAAACTACAGGGGAGGAGCTGTGGTGTTTGACACCCAAAGTAATTAGAAAGTGAAGTGTCACCGCCTCACCAATAGGTGGCACTCTTGTGTGAGTAATAAGAAAGGACTGGTGAGTCCTGCCTGCGTGTTGTTGCTACTTGGTGTTCTGGATGTTTCCTAGAGAATAAATGAAGCCGTTTGAAACCCGTGTCGTTTTTCACCAGAGGAGATCTTTTTGTTTTATCTGTACATAACATGAGATTTAGCTTCTCTGAGGGGGCGTTGTAGGTCACGGGACTGCATAGCTATGGCTTGGCATTCTGCTTCCTCTTCGAGCCAATTAGCGAAGTCAAGGAGATTATAAGGAAGCCCAGGTCTGGATGCACGGCTATATCTGGCATAGTTGGCCACATACTCAGTTGGCAGTTTTCCCAAAAGCTGCTGGACATGTGAGGCACAAGCCAGTTCTGGATCACCCTCATGATTCTCCAATGACTGCAGCATACCTACGAGGGCCCGTACACGGATGGCAAAGTCATTAAAACTCCGGGAGTCACTTGACCGTATGCTGGGAAAATTCAGGATGGAAGAAATCTCCCTCAAGACCAGCTGCTGAGGCTGACCATACCTCTGTTGTAGAGCAGCCATAGCTCGGGTGTACGGTTGGGGGTGATGTGCATAAGCCAAAGCCAGGGAACAAGCAGAGTCAAACTTCAAATGGTCTAATAAAAGATGATATTTAAACTGCTCACTCTCCTCAACAGGTACAAGATTTGAAAAGGCCATTTTGAGCATCACAAACTGTTGTGGATCATCGCGAGTGAAAGAAGGAAAGGAAGGTGGCGCGATGTGGTATGTCCTGGGTGGCCGCATAAAGGATTGGGCCTGAAGTGATGGCGGATTGGACAACAATGGCTGGGTAGCATCTCTGTTCACCATACGAGTTGCTGTATAGGACTGGGTATAGTCGACTGAATGGGCAGTAGGGTGTAACGATGACTGCCCAGACATAGACAAGCCATAAGGATTTAAAGGGACTTGAGATTGAAGGAAAGATTGCTGCATAGTTTGCTGCGGAAAACCAGAAGCAGCACCCATTAAAGTCTGGGGATGGGGGGGAGGATGTGCATGCAAAGCTGAACTCAAAACTCTCGAAGGAACGCGAGGATTTGAGTCGATAGGGGGCAGCACAGGATATGACATGGGTGGTTCTGGTCTATAACTCAGATCTCCTGGAGGCTGATTCCCAGTATAACCTTCAGAATAATCATCAGAAGAGTCAGAATCATTGCCACCACAGTCAATGGAGAGCCCACTTGTCTGGGTGCCTTGTTGTCTAAGGTCACACACAGACTGGTGTGAGCCAGGAGGGGACTGCAGTGAGCAAGGGATAGCTGCATGTGCACTATAGGGAACATGGTGTGCAGACAATGAACTCTGTAGTTCCTTAACAATGGGAAGTTCAGGTTCCAAACGAGCTGTGGCACCTGATAGGGGGGGAGATGAACGTGATTTGGAATCATCTTTGCCCACTAGTGACTGTACAGTTTTCCCCAGGTGGAAAATCAAATCCTTAATTTCATCAATCTGTACCTTTAAGTTGTCAATCTCAGCCTTGTTTCCACGTGTGGAATCCATTTCCGGGGGCTCTGGAAGAGGAATACTTGGAGGCCTCAAATGAGATGTAATACAAGGTGGAGTGATACTTGGTAGTGATGTCACATAATCCTTCAGATATATGGGGGGGTTTTTGGAACGGACAGGTCTTGATGATGAAGATGGAAGTTGCTCCTTGTCCATTAAATTGAAGTAAATCCGGCTCGAAGGACCATGAAAAATATAGTTTTACTGTAGATGTGGTGTATCCTTAATTGTACTGGTTCCAGGTAACGGCTTCAACGTAACAACAGAATAAACAGAGCAACAGAGTCCAGTTCAAACATTTATTGTTGGAATCGTGTGTTGGAGTGGGAGGAGGCAAGGAAAGGAATTGTAGTTGATGAATATGGCAAAATAGGGACATGGAGATGGCAGAAGAAGTGGAGGGTGGAGAAACTGGTTGTTCTAGGGAAAAGGGAAATAATAGCGTCAGAATCTTCTGAGAAAGTAGAACAAAATAGTAGGTAAAACTCACAGGCATTTACGCAGTTCTCCACATGAAAAAGGGAATCTCCAACCAGCTCAGGAGGATCAAGAAAGAGCAGGTGCCATTAGGCTGTAAGTATAGACTTGGGTGGAGCCAGGCACCGCCCAGAGGCGGGCCCAAGACAGGCAAGAGATCAGGGAAAGGAAGGGATTTTTCACAAGAGTAGAGTAGTATATAGCAGAGCAGAGTAGAGTAGAGTATAGTAGAGCAGAGTAGAGAAGAGTAGGGTAGGGTAGAGCAGAGTAATATATAGTGGAGTCGAGTAGAGTAGTGTAGAGCAGAGTTGTGTAAAGTAGAGTAGAGTTGTATATAGTAGAGAAGGGTAGGGTAGGGTAGAGTAGAGTATATAGTAGAGTAGAGTAGAGCAGAGTTGTGTAGAGAAGAGCAGAGTAGAGTAGAGCAGAGTAGTATATAGCAGAGTAGAGTAGAGTGGAGTAGTATATAGCAGAGTAGAGTAGAGTAGTATATAGCAGAGTAGAGTAGAGTAGAGTAGAATAGAGTAGAGTTGTATATAGTAGGGAAGAGTAGAGTAGAGTTGTGTTGAGCAGAGTAGAGTAGAGTAGTATATAGCAGAGTAGGGTAGGGTAGAGTAGAGTAGTATATAGTAGAGTAGAGTTGTGTAGAGCAGAGCAGAGTAGAGTAGAGTAGAGTAGAGTAGAGTTGTATATAGTAGAGAAGGGTAGGGTAGGGTAGAGTAGAGTAGAGCAGAGCAGAGCAGAGTAGAGTAGTATATAGTAGGGTAGGGTAGAGTAGGGTAGAGTAGGTAAGTAAGTAAGTAATCTTTATTTATATACCGCCTTTTCACTGCAGATCTGAGTCTCAAAGCGGTTTACAATTGTTAATTTTTTTGGGCATTTGTCTCTCACTCCACACAGTGATGGGAGCGGGGTCGCCAGTATAGGAGGCGCATGCCAGAACTATTGGACATATTTTTAGTGGTAGGGGAAACCGGAGTACCCGCAGGAAACCTACGCAGACACGGGGAGAACATGCAAACTCCACTCAGAAAGGCCCTGGTCCGACCGGGATTCGAACCCAGGACCTTCTTGCTGAGAGGCGAGAGTGCTATCCACTCAGCCACCGTGCCGCCCAAAGGGTGGCACGGTGGCTGGGTAGAGTAGAGTAGGGTAGAGTAGAGTAGTATATAGTAGAGTAGAGTAGAGCAGAGTAGTGTAGAGCAGAGCAGAGTAGAGTAGAGTAGAGTAGTATATAGCAGAGCAGAGTAGAGTAGAGTATAGTAGAGCAGAGTAGAGAAGAGTAGGGTAGGGTAGAGCAGAGTAATATATAGTAGAGTCGAGTAGAGTAGTGTAGAGCAGAGTTGTGTAGAGTAGAGTAGAGTTGTATATAGTAGAGAAGGGTAGGGTAGGGTAGAGTATATAGTAGAGTAGAGTAGAGCAGAGTTGTGTAGAGAAGAGCAGAGTAGAGTAGAGCAGAGTAGTATATAGCAGAGTAGAGTAGAGTGGAGTAGTATATAGCAGAGTAGAGTAGAATAGAGTAGAGTTGTATATAGTAGGGAAGAGTAGAGTAGAGTTGTGTTGAGCAGAGTAGAGTAGAGTAGAGTAGAGTAGAGCAGAGTGGTGTAGAGTAGAGTAGAGTAGAGTAGTATATAGCAGAGTAGAGTAGAGTTGTGTTGAGCAGAGTAGAGTAAAGCAGAGCAGAGCAGAGTAGAGTAGAGTAGTAAATAGCAGAGTAGAGTAGAGTAGAGTTGTATATAGTAGAGAAGAGAAGAGAAGAGAAGAGTTTTTTTATTTTTTTTTTTATTCATTTATTTGACAGGGACAATGTAGTCATACATAGTTACATTATGAAAATGCAGCTGATGCGACACATACAGAGTGTATAGCTAATGCTAATTTTCAACTCCTGTCCCTGGTTGAGCTTTTCCCTACAGTGCAACACATTATACAGAATGAATAAAATAGGCCTAGCCCTAAAACACATATTTACAACAGTGATCTAAAATTAAGACATTCCCCCAACCAATAACAGCCATATGGGCAAAATATTCACAAACGAGAACACTCACACACACACTCACGTACACACACACACACACACACACACACACAAACACAAAATACTGTTTACAGGTTTAGAAATGGGTGCATGATTGGTTTGTTTTCAGCCACAGCTTGAGCTTTGAGGTGAACTCCTTGAATTCTAATATGTTTTTTAGTTCAGTGGGCAGCGAGTTCCACAGTTTGGCCGTTTTTATGGAGAAAGCAGACTGACCAAATGAGGTTCTCCTGTGTGGAATTGCACAGTTGTTGTGGGATGTACTTCTGGTGACTCTGTTGCTGGTCTGTCTCTGTATAAATGAACTTAGTGGCTCTGGTGCCAGGTTATTGATGCATTTGAATGTTAGTTTTAGAGAGTACAATAATATAAAATTTTCAAAACTCAGTAGATGACAGTTTTTGAGTATATTGCAGTGGTGATATCGGGTTGGTTTCTTGTCCATAATTTTTATTGCTTGATTGTATAATGAGCCGATGCACTTTGTGGCTGAGGGAGCTGCCTGGGTCCATGCTGTCATGCAGTATGATAAATGGGAGAAGATCATCCCATGCATGTACAGCAGGGCCGCTTGATTGGGAATAAAATGTCGTATTAGTTTGAAACAGTTAAGATTGCGACGTATAGTTTTGGAAAGTTTTTGTATATGTTTATCAAATTTTAGTTGTGGATCTAGAACCAACCCGAGGTAGTTGAATTCTGTTATTGTTTTGATTTTTTCATTTTGTAATATGATTTGGAAATTTGGATTTATTTTTCTAATAGAAAAGCACATGGACACTGTTTTGGTAAGATTTAAGACCAGGTGATTTTGAGTGAGCCACTTGCTCACCTCAGCCATACATGCAGATAACACGTCTGCTGCCTGCTCCGGGGTCTTTGCGGGTGCATAAAAAACAGCATCATCCGCATAGAGTTGGCACATGACACCTGGGCAGGATGATGGAAGGTCATTTATGAAGAGACTGAAGAGCAAAGGTCCTATTATGGATCCCTGTGGAATGCCCATTTGTGACTTTAAAAGTACAGATTTATCTTTATCTATTTTAACGCATTGTGGTCTGGTCTGGAGGTAGGATGTAAACCACTGTATTGCGTTTGGTGAGATGTTGAAAGAGGACATTTTAGACAGAAGTAGATTGTGGTTTACGGTCTCAAAGGCTTTTTTCAGATCCAGAAAGACTGCCCCCACCACTTCACCTCTGTCCACCTCAGTTGTGTTGAGCAGAGTAGAGTAGATTAAAGCAGAGGAGAGTAGAGTGGAGTTGTATATAGTAGATAAGGGTAGGGTAGGATAGAGTAGAGTAGAGTAGAGCAGAGTTGTGTAGAGAAGAGCAGAGTAGAGCAGAGCAGAGCAGAGTAGAGTAGAGTAGAGTAGAGTTGTATATAGTAGAGAAGGGTAGGGTAGGGTAGAGTAGAGTAGTATATAGTAGAGTAGAGCAGAGTTGTGTAGAGAACAGCAGAGTAGAGCAGAGTAGAGTAGAGTAGAGTAGAGTAGAGTAGTATATAGCAGAGCAGAGTAGAGTAGAGTATAGTAGAGCAGAGTAGAGAAGAGTAGGGTAGGGTAGAGCAGAGTAATATATAGTAGAGTCGAGTAGAGTAGTGTAGAGCAGAGTTGTGTAGAGTAGAGTAGAGTTGTATATAGTAGAGAAGGGTAGGGTAGAGTATATAGTAGAGTAGAGTAGAGCAGAGTTGTGTAGAGTAGAGCAGAGTAGAGTAGAGCAGAGTAGTATATAGCAGAGTAGAGTAGAGTGGAGTAGTATATAGCAGAGTAGAGTAGAGTGGAGTAGTATATAGCAGAGTAGAGTAGAATAGAGTAGAGTTGTATATAGTAGGGAAGAGTAGAGTAGAGTTGTGTTGAGCAGAGTAGAGTAGAGTAGAGTAGAGTAGAGCAGAGTGGTGTAGAGTAGAGTAGAGTAGAGTTGTGTTGAGCAGAGTAGAGTAAAGCAGAGCAGAGCAGAGCAGAGTAGAGTAGAGTAGAGTAGTATATAGCAGAGTAGAGTCGAGTAGAGTAGAGTGGAGTAGTATATAGCAGAGTAGAGTAGAGTAGTATATAGCAGAGTAGAGTAGAGTAGAATAGAGTAGAGCAGAGTGGTGTAGAGTAGAGTAGAGTTGTGAAGAGTAGAGTAGAGTAGAGTAGAGTAGAGTAGAGTAGAGTAGAGTAGAGTAGAGTAGTATATAGCAGAGTTAGGAGCAGCTCTGTGTGTTCCAAACAGCTGGGCACAGACGCAGACGGAGGATGTTTGGACTGAAGGATCTACATGTGTCCATGACCCCTGACCCCAGGGGCCAACAGGAAGTGAGCGGAGGCCGTGAGTTCAGAGTTCACCTGACAACAGTCATTATTGACGATCTGCATTGGAAAAACTAGAAAAACAACACTCTTATTCTAGATTACACTTGGCAATCCAACCATAAAAGTCAGAGATTTTATTTGACTTAAGTACAGAGGATAATTATAATTGAGGATCTCTTAATCTTAATCTTAATAAGTGACGAACCAATACTTTGATGGACTTTATTTGGTCCTTCCGCTCCTTCCAGTCCCTGCGGTGTGACGGCAGCCTCCCTCTGATCTGACACCACAGCGGAGCCTTAAACGGTGTCATTCATCAGAGCGAGTTTAGTGGGTCTGACACGTGCCGACAGCTCTGAGCTCCGCCCGCTGTGCCGCAGACACACTTTACAATGTGGGAATAAACACACACACACACACACATGCAGACACAGACACACACACACGGAGGAGTTTAAAGAGGACGTGACCGCGGTGTGAACGGGACAAACCGGTCCATTCACGTCGATCACCATCAGGAGATCACCAGAGTCTGTGAAGTGGTTCTGGCGCTAACTTTGGATTAAAACGATCACAGACGCAGAGCTAGGAGAGAGATTGTGGCTAGCTGCTCACCTCAAAGTCAGACGACTGTTGGGTCTATAAAAAGAGTCCAGAGGTTTGGAAGTGGACTCAACCTGAAGTATGCTATTGTTGTGACGGTTACAGTTCATTGGGGTTTGGTTAAGAAAAAATGGCTGTGGTTTTCTCTCTGAGCACGAGTGTAGTCTACAGTCTGTACACTGCAAAAAGTTATATTATATGAGGTAATAAATGCTTGAATTTAGCGGTTTTTATCTTAATCTGAGCACATTATGACTGTGTTAAAACAAGTTTCACCAATGGGACAAAGCCATTTAGTCTTATTTCAAGAACTGTTGCTTTATTTTTTTCATTCCGAGTGAGACTAGCCTAGCATTAGCCATCCGTAAACTCCGGTCAATTATCATTTCCGTCTGGATCTGATTCTAATGGCTGCAGTTTCCTCGGTGGCTGGTTGTAAAACTACAACCAGCCACCGAGGAAACTCGGCAGAGATTGCGATAGTAAAGTAATCTGTTCTGGTTCGGCTCCAAAAATCAAGAAATTGAAGCCGGAGCAAGAGGAATGTTTTGCAAATGTCATTGATGCAAAGAGGTTGTGGCTCTACTCCCCACAGGGTTCGATAGTGGCAAAGGAGATGGTCGGTACTAGATCATATACGGAATCGAGACGAAAGCGGAAGTAGCAATACAACTTTCAAATTTGTTTTAGACTAATAAATCCTTAAGTGGCGACAGCTGCTCAGTTGGTAGAGCACTGGCCTTTGAGCCTGAAGGTCGTGGGTTCGAGCCCACCATAAGACCTACTTCACGACTCCCACTGATGACTGCTGTCGTTGTGTCCTTGGGCAAGACACTTAACCCCTGAAGCCCCCACTCAGCTCCTGTGGACTTACCACCTGCAGGAGGATCAGTGAGGGGCTGGTGCTCTGTGAACTGGGTGCAGCTCTGACTGCCACCCCCGACCCAGAAATGGATAAAGGGGAAGAAAATGGATGGATGGATGGAAGTCCTTAAGTGGTGACTGGTTAAGTTTTAGGTGAAAGATGGTTAAGGTTAGGGTTAAGGGTGGGTTGGGCTTATTCTATGGGAAAGGCTGGTTAAGTTTAGGCATGAATATGTTGTTGGTTATATTTAGTAAGTAAGTAAGTAAGTAATTATTTATATACCGCCTTTTCACTGCAGAGCTGAGTCTCAAAGCGGTTTACAATTGTTATTTTTTTGGGCATTAGTCTCTCACTCCACACAGAGATGGGAGCGGGGTCGCCAGTACAGGAGGCGCATGGCAGAACTATTTTACATCTTTTTAGCGGTAGGGGAAACCGGAGTACCCGGAGGAAACC
Source organism: Knipowitschia caucasica (assembly GCA_964034765.1). NCBI lineage: Eukaryota > Metazoa > Chordata > Actinopteri > Gobiiformes > Gobiidae > Knipowitschia > Knipowitschia caucasica. Next base: position 20,918,742 of record OZ035841.1, read on the forward strand.
TACGCAAACACGGGGAGAACATGCAAACTCCACTCAGAAAGGCCCTGGTCCGACCGGGATTCGAACCCAGGACTTTCTTGCTGAGAGGCGAGAGTGCTATAAACTCAGCCACCGTGCCGGATTTACTTCCGCTTCCGTCCCGATTCCTTATATGATCTAGTGCTGACCCGAAGGAGATGGCTAAAGAGGCTAAATGCTAAAGCTAGGCTAAATGATAAATGCCTCACTCACTCAGGCAAAATGACATACGTGACAGTAAACTCAGATCCAATCGTTTCAATCTGCAAAAGAAGTTGACCCCTCCCACCTGTTAACAGAGCTCAATGGAAATGAGTACAATGGTATGGTAAGACCAGGCTAACACCATGACAGAGTGATTGAAAAAGCCCCCAGTGTTTTGTTGTAGGGATTGGATGTTGTGTGTGAGAACCGGACAGATGTGAGTGGAGGGGGGTGACGTCTTCCTCTCGTCCCTTCTTTCCGGCCGCATTTCTTCGCACACTTATCAAATAACCGAGTCCACGCAGTTCCCTCCAGCTCTGCATCTGTTCCCAATCCCAAACTTTCCACAACATTCAAACTGTGTTAGCGACAACAGCGAGAATCTAAAGCTAAAAGACTTGTCAGATTTTCAGCCAACTGGAGTTAAGTATGAAAGCCTGAGGAGGTTCTCGCCAGCTTCGATCCAAACTGTCCAGATTAGGAGATTATAACATGGCGGCTTCAGATCACGTTAACAACAGCTTTCATTGATTTGATTTAAAGTGGCAGGAACGAAAGAGTCCAATTAGAATCCGAATCTCTGCAGACGAGCCCAAGGAAGCTGGAAAACTGCTTTGTCTTTGCTTTTCTCATTTGATAAAACTAAAAAATCTGTTATAGTAACTCAGAATCTGTTGTGGATCTATTGTGGAATCCAGGTAGAAGGTAAATCCAGAAAAGAATAATCCTGTTTTCTACTGTTTTGACCAAATTACGAGAATAAATTCGTATTACTTTTAAGACTGTTTTTGCCTTTGACTTTCATCTCAGAATGTTTCAAGCTTTATCATTATATTGTGACTTTATTCTTGTCATTTTTCAACTTCATTCTCCTAATATTCTGACTTTAAAGTAGAAATATTATGACTTTAATCTCAGCGTCTGCAAAGAAAAAATATGAGACACGATGAGACGGGTTCACAATATGTCGTCATTGTCTTTCTTCACGTCTTGTTCCCGTTTTAAATTTGGATTTGCTCTGGTGTTTGGTTTTATTGCATTAAAATACTTTTGTTTTGCAGTGTCACATTTAGATTGATACCTATTTTGATTCCAGGACAGATAAGAGTTAGAAAAAATCCCTGTGAGCTGATTGGCTGAGAGAGGCTGGTCACTTTTCTCTTCTTCTTTTCTGTCTGAAAAAGCAGACAGAAAGATGTGACAGAGGCTAAAACACGTGTCATAAAGACCGAACCAAATTGTTTTAGAGCCAGGAAGTAGTTACACAGATTTTATGCCTTTGTTGAGGTTTGAAAGTTAAGCACCCCAGCTTTAAATGCTATCAACACTTTTATATTTTTCCCCATCCATCCTGGGTCACCTGTCCAGCCTCCGTTCTGATTCCTGTTGGATAAGTGTGACTTTATCACCCCACAGAGGCACATTGGGGACCTCTGTGTGTGGATGACTTCACCGTGAGGCGTTCAGGGACCTCTACACACCGTGAGGCGTTCAGGGACCCCTATACTGCAGGACTGGGGTCTCGCTAACTGAAAATGGCGAATGTAAAAACAGCTCGTTGTTGATTTAGTCACTTGATAGGACTGGATAACACATTAGAACGCACACAGGGGAACGGTCGCACACGTGGCCAGCTACACCACACACTAAAACAACAGCAGAAGGGCTAATAGATATGACACACACGCACACGCACACCCGGACACACACACACACACAATGTAAAAGTGATTTACCTGAGACATTTTAGAGATTTTGTGTTTTTATAGACGAGCATATGGAAGGTGGATTACGAAATTGGTTGGAACTATAGACTGCATGTAGATGGACAATGCTAACTGGCTGATAGCTCAATGAAGCTCAAAAGGGAAGTGCTCATGGACGAAGTTTTTCTACAACTTGTTTGGGCTCCTATGGACTTACATTGGAAAATTAAATCCTCTTGCTCTGACCGCATTTGGGTCACACTCACCATTTCAGACTTCCATGGTTTAGTCATCTTTGTAGTCTTTGTAAATCCAGAGATGAGCCTGAACAACTGACCAATCAGGAGCCAAATTTGGCTCAAGCGAAGATAGACCACCGCCAGTTGCGACCAACTATAAACAAGCATAAATTTAGCTTTTTTCTGACTAATAATGTATGGTAATGTATCCATCTACTTTCATTTTTACTGTTTTACAACATCCTGCTCAGGGACTACAGGTGTAAATTAGCACTGCTGCTACAACACGCTCCTCTTGGCTAATGTTGATTTAACACTGTCTCTGTAAAAATAAAAATCATAACATTATCTTGTGCTGTGTGCTCCTCATTCCTACTATTTTGTAAACTGTGATTTAACTCTGAAAATTCCTCACTGTGGGACAAACAAAGGATCTTTTAATCCTAATGTTGCCCCGGAAATGCATGTCTGTGTGTGTGAAAAGTAAAGTAAAAAAGTAAAAAACGATCGATATATATATTTAACCTCCTAAGACCCGAGCACTTTTTTGCAATGCATTTTTTATTTATCTTGGCTAATTGGGCATATTGGGGCCAGATAAGAATATATACTAAGCATCATCTCTTGACATGATGTAAATTTTGAGAAAAATGCTGTCCACATATGTGGACGCTCGGTCTGAATTTCCATAAAAAAGGCATTAAGTAACGACTGTGTAATAAAGTGGAAAACGCTTTATTTCGACACAAACATTTGATAAATGAACAATATTGAACAAGGAACATGTTCAAACATATCTCAGTGCAAAAACAGCAAAAAGAGTACTCGGATGATCCATGGAGCATGACTATCGGTCGGCCTTAATAAATTGAAGATATTCTGGCAAACCGTCCGGCGCCTCAGGAGGGGGAAGCAGTTCTTTGCCAACACCGTGGACGGTGTTGGGCGAAGAGCTGCTGACCTCCACTGGGGATCTTGTCGGGCGGTGGAAGTAATACTTCAAGGTTCTCCTCAATCCCCCCGTCACGTCCTCCAGAACGGAGGCAGAGGTTGAGGATGTTGGGGCAGATACCTCCATCTCCCTGGCAGAGGTCACCAAGGTGGTTGGCAGCCTCCTTGGTGGCAAGGCTCTGGGAGTGGATGAGATTCGCAAAGACTATCTAAAGTCTATTGTAGGACTGTCTTGGCTGACATGTCTCTGCAACATCGCGAGGCGATCGTGGGCAGACCGGGGTGGTGGTCCCTCTCTACAAGAAGGGGGACCAGAAGGGTGTGTTCCAATTATTGTGGGATCACACTCCTCAGCCTTCCCGGTAAGGTCCACTCCAAGGTACTGGAGAGGAGGCTACGGCCGATGGTCGAATCTCGGATTCAGGAGGAGCAGTGTGGTTTTCATCCCGGCCACGGAACACTGGACCAGCTCTATACTCTCCATCGGTTCATTGAGTGTTCATGGGAGTTCGCCCCCAACCGGTCCACATGTGTTTGTGGATTTGGAGAAGGGTGTTCGACCGTGTTCTCCGGGATGTCCTTTGGGGGGTTCTCCAGGAGTACGGGGTATTCTGCCTTAGGGCCTTACGGGCCCTGTATGACCGGAGCCAGAGCTGCGTTCGCATCAGCAGTAAGTCAGACCATGTTGACCTCGGCCAGGGCTGCCCTTTGTCACCGGTTCTGTTTACTGTGTTTATGGACAGAATTTCTAGATGCAGGAGGGGGTCCGGTTCGGGGACCACAGGATTTCATCTCCGCTTTTTGCAGACGATGTTGTCCTGTTGGCTCCGAGGTGCCTTGCCCTCTTCAGGTGGGTGGAGAGGTCCTTCCTCAAGTGGAGGAGTTCAAGTATCTCGGGGTCTTGTTCACGAGTGAGGGAAGGATGGAGCGTGAGATTGACAGGCGGATCGGTGCAGTGATGCGGTCGCGGTGAAGCTGAGCCGAAAGGCCTTGGGCTCCCCCCTGACAAACTGGAGTAAGTGTGTGTGGATAGGGAAGTCTGGGCATCTCTGCGACCCGGCAACGGATGAAGCGGAAGAAAATAGATGGATGGATGGATTTAACTCATAGGAAATAGACTAAATCAAAGAGCAAGTAAGCACTAATTTTGGAATTATATAGTATGCTGGAAGCACACTGGCTTGATTCAACAGGTGGCCCTTTTAGTTGATGGTGACATAGAAAAACTTGACAATAATAGCAAAAAATTCCATCGAACACAGGTGCATTCCACATGCGATTAGAACCATTTTCAACAAAACTAAGTCCTTCTGTCCACATATGTGGACATCATGTTTAGCAGTCCAGACAATTGTTTTTAAATTGTAATTATTGTAAAATTTACATGCCATGACAAACTTACATCACTTATAAAACTATCTGAACAAGAATAATCTTTGAAATCGGATTGGAATTTTTACTTGGTGGATTTTTTGGTTGGGAACTTGCATGTGAACTTTCCTGTGCGTGGTCAGCCATTTTGTTTTGTGTTAGCTTGTGCTGTAATTCCTCCAACACTGCTAGAGGGCAGTGTAGGTATTGCTGTATGTGGACCCCAGGCCCCAATAAATCAGGATGAAGTATTATGTTTGTACAGCCCAAAATGTGATGTCCACACATGTGGACGGCAGGTCTTAGGAGGTTAAATTACATTTCAGCGTGGCCCCATAAAGAGCTTCTCACCTGCACTAATATTGACAATACCATCTTCATCACTAACTACATTCCTCCACAATGAAAAGACACAACCTCATCTCGCCCTAATTGAAACTAATATTATCTCTGGTGCAAGGTGATTCCAAAACCCCTACACCCTCACCCTCACCCCCCTCCACCCTCACCCCCCTCCACCCTCCACCCTCACCCCCCTCCAACCCTCACCCCCCACCCCTCCAACAGTAGCATTGTGGAGGCTCACGGGGGTCAGCCGGGTGTCAGGTTGCAGCACCTTGCCCGCTCTAGTGACATAATGTAGCTCTGAGGACCAATGTTAGCTCACCTGTGTTTTGCCGAAGCACAAGGGCCCCATTCTGAGCCCAGCACCGGGGCCAGACGTGTGGGGGTCAAAGCTCAGGCTGGAGGAGGCTCCTGAATCGCGCTGCTGTTGACTGACCCGTTATTGGGCGTTGATTTCATTAGCTGCAGGTTCAGGACTTCGGCAGATGCACAGTTTGAGTTGTTGGTGTAAAACTTGCGGCTCATTCAGGCCCCAAATTATATTTACTTTGAATTATATTAAATAGATTGAACGATAAATATATACTGGAGCAATTGAAGTAAATTTTTTTAAGAACAAGAATTATTTTTGTTGCCATGTGAGTGAGTGAGGAAGTAAATCACAAACTTGGAAATTGCTTTGGATCTTGGTGAAAACCAGTTAAAAACTATTCAATCTGAAGAGACCAAAGACACAATAAATACATTAAAATGATTTATTTGTTTGGCGCATTGACCCCGGCAGTGACACTTGCAGCTATGAGATCGATTGCAGCTGAAATGATCTCAGATCCCCCGGGGTCAATCACTGGTGGTGGCTAGAGTATGGTGTGAATGGGGCGTAGGCGGAGCAGGAGCCGGAGTGGGAGCCTAGAGCGGGAGCCAGAGCGGGACCCAGAGCGGGAGCCAGAGCGGGAGCCAGAGCGGGACCCAGAGCGGGAGCCAGAGCGGGAGCCAGAAGCCAGAGGGGGTGCTGGGGAGGTGGTGGGTGTTTAAGAGCCTCAGGAAGCGCTGTTTGTCAGGAAGTGGCTGCCTTTTAAACTGCCCGCTTTGCTCTGAGAGGGTTGGCAGGAGGCTGGCTGTGTGATTGGCTGAGGCTCGAGGCTGGCAGAGCTGTGTGATTGGCTGAGGCTCGAGGCTGGCAGAGCTGTGTGATTGGCTGAGGCTCGAGGCTGGCAGAGCTGTGTGATTGGCAGGCACTCGGTCTTTCAGTCTGAACATCCGCATGAGCTTCATTAAAATAAAATAAGGCATGCATAAATGAAAATCTGCATAACCTTTCCTTAAACAACTACTACTACTTTTTATTCTCTGTATACAATTATTATGTACTTTTTCCTCAATTTTTTTTTTTTTTTATAAAATCATTTTTTGTTTATTCCTTTTTTTCACAAATTGTAAAGAAAATAGGGAACAGAACAAGTAAACGGCAAAAAATAGATGAATGGAAATGGAAAGAAAAATTAGATAAAAACATGTATTTAAATATACAAATATATTACATATACATACACACACACACAGATATTCCCATCTATAATACACTAAGCTCATTGTGATCTGCTTATTGTCCTATGCTAAATATTCAATGCTAGTTGTCACATGATAGTTGTCACGTGCTAATTGTCACATGTTAATTGTCACATGATAGTTGTCACATGCTAATTGTCACATGCTAATTGTCACATGATAGTTGTCACATGCTAATTGTCACATGCTAATTGTCACATGATAGTTGTCACATGCTAATTGTCACATGATAGTTGTCACATGCTAATTGTCACATGATAGTTGTCACATGCTAATTGTCACATGATAGTTGTCACATGCTAATTGTCACATGATAGTTGTCACATGCTAATTGTCACATGATAGTTGTCACATGCTAATTGTCACATGATAGTTGTCACATGCTAATTGTCACATGATAGTTGTCACATGCTAATTGTCACATGATAGTTGTCACATGCTAATTGTCACATGATAGTTGTCACGAGCTAATCGTCCTATGCTAATGGCTCTATAAGTGACACATTCTGTAATTGATGGCAGCCCTTGGAATTGCATTTTTGAGTTGAAAGGTCAATTTCAATGTAATGTTTTGGCATTTATATTTCAGATGCTCTCAGTTATCAGGTAATAATACAAAGACACGGACATCCTTCATCCCTCGGGAAATATAAGGTTAGAAGTCATGGAGTAGAGTGTTGACATCCAGAGCTTGCTTGGTGGTTGTAGCTCCATGCTCTTGGACAACGCTAACGCTAAATAAAATAAACATGGGTAACACTTTTGGATCATCCCTCACTAAATAACAGCTAATTAAATGCTAATTAAATGCTAATCAGTGTATATTTTATGGTTTATTAGCTTTTACCTGGTATTTATTAAGCAATTATTAGTACTTATTCTACATGGCCTTATTCTATATTTTTAGCTAACTACTAACTTCCCACTTCCCATGTGGAGTAGGTTTAGGGATACAGCTAGCATATGCTAATTAGCATGTCATTAGCTCTTAAATAGTGAGAGATAATCTAAAGTGTTACCTAAATGTGAAATAAATATAAGTTATACAAGTTATCAAACCGTTAAAAATGGATATCAAGGTATGAATAAAAAACTAATTTTCAAATCTGTAAAATCCCCAACTTTGTAAAATCCTCCTAGACGTCAGCTGTTGTGGTTTTAGATGATACGCAAATACATTGGATTAAAAAAAAAAAATGTCATGTTGTTTTCCCAGATCATTATTTGATAGTGATGATATTCATGGGAGAGACCAGAGAGAGACCAGAGAGAGAGACCAGAGAGAGAGACCAGAGAGAGAGACCAGAGACCAGAGAGAGAGACCAGAGAGAGAGACCAGAGAGAGAGACCAGAGAGAGAGACCAGAGACCAGAGAGAGAGACCAGAGAGAGAGACCAGAGACCAGAGAGAGAGACCAGAGAGAGAGACCAGAGAGAAAGGCCAGAGAGAGATCCAAGAGAGATCAGAGAGAGCCAGACAAAAGATTCAGACCAGAGAGAGACCTGACAGAGAGACACTTTGTGGAAAAGTAAAAACATTGTCGAGTTAAATTTGTGTGAAAAACGTTTATTGTTCCTCAGTTATTACTGGAGGCAAAGTCCAGAGAAGTCTTCCACAAATGCATTAGTACAGTCCATTGTTGTCGAGTCTAAAGCCAAAAACAGTCTCATAGTTTCTTACTGAGTCTATGACACTGTTTTAAACCTAATTGTCCTAACCCTAACCCTAACGACACGGATTGGAACATTCTTACAGCTCACACGCCAGAACCAATCTGCCAAACTCAAACGAGCAAAGAGAGGCTGTTGCTTTGCTCTGACTGATCTACACCAGGAAGACCAACTGGTTTTACAGAGGTCTCACTGAGGTTTTCCTTCCAACCAAACAGGAACACTTCAGACTACACTCATTTCATCAGGTCTTCAGGTCGAGCCTGGACCTGGGGCCATGAGGAGTCTGGTCCTGCTCTGTCGGACTGAGACCTCAGCCACACCTCCTTCTGAACCCGCCGGACCTCCCTGATCTCCAACGCGGTCTGGAGACCCAGACTCGTTGGAGGCCATTTTGTGCAGAATCAGCAAAGCAGCATCTGCGGGTGTTTGTGTTGCCTCAAAGCTCCAGAAGCACAAACAGCCGAACAAACTCTCCAGTACATTCTGCTGCTTTTGCAGCTTAAAGCTTTTTGTGGACAACCCAAACCCAACCTGGCAACCCCTTCATGGATCCATGAGGGGGTTGCCAGTTATGGCTGATGCACTCAGCCAATGGAATGCTCGATTTTAAGTTTTTGTTTTGTGTTTTTTTTAAAGTTTTTTTTTTTTTTTTTTTAAGTTATTATTATTATTTTTTTAGATTTTAAAATTTTTTATTTTTTTTTATTCAACCAGGAACGTCCCACTGAGATTTCAGAATCTCTTTTTCAGGGGCGTCCTGGCCCCTCAGAGAGAGGATCTATTGTCCATGTTTTTAGTGGTAGGGGAAACCGGAGCACCCGGAGGAAACCTACGCAGACACGGGGAGAACATGAAAACTCTACTCAGAAAGGTCCTGTGTCCGTGAGGATTCGAACCCAGAACCTTCTTGCTGAGAAGCACGAGTGCTAACCACTCGGCCACCGTGTCGCCCGAAGGGATTTACTTACTTGCGACTGCACCTGAAGTTTGCAGCCTTTTGTTTCGTCTTCTCCTGTAGTTCTTTAGCTCGTTGTTCCTCCTCCTGAGCTTCCTGGTCTTTCTGAGCGAACAGTTGGACCAGGCTCCTAACGTTCAGACCTAGCACCCTGCGCACCTGTCTAAAGTCTACGGATTCAGGCTTAGGTTCAGACGCGCTTTCATTTCTGACTATAGCTTCTATCGCGGTCTCTTTCTCGGTCCCTAACGCGGCCCCTATCTGAGTTTCTATAGCGGCCTCTAACTCTGTCTCTTTTGCGGTTTCTACCTTGCTCTCTATTGTGGCCTCTATCGCGGTCTCCACCTCGGCCTCTGTCTCTAACTGAACAGGCTCCTTCATAAACTGAAGGGTCTCCTGTTTAAGACGAGTCAGATCGTCTTCTAACTTTGTGATGTCGAGGGTTATGGACTCGTTAGCCTCCATCACAGCCTTGAGCTGACGATCTTTCTCTGGTAACTGGAGCTGCCTCTGTCTGAGTTCTTCTAGGATTCTGTTGGCTTCCTTCCACTGCGCCTCTTGCTCTCGCGTCAAACCCATCAAACGCCTCATTCTGGTCCTGGCGACTTCTATCTGATCTTTGACCTCAGTTACGGTCTGATCCTTGGCATTCTGCTGCACCAGGATCTGGATCTCTACCTCTGTCTCTATCTCAGTCTCTATCCCGGCCTCTAACTCACCCTCTACTTCTGACTCTATCGCAGCCTCTACCTCGGTCTCCACCTCGGTCTCCACCTCGGTCTCCACCTCGGTTTCCACCTCGGCCTTCACCTCGCCCTCCACCTCGGCCTCTATCTGAACAGTCAGATCGTCTTCTATACTTCTAACCTCGAGGGTCATGGACTCATTAGCCTCCGTCAGAGTCCTGAGCTGACGATCTTTCTTTGCTAACTGGAGCTGCGTCTGTTTGAGCTCTTCTTCGAGGCTTCTGTTGGTTTCCTTCCACTGCGCCTCTCGCTCTCGCGCCAAACCCATCAAACGCCTCATTCTGGTCCTGGTGACTTCTATCTGATCTTTGACCTCAGTTACGGTCTGATCCTTGGCCTTCTGCAGCGCCAGGATCTGTTCATCTCGAACCTTGAGTACTTCTTGAGCTCGTTTGAGCTGCTCTCGAAGACCCTCCTGTTCGGCCCTTCTCGCTGTGGTCTCTTCAGTCAGTGTTCGGATCAAGTCCTTGTCTCTGGCCGAGCTGAGCTGCAACTGGAGCAGCTCAGGACTGACGTCCGTCTGCGTCTCGACTTCAGCAGTCGACGCATTCTTTGTGTCAACGTTAGCAATCGATTCTCTCAGAGCGTTGAGCTCATGATCTTTCGCGTCTAAAGCGTCTTGAGCTTGCCGTATCTCCAACAGAAACTCTCTGCGCGCCCGGTTTGACTCAATCCTTCTCTGCTTAGCCTCCTTCAGCAGATCTTCAATCAGATTGGTCATGTTTACCTTCTGACGCGCAGCTATCTCCTTCACCTCTCTCAGTTCTTGCCTGTTACTTCTCAGAAAGGCCTCTCTGAACTCTTCTCTGAATTGTTGGAGCTCCTGCTCCATTCCCCATTCTCTCTGATTAATATATTTCTGTAACTCCTCGTTTTTTTCCCGATAATCGGCTAAACGTGCGCTACAAGCACACTCATGTACCCGTTGTCTGTTATTACGCCTCCACATCCTGTTTGTGTTTAAAGTATATATAATATACAGTTAAGTGGGAAAAGGGGGTGTTATCTGTAAATATACTGTATATATGTCTAACTACATTACCGCATGTAGAGAATCAGCTTCTTAAAAGCCTCTCTCGCGGGTTAAAGTTGGAGCAATTTTTGAAGTTAGGGCTAAGGATTGGAGTAAGAAGTAAAAATATGTAAAAAGCACTGGGGTTAAAGTCCCACAGCTGATCTCTTCCCTCCAGATAAATCCAAGTGTTCCGGAACCTTGACACATCACTTAGAAGAGGTCCCATGGAAACTGTTACCATGGAAACCGTTACCATGGAAACCTGTCATGTTTGTCCATTAGAAAATATCACATTATAAATAGCAGGATTGTGATATGCTTTTTCCCCCTCAGAGATGTTGAATCATCTGCATAACACAGATTCTGAAACGAAACTCAACAACCAAAGACTTTTGAACAGAAAATTAGAAATAAATTCAACTATGAAAATACAGGCCGATTACACTTTGCTTCTGTGTGTCTGTGTGTGTCTGTGTGCATCTGTGTGTAACTGTGTGCATCTGCGTGTATCTGTGTGTAACTGTGTGTATCTGTGTGCATCTGCGTGTATCTGTGTGTAACTGTGTGCAACTGTGTGTACCTGTATGTAACTGAGTGCATCTGTGTGTACCTGTGTGTATCCATGTGTATCTGTGTGTCTCTGTGTGTATCTGTTTGTAACTGTGTGCATCTGTGTGTATCTGTGTGTAACTGTGTGCAACTGTGTGCAACTGTGTGCAACTGTGTGTATCTGTGTGTAACTGTGTGCAACTGTGTGTATCTGTGTGTAACTGTGTGTAACTGTGTGTACTACCCTGGATATAGCCATCTGTAAACTTCGGTCCTTTATCCTTTCCTACATGTACGTCTGGGTCTGATCCTTGTGGCTGCAGTTTCCTCGATTGAATCCACTCCGACCAATCAGCGAGCGGAGGAGGCGGGTGTTGTAGGTCGGTGTCGGTGACGTCAAGAGTTTGCGCCAAAGTTCCTGGTTATAGTTTGGAAACGGCAGAGATTGCGATTGTAAAGTAATCTGTTCTGGTTCAGCTCCATATATCAAGAAATTGAAGCCGGAGCCAGAGGAATGTTTAGGAAATGTTATTGCTGCAAATATGTTGTGGCTCTACTCCCCACGGGCTCCGTTAGCGGCAAAGCAGATGGCTAAAGCTAGGCTAAATACTAAAGCTAGGAATCGTTTCAATCTGCAAAAGGAGTTCGCCCCTCCCATCTGTTAACGGAGTCAATGGAGGAGGGTCTAAGGACATTGAGGATCCAGGACATTTCTGGTCCCGCTCGCTATGGACCAATGGCTTCTATGTGTTTGTTATTATTGTATTTCATTCTCTGCTAAGTGCCTGGAGAGCACTTAGCAGAGAAAATAACAACATAAAAAATATAATTACACGTCTCATGAGCAGAGCATACTTTCCATTCTCATTGCAGCGATAATTGTCTCACAAATCACTACACAGCAAAAAATAACAAAAAGTACCGTAATAAATGCTTCAATCAAGTGTTTTGAGCGTAATTTGAGCACATTTTGACTATCTAGAAACAAGATATGCCAATGGGACACAGCAAAAATGTCTTGTTTTAAAGAAGAAGCAAGAAAATTCAAGAAATGTCCTCCTGGGAATGAGAAATATATAAATTGCAAGAGTTCTTTAAAAAAAAACTAAACAACTTCGGCAAATCTTGTTTTAATACAGTCAGAACTCAAATTCAGATAAAAACCATTCATTTGACCATTTATCACTTTATATTTGGTCATTTTTTTTGCAGTGTATTCATATATGTTTTTCAAATAGTGTCAAGGAAACAGTTTTCTCAAATTACGGAGTGAGATTGAGCTCAAAGTCTAAACAAAGAGAGGCACGTTTTGTCTGTGACTGTGTCTGAGAGCGCTCGGCTGCGGAATTTAAGATTCGAAATATTTGGAGATAGTATTACCATCAAGTCACAACCTACCTCAGCTCACAGTGACTTCAACTGTTCTAAAACTTCAGAAAGATAGATAAGGCAAGCTGGTCTTACTCTGGTCTCGCTCTGGTCTTTCTCTGAATTGTGGACTCTCTCTCTTGTCTCTCTCTGGTTTTGCTCTGGTCTCTGGTTTCTCTCTCTCTGGTGTCTCTCTTGTCTCACTCTGATCTCTTTCTGGTTTCTCTCTCTCTGGATTCTCTAGTCTATGGTATAGACCAGAGGACCGAAGACCAGAGGACATGAGGATCCTGTCGCTTTCATATCTTGAAAAACATATTTTGGGGCAAAACCAGTCAGTGCCTTGTTGGGAACTGGGAAGTCTCCACTGTTACAGATCAGAGATTGCAAAAACTGAGATGATCTTCTTGTATTTGTGAGGTCTGTGTTTGGAAACAGCTGCAGCTCAAACCCACTGTGAGTAACACATGGAGTTGTTGCGTCGCGTTTCCAGCCAAAGTAAGGTCTGAGGTCATGTGAGCAACTTCTTTCTATCATGAAGTGTGAAGTGATAGATGCTTCCAGATGCTTTGGCTCGTGGAGAGACAACACCAACGTCACAAAAGGGTGTGAATGATCTGATCAGGCCTTGAACTTCTGCATTAACAGTAAAAACGTCACATGTTTCTCTGGCAGCTGCAAAACTATGAACTGTTCGAGTGAGAACCAGTGGGAAATAACTGGTTCTGATCCAATGAGAACAACACGTTTTCTATCAAACTGATTTCTCGTATTTTTACAGAAAGCGATCCAAGAAATTAAGTCCCAAAATAGCCTGAAATAGATGTAATTACTGCAAACGTCTGGAACGTTACATGAGTCCCATTTTTAGCTCCGCACTGGAATGATGTAGTCACTGAGCTATTTGTTTGTTTCGTTAGTTTGTTCGTTAGATCGCAACTGAATAACTAAACAAAACTGTTAATTGAACTTTATGGGCAGATTTTAACGCTCTCAGGGCCTATTAATTTTGAAAGGCAAGGCAAGTTTATTTGTATAGTACAATTCATACACAAGGCAACTCAAAGTGCTGAACAAAATAAGAAAGCATTAAAATCATAAATAATCACAGTACTTTAAAAAGAAAGATAAAAATATAAAATCCCTCAGTTGTATGCACAGCTAAACAGAACTGTTTTCAACCTTGTCTTAAACATTGTCAGAGAGGAGGCCTGTCTCACATCTTCAGGAAGACTGTTCCAGATTTTAGCAGCATGAATCTGAAAAGCAGCCTCCCCATGTTTAGTTCTGACTCTGGGCACTAACAGGAGTCCAGTCCCTGTGCTCCTCAGAGTCCGGGCTGGTTCATATGGGACTAACATGTCACTAATATATTTTGGTGCGAGGCCATGGAGAGACTTGTACACAAGCAGAGATGTTTTAAAGTAAGTAAGGTAAAAAGCTGCTGATGTTACCGATTTGATGTGGCTATTAAAATAGTCTGAGTCCAGTATTACCCCTAGATTTCTGACCTTGTTTGAAGGTTTTAGGGAGAGAGACTGTAGATGACAGATGACGCTCTCTCTTTGAGGAATATTATCACATGGGGTAGTAATATACAATCCTAGAGAGAGAGAGACATTCACAGGCAATGCATTCTGGGATGTTGCAGATTTTCAACATTGGCTCGCTGTGATGAATAGAGCTGACCTGGTGAAAAACCCAGAGAAAATATAATATACTGGCATGTAGTGAATCTATTGGGTTGGTCGTGAGGTTGGTCGTGATTCTCACTTGAAATTGATGCCTAGAAAATCTGTTTTGGTGAAACCACGGAGACTGAAAAATTGGAAGTGAGACAGCTCCGTCCCCTGGTGAGCAGGTGGAAAACTGTGTGTTGCTAGAACTATGTCCAGCAGTGGTACTTCTGGGTAAAAAAGGGTCAAAAAGATGCATTTGGAGTAGTTAGGTAAAAAGAAATGAAGTTGTTACAAATCTGCAACGCCTGCCTGGAGAGGGTTACGGATATTTTCAGAAACGCTTGGATGTAGGACAAGGAACAAATCACTTCATATGAAAACTAGTGATTAAAACCAAAATGTTTAAGAGCCAGTTGGGGTTTCATTACATGGTCCCATGCTTTGTGATTTGAAAGTTAGGTACCCCAACTTTAAAACAGCAAAAACAACAGCACCATTATCTTTTCTTTGACATTTATTTTGCTGCGTGTTTATTATCAACTGATGGAGCCAAAATCACATGTGGTTTTAATGTAACAACAGTAACGCCCATACATGGTTCCAGAGTTCATAGTTGACATTCCTTCACTATCTGTGGATCTGCTGGTATCTTTGAACATAGTACAGGTAAAGTTCAGGCTCAGTGACCCACAATGCACCTGGAGGAATGTGTGACAATAACAGAGGCACGAGCGGAGAGACGACTTAATCTACACATCAACACATCACACTCACACTGTACAAACCGAGGCTGGGATTGGGATTAAGTGACGTGGGATTAAACGTTCTTTTATTTCTTTATTTTGTGCGGTCTTGGGCGAATTTTCATCCATCGCAGACACAGGGAGAACATGCAAACGCTACACAGAAAGGCCCCGTCTGGAGAAGGAATCAAACCCATAAAAATGATTAATACCTCAAAACTACAGGTTGTCAGACACGCATGAGCTATGACTGGGTTTTTACAACAAACCAGTTTTATGAACTCAACTTAAAGGTATATGGGAGGATTTTCTACTTCCGGGTGGATCATTAAAACTACTGGTCCTAATTGTCAATCATTCTGGTGATATGCGAGACACGTTTAAAAAAGCGTTCCATCTGTGGAGGGTGGTTCTTTCCTAAAATAAAATCTACAACAACCTCCTATATACCTTTAAGGGCAACAGTGACTTTGCCCGTATGTCCTTAGGCAAGGCACTTCCCCACTTTGCCTAGAATGAGTCTGGTGTGTCTGGCCTGAGGGAACGATGGCAAATAATGGTTGCCCCAAGGCAGCTGTGGCTACAATATGAGAGTCTCATTGTTGTGTAGGAATGAATGAAGGCGGGTGAAGCGTCTTTGTGTGAGTAAAAAGCACTGTATAAAAACAAAGAATTATTATTATTATTATTATTATTACCGTTATGTTAAAATGGTTTATTTCCAACAGCAGAAATCCTTTGGCAAAAAACAGCTTTGTCAATGGATGGAGCTAAAAACAACTCCAGGGATGTTTATGATGAGGGAGGTTAAAGGTGAAGTTCAGGTTTAGGTTCAGAGCTTTATTGTCCCCACAGGGAGCTCTGTCCTCTGCATTTGACCCGTTGGACCCGTTGAATCCATTGGAAGTGGAAGTCCAGAGGTTGACCCGTCAGCAGCAGTGGTCACTACAGCGCAGGGCAGATGTTGATGGTCGCTTAGACCAGAGGAGATTACTGGTATAATAGGCCACATCTGGTCCACACCTGCAGGAGGCTGGAACAAGGCCATGGATGTTTGTTGTATTCTTCTTATAATACATCACACACACAAAGACAACAGCACAAACACACAATAACAGGATCTACTTTAAACAAAACCGCAACTTCCTCAACTCAACTCTATCACTCACTTAAGTCAAATTAAAGGTGATGTCTGTCTTCCAAACGATAAAATAACTAACCTAATAATAACATAAAATCTAAGTACAAATACCAGCACCAGAATAGTAGCGATAGAGAAATAAAGTTTTTAAAGTAAAGAGCAGGTGTCTCCAACCTTTTTCACCCAGAGAGCTACTCCTTTAAGCGACCCTGGGAAACAATGTGATATATTGACGTGAACAAGCCTGAAATTGGGAACCGTCATTATTTATCATCACATATTTGTTACTAGTGACAAAGGTAAGTGCATTTACTGTATAGTAATAAATAATGATAATACAATCGGAAATATTACAGTAAGTAAAGTATCTGATTTGTGATCTGATACTATACTTAATACTTATACTATACTCACTTATCCTGCGTTGTGTTCTCCTCATTCATTACTGTTCTTTTACTTGCAATACAACACTGAAATTCCTCCACCGTGGAATGAATGAAGGATCTTAATCTGTTAATCTTAATCTCAATATCGTCCTTTTCACACGAGTCCTACATAGTTCAGATTGCTCCAAAGAGGAAAAACGTTCTTGTATATTTACTATAGTCTAATGACATCTTCTGCCAGAATCCGCTTGTTTACGCTCCGACACGTGTCCAAAGTCTTTAAAACAAATTCTACGACTTTTGCCATGAGTCATTTATCGAGGCAAACGTCTGTGGGGTTTTCTCGACATGTGACATCACACGGTTCCAGAACCGTAGCAGAAACAAACGCATCTTTCTGCACTGTTTTCCCTGGAATTTCATTATTCCGTATAGAGGCAATTTTGTCACACCCCCCCCCCCCCCCCCACCTCCACCTCCTCCGCCG
Organism: Knipowitschia caucasica; assembly: GCA_964034765.1. Classification (NCBI taxonomy): domain Eukaryota; kingdom Metazoa; phylum Chordata; class Actinopteri; order Gobiiformes; family Gobiidae; genus Knipowitschia; species Knipowitschia caucasica. The sequence continues at coordinate 20,935,887 of OZ035841.1, forward strand.
TCCTGACTTCCCCCCATCTTAATAGTTTTCAACAACAATAAAGCGTTTATGGAGGAGGTTTGGCAGAAGACAGCGAGTTCCACACTGCAAAAAATGATCAAATATGAGGTAATGCTTGAATTAAGTGGTTTTATCTTAGTTTGAGCACAACAAGATTCTTCAATGAGACATTTAAAGACTTTTTTTACTTGCTCAGAGATTTGTTTCTCTGGTCCCTCTATCTAATCTTTCTCTCTAGTCTCTGTCTGATCTCTCTGGTCTCTCTCTGGTCTCTCTTTGGTCTCTCTGGTCTCTCTCTGGTCTCTCTGGCCTCTCTCTGGTCTCTCTCTGGTCTCTCTCTGGTCTCTCTCTGGTCTCTCTCTCTAGTCTCTCTCTGTTCTCTCTCTGGTCTCTCTGGTCTCTCTCTCTAGTCTCTCTCTGGTCTCTCTCTGGTCTCTTTGGTCTCTCTCTCTAGTCTTTCTCTGGTCTCTCTCTGTTCTCTCTCAGGTCTCTCTAATCTCTCCATTTAGTCTTATTTCTCATTCCAAGGGAGACATATCTTGTATCTTCTTAAAACAAGATCAAATCTTGTTTTAATACAGTAAGAATGTGCTCAAATGAAGATACATGTGGCCAAATTTGAGCAATTTTGTTTTGTTTTTCATCACCCTTCATGATCTTTTTGCAGTGCAGTCCCTTGTGCACGTGCAGACCTGCTGATGTTTCCTGGACGGTGTTTACAAAAGTGAAATGGTTGTTTGTTGTGCCAAGTTTAAATGATGTGGAAATTTTAAAAAGGTGAAAGCTGTTTTGACCAATTTGAGCTAATTGTATGAAAATGGGCCCTGAAGGAAATTGGGCGAAAGAGACCGTACGAAAAGGCGACATCGCAAATGTACGCTCTCAGTATATATAGTGACGTTGCATTAATTTAGTGTCAACTTTTGGAGGCAATGATTCATTTGATATATTACCTATATGTTGATTCTAGTTGGATTTGGTTTGGATTGGATTCCATGCATCAATGAGATTACAAATATTAGGGTTAGATCCCACAGTCAGTGAATGTACAGCCTTTGGTATCCTCAGGCAGTCTCCCATCCGAATACAAACCAGGCTGGACCCTGCTTAGCTTAGCCAAGATCAGGCATGTTCAGGGTGGAGTGACTGTATACCACTCGGCTGTGCATTGGGCGGCAGTTCACTCCACCTTCTCAGCATCCATTCCATGATTTCCAGTCGGAACAGGGCCTTTCTGAGTGGAGTTTATATGTTCTCCCATAGCTTTCCTCCAGGTGCTCCGGTTTACCCTACCACTAACAACATGTCCAATATACCACACTTGCCCTCATACAGCAGCGGCAGTTACAGACACATCACACAAGGCATTGAAATAATCACAGTACATTAAATCCTTCAGTTGTATGCAGAACATTGAGAAGACGCCTCTCTCACATTTTCAGGAAGGCTGTTCTAGATGTTTTTGAAGATAAGATAACGGATCCTTTATTCGTCCCACAGAGGGGAAATTTCAATGTTGCAGCGCACATACAGGACAGTTGTAAGAGCTGCATAAATCTGCCTCCCCAGGTTTAGTCCTGACTCTGGGCACCAGCAGGAGGTCAGTCCCTGTGCTCCTCAGAGTCCCAGTAAAAAAACAAAAAAACAGGAAAGCATTCAATATGTTAGCAAATTATTGGGGTCAAACCTACACCAAACCTAAGATTGAAAATATTTAAATTTAACAGAAACTTTCACCACCATGTGCCCTTGTATATTGTAAATAGTAACTGTAACTCTATTTTAAATTTAAATGTATTCCTTAGAAGTGTTTTTTATTCTTTATTTTTTATTATCTCTCTCTGACTGTTGCACTGAGCCAAAGCAATTTCCAAGTCTGTGACTTCCTGTTACTTACGTGGCAATAAAAATGATTCTGATTCTGATTCAACAATTAAAGACACTTTAGATATTTCATTGCACTTTGACTTTGGCAACTGTGGTGAAAGTTAAACTCATCATTCTAACAATGCACAAGGCTGTACTTTTCCACTGCATGTTTTGGTATCCTAAGGTTGAAGCTACTGTCACCATGGTGATATCCATTCCATTATAATGTCACATACACTGCATTCTGTAACATCTTTGTTCGTGCTGTCTATCATCGACAATAAAACATGTCTTCTGTCTGAACTAAAGACACGATCCCAGAATGTGTCATCTTCTTCAACAATAAAGAAAACAAGAATTCTTCCTTCTGTCTCCCACATGACTCTAAAACCAGGTGATGGATCGTTAATAATAATAACAATAATCATTGGTTTTATACAGTGCTTTTTTATTTATCATTGATAAAGACTTGAAACGGCCAAGAAGTTCAACTCAATTAAATGCATTTGTGTATCGCCCTAAATCACAACAGCAGTCGTCTCGGAGGACTTTACAGAGTTGTCCATTCGCCAACAACAGATCAGAGAATCAATCAGGTCGAACACATAGAGCTGTTAATGTTAATAAATGTCCATAATTTGCAGATTTATCATTTATCATATTCCTCAACACGAAAAGTCATTATAAAACATCTAAATAATTATCTCCAGAAGTCAAACTAGGATCTGTTTTTCACTTTCACTTCACGTCCTGCAGAAAGAAGCCTCCTCCAGCACCGTGCCCGTGTCCTCACCTCTCAGACCATGTGGGGGTCTTTGAGTTTGGGCCCCTCTGACGCCTCAGCTCTGATTCATTGAGGCACATTAGCTTCCTTTATGTGGAGCCACTCCCCCCAGAATCACCTCCCGCCCCCAAAGTCCAATATTTACCCTGGGCATTCAAGTAAACATGTACAATCAGTGGTATCAGTAAGAGCTTTCCAGTTATTATTGCAGCTCAGTAAGATGTTTTTGTTTATGTGTGTTTGTGTACATGTGTGTGTGTGGACATGTGTGTTTGTGTACACGTGTGGTGGAGGTGAAGGTGTAGAAACCTGCGCAAATACGTTAAAATTTAGTGGAATAACATTAGGTAACGCTCAAATACACAGTACAAAATCATTAGTTATGTGAGAGGTGTAGGGTCAGAGAGTGTTTTGAGCAATCCAGTGATAATGTTCAAAGACACACAAAAGACAACTCAAAACACAGTAACTTGTCACAGCACACTGGTTGAAAAACACTGATCATTGGGAGGCAGCATGGATCTATAATAATAACTGGATAGGGTATTACTAGCTTATAGCTGTCCCATCCATGGCCACAGGGGGCGCCCATGGTACTGCAAATTAAATTCACATGGGCTACGCAGAAAAATGTCCCATAGACCTCAACGTAAACTAAAACATCTCGACCTCAGCTGACAGAACCTACAGCTTTCATTAAAGGCGCTATACCCGTTTCTGCAATGTTTGAATGTTTAGCACCGCCCCGCAACTCGCTCACAGGCTTCTCATTTCCCCTACGCTCTCATAACACGGAGCCACCTAGTTTTATTTGCGATCTGATACGTATGCTAACATTAGCATTAGCGCAACTTGTAAGCTGTGCAACAATCACTGATGAAATGGTACTAAAGCAATGCACTGCTAACACAATATATAAGTAAAAGAATACCATTAGTTTGTATTAGTAATGTATTAATTTAAACATTAGAATATATTCTAATATTTAATTATAATTTATTATACAGCTCCTCACAGCAGCAGCACTCCATTAACTTAAATGCAATTCTTCCGATCATTTTTTCTTGATAACAGAACTCTCAAACCAATAATGACCGCAGCCCCAATGCAATCTCTGTTTGTAATTCAGGTGTGTAAAATACTGCCATTACTCTGCAAGTACAACAAGCTATCAGCGCCTGTCACTATATTGTGCTGTTTTTCTGCACACTTGTCTGTGTAGAGCAGGGGTTCCCAAAGTTTTTAGCCCGCGACCCCCATCATAAATGCCCTGCTAACTCGCGACCTCGCCTCCAAACACCTTTAGTTTTAGCAAACAACAGCTGGACACGCTTTGTCGCTGCGCATGATGTGAGCTGTGTTACGTGATGATTTTGATTGACGCTGCAATGACTGGGACAAAATTACTAACGTTATTAAAATATATTATAGTCTCCAAACACAATTTAAAAAAAAGTAGTCCTTTTGAATCAAATCAAATGCTAAATAAATATTTAAGGGCTTTATATTTGCTCAAAAAAAAAAAAAAATTTTTGTTTGTTTGTGTGGAAATCATCTTGCGACCCCCCCAGGGGTTCCCGCGACCCCCCGGGGGGTCGGGACCCCCACTTTGGGAACCACTGGTGTAGAGAAGCTACACAGTAAAATCGCTAGAGTAAAATTTACTCAAATTGAGGAAAATTTAACTCCATTTTTGATAACATTTGGTCCCTCTCTAAAAAGAGTCAAATTAACTCTTTTGATAGAGTCGTTTAATCGAAGTAATTTCTCTTCAATTTAGAGTAAAAATTCTACTCTTTAATAGTAAAATTCACTCTCTGCAGAGAACATTTAAATTGACTCTTACTCTAGTTTTACTCTTGCGAGAGGAACTATAAATTTACTCCATGGTATTTTACTCCCTAAAAAGAGTTAACATTCCTCAATTCTGAGTAATTGTTTAATAGTACATTTCACTCTATATAGAGTAAATTTCAATTGACTCTCACTCTATTTTGTACTCTTACTTGAGGAACTATATATTTACTCCATAGTAATTTACTCCCTAAAAAGAACTCAATTTTGAGTGATAGTTGAGTTGATAGTGAAATATGACAAAAAGATCAAACATTTTTTCACATACCCTTTTATTTGGCACCAAATACTTGCTCAATAGAAAATTCTCATTCCATTTGTGAACATGCACACTGTTGACACAGAAATCAAAATATTAGGGTTGATGCCTTTCTGTGATTCCGTGCAGATGATCTTGAATGCTGGTCCCAGTCTAGAAAATTAACAAGCATAAGTAGATAGTATTGACGGCGGTAGAGAGCAAGTGGTGAAAAGGTGGTACTGCACCCTAAAATCCCCAGAAAGGGGACGGCGCTCTTGAGCAAGTGGTGAAAGGTGTTACTGCACTTTGTTTTTCAAAGAGTTTTAATGAGTTAGCTTCTGTTGGCCTGTGTGTGTGTGATAATGTTTCACAGTTGTCTAAAGTGATTTATGATCACGGTTTATTCTAAAACAAGCAGTTAGGTCAATAAACTAATTAATCTACAGGTCCTCCCTGTTAACGACACGTGTGTGTGTCTGATAGTGATGAGCGGTTGGGAGCTATATCTATTTTATAACGAAAGACCATAATGAAATGTTGATACAACATTAACAATATTCAATATTTAAGGTGACCTTCCCAGTCCTGATATATCCAGAAAATCTTGAAAACCATTGTGAAGACCGAGAGTATTTTCAGGACCATATTTTGACGATAGTGACATGTCTGGCTTCATCTTCTCTTTGGACTATGCTTCATCCATTGTGTGCTTCATGAGAGCAATTGCTTCACAGAATAGACTTCTGCCCCACCCGCACAGATCAATCTTCCTCTGGTAGGAATCTCAGTAGCATGCTTGACCAACCTATAGACAAATAAAATACAAATTAATTTACCTTTTCAACAGAATAACTCAACAGTCTTTAACTAACCTTTTAGTAATGGTGTCCTTTAGGGACCTAGGACACAGCCAGAAAAACGGTAATAGTGCTCCTGAAATAAAAACATAGTTTGACAACATGCTGTGCAATGGGATTCGGATTACAAATGTTCAGACGAGTTAAGTATCATACCAAGTTAGCTCTTTGGATCTGCCAAACAGAGATAACAAGGCAATAACAAATTCGTCTTTTTTATTCTTGTATAGCCCTAGGTCACAACAGAAGTCATCTCAGAGGACTTAACAAAACCATTGAAATCACCAACACAGGTCAGAGAATCAACAGTTAAAACACATGAAGAATACAGTATAAAGCACACACAGAAGAAAATGTCCATACATGTTGTAGAATGCTAAAGTGTCCTGATCATCACCAATCCTTTCTGTTGGACACTAACTGTCCAACAAGACCCTCCTGCATCGACAAGGAAAAACTCTTAAAAAACCCAGTGGGAAAAAGTGAGAAACCTTGGAGGAGAACTAGGGAAACCCACAGGGAGGGAGACCCATATGAGAAGGGATCCGCTCCTCCGGACGGACAGGCTAATGATCTAGGACCTAAGCTAGCTACAGAACGTGGACCAGTGGACGCTGAACGTGGACAGGTCCGGTGCAGGACTGAAGCACTCCCAGGCGGGTCGGGCGGGGCAGTCCGCAGGTGTAGATGGAAGAGGCCAGGCTCAGAGATCCCGTCATCGTACCATGAAACAGACAATGGGACAACGGGTGAATAGCAATGAACAAACTACAGTCAGAATCCTAAAAATGCTAAACAGATAAAGTAGGAAGGAGGAGAGGATAGTGCTCAAGTTACCATACTTCTCCCAGCAAACTGACTCCCTATGCAGCTTGACTAACACTCTGAGGAGTTTAACCTTCTCCGAGTCTTACCTTCCTAGCCATATGCTAAACTAAAGAGGACTGTTTTAAACCTAGCCTTGAATAAAGAATAACATACAGCATAATATATAACATAATATACAACATAACACAATACATTATTGAATAATATATAACATAATATATAACATAATACAGCATATATATATAATATATACACTACATATTATATATTACCTAATTATATGCTAAAATTAAAGTAAAGTGCTTTAAGCCTGGCCTTGAATGTGGAGACCGTATCTGCTTCCTTAACATAAATGGGAAGCTGATTCCACAGTAAAGGAGCTTGGTAGCTAAATGCTCTGCCACCAACGTGACCTTTGGAGACCTTAGGGACCACCAGACGTTCTGTCTCTCTCTGGTCTCTCTCTGGTCTCTCTCTGGTCTCTCTCTGGTCTCTCTCTGGTCTCTCTCTGGTCTCTCTCTGGTCTCTCTCTCTGGTCTCTCTCTGGTCTCTCTCTGGTCTCTCTCTCTGGTCTCTCGCTGGTCTCTCTCTGGTCTCTCTCTGCTCTCTCTCTGGTCTCTCTCTGGTCTCTCTCTGGTCTCTCTCTGGTCTCTCTCTGGTCTCTCTCTCTAGTCTCTCTCTGGTCTCTCTCTCTGGTCTCTCTCTCTGGTCTCTCTCTTGTCTTTCTCTGGTCTCTCTCTCTGGTCTCTCTCTTGTCTTTCTCTGGTCTCTCTCTCTGGTCTCTCTCTGGTCTCTCTCTGGTCTCTCTCTCTGGTCTCTCTCTCTGGTCTCTCTCTGGTCTCTCTCTGGTCTCTCTCTGGTCTCTCTCTGGTCTCTCTCTGGTCTCTCTCTGGTCTCTCTCTGGTCTCTCTCTGGTCTCTCTCTGGTCTCTCTCTGGTCTCTCTCTCTAGTCTCTCTCTCTGGTCTCTCTCTGGTCTCTCTCTCTGGTCTCTCTCTGGTCTCTCTCTGGTCTCTCTCTCTGGTCTCTCTCTTGTCTTTCTCTGGTCTCTCTCTCTGGTCTCTCTCTCTTGTCTTTCTCTGGTCTCTCTCTGGTCTCTCTCTGGTCTCTCTCTGGTCTCTCTCTGGTCTCTCTCTGGTCTCTCTCTGGTCTCTCTCTAGTCTCTCTCTGGTCTCTCTCTGGTCTCTCTCTGGTCTCTCTCTGGTCTCTCTCTAGTCTCTCTCTGGTCTCTCTCTGGTCTCTCTCTGGTCTCTCTCTAGTCTCTCTCTGGTCTCTCTCTGGTCTCTCTCTGGTCTCTCTCTAGTCTCTCTCTGGTCTCTCTCTGGTCTCTCTCTCTAGTCTCTCTCTGGTCTCTCTCTGGTCTCTCTCTCTGGTCTCTCTCTGGTCTCTCTCTGGTCTCTCTCTCTGGTCTCTCTCTGGTCTCTCTCTGGTCTCTCTCTCTAGTCTCTCTCTGGTCTCTCTCTGGTCTCTCTCTCTGGTCTCTCTCTGGTCTCTCTCTGGTCTCTCTCTCTGGTCTCTCTCTTGTCTTTCTCTGGTCTCTCTCTCTGGTCTCTCTCTTGTCTTTCTCTGGTCTCTCTCTGGTCTCTCTCTGGTCTCTCTCTGGTCTCTCTCTGGTCTCTCTCTGGTCTCTCTCTGGTCTCTCTCTGGTCTCTCTCTGGTCTCTCTCTGGTCTCTCTCTAGTCTCTCTCTGGTCTCTCTCTGGTCTCTCTCTGGTCTCCTCTGATTAAATAAATGGGACATGTTATACCTAATTTTAAATCACTTACTTTTCCTTATTAGGCTTTGGCTCAATTCAAGAAATCAAACCTAAAATTATACAAGTTACAAGGTATCACAGGGATTTCTTCACGATCACAGGGACTTCGTCAGGATCACAGGGACTTCGTCAGGATCACAGGGACTTCGTCAGGATCACAGGGACTTCGTCAGGATCACAGGGACTTCGTCAGGATCACAGGGACTTCGTCAGGATCACAGGGACTTCGTCAGGATCACAGGGACACCAACTGAGGCCCCGTCCCAACACTCGCACTTCCACCTCGCGCCCCTCATTTGCGCGTTCCCGATAAAGTGTGCGAGTGCGTAGGGTCCAATCCCAATTCTCCAGGGAGGTCTTTGGCCCCGCCCCCTTTGCGCCCCTGATCCACACTTTACCGTAGCCTGCATCTATGCGCACTCTGGAGAAGGATATTGCCCATAATTCTTTGCGGTACAAACCAAAACGTTGGGAAAATGCATTTAAATATACATTTTGAAATATATCTGCAGAATGTGTGTAAATAAGTTTTGCTGTTACTTGGAAAGAAGCATAAACGTCTGATGAAGAATTACGGACATTGTGTTTTAACAATTTAATAACTTTTTAAAACAAGCGTTTATATAACATTCAATTTAAACTTTACACTTAGAACAATAATCTTAGAATGTATAAAAACTGACCAGATAGTTAGTTACCCACATTTAACTTAACATTATACAGCTATTTCTAATTAAAAACAACTAATATACATGTATTTTAACGTCCATCCATCCATCCATTTTCTTCCCTTTAATCCATTTCTGGGTCAGGGGGGTGGCAGTCAGAGATGCCACCCAAGTCTCATAGCACCAGCCCCTCACTGACCCTCTGCAGGTGCACAGTAAAATTGCTAGAGTAAAATTTACTCAAATTGAGGAAAATTTAACTCCATTTTTGATAACATTTGGTCCCTCTCTAAAAAGAGTCAAATTAACTCTTTTGATAGAGTCGTTTAATCGGAGTAATTTCTCTTCAATTTAGAGTAAAAATTCTACTCTTTAATAGTAAAATTCACTCTCTGCAGAGAACATTTAAAATTGACTCTTACTCTAGTTTTACTCTTGCGAGAGGAACTATAAATTTACTCCATGGTATTTTACTCCCTAAAAAGAGTTAATGATTTTGAATGCTGGTCCCAGTCTAGAAAATTAACAAGCATACGTTAATAATGAAGCCCTTCCAAAAAGTTAGAAAAAGCGAGGTGACCTTACCTTGAGAAACAGTGAGATGGTCACAGACATGTCTGGTGAAGTAGAAGAAGAAGACATGTCATTGCCCCCAGCCTGAAAAAGATCAAACGGAAGTCATCTACTGTGTTTGTGACACGATCCATTTTCACCAATATAAAAAAACTCACCTTCAACTTTAGAGGTGGACTCAGCTTTAATTCTTGATTGCAGACAATTGGCTAATTTTGTTGAAGTAGCATCATCAAGCATACTGTAAGTCTGAAGTCCTGCTCTATCTGTTTTATAACGAAAGACATAATGAAATGTTGATACAACATTAACAATATCAATATTTAAGGTGACTTACCAGTCCTGATATATCCAGAAATCTTGAAAAACATTGTGAAGACCGAGAGATTTTTCAGGACCATATTTTGACGATAGTGACATGTCTGCTTCATCTTCTCTTTGACTATGGCTTCATCCATTGTGTGCTTCATGAGAGCAATTGCTTCACAGAATAGACTTTCTGCCAGCACAGATCAATCTTCCTCTTGTAGGTATCTCAGTTAGCATGCGGACCACCTATAGACAAATAAACATACAAATAATTTTACCTTTTCCAACAGAATAACTCAACAGTCTTTAACTAACCTTTGGTAATGGTGTCCTTTTGGGACCATAGGGACACAGCCAGAAAAACGGTAATAGTGCTCCTGAAATAAAAACATAGTTTGACAACATGCCTGTGAATGACTCGGATACAAATGTTCAGAGGAGTTAAGTATCATACCAAGTTAGCTCTTTGGATCTGCCAAACAGAGATAACAAGGCAATAATTCCTCTGGCATATTCGTCTTTTACACGCCTTGAAGGACTTCTTTAAAATAATAGGTTATATTTTAGTTATGAAACAGTGAAACTTTCAAAATTAGCAATGTTTTACATGTTCATTTGTCATATGCGCAACCAAAATGTTGACCATATCACGTCTCCTGCTGTCTGTAAGGCTTTTGAGCATAATCGCTTAAGATTCCATCTCCTCTGGTTTGTTCTTTGGGATGCTCTCAATCTGGAAACATAAAACAAAGTGTTTACAATGGTAACGATAAAATAACTTAATCAGCTACATAGTGTGGTGCATATATATATAACCATCAAGCTCACATGTGAGAGACGAACCTCCTCAGTTCTATTGACTGAAGCAGGTCTAAACTGCTATGATCGCGTCTCAGAGTCAACCTCGGTATCTCCACTTTGGGGAGCTCAAACCCATCTGCAACATAAAGTCATAGTTGTCAAAATAAAAACCTTAATATATGAAAATACAGCATTAAATTAATTAATTATTTAAAAACAACACACACCCTTTGGTGAACAAACATCTAGCACACCCAAACGCTCCTTCTTGAGGAGAATTCAAATACTTCATCAACCTCAGTCTTCGTCTCATCATAGACTTTGAAAGTTGGAATATCCATTATATTTGCAACTGCAAAAACAAATGTATGTTTATGATTGTTTACAAGTATCAAGGCATTTCAGAGTGGAGTACAATGTAATATTATCAAAGCATTTTACTTTATAATGCCCTGAAGCTAAAGATAATTACATATTTCCCACTTACTACATTTTAAGAATAACGCAAAAACAAAGCTGCCCTTCATAGCAGATGTACTTCTGTGGATCGCTGCACATCACTTCAGCATTCATCTAAGGAGACATATAAAACAATTTTAGTACACACATGTGGTCACTGTTGTAACAGTAATAGTGTTTATGTGGCCAACATAGCTAAAACTGCATCCAAAGTCAACTACGCTGTCTGTAACAATGCTAACAACAATGCTAACAACAATACTAACAACAATGCTAACACAAACTACTCAGTTAGAGTCACCTCCATGTGCTGCGCTGTCTGTAAACAATGCTACAACAAAACTACTCATGTCAGAGTCACCTCCATGTGCTGCGCTGTCTGTAACAATGCTAACAACAATGCTAACAACAATACTAACAACATGCTAACAAAACAAAACTACTCAAGTTAGAGTCACCCTCCATGTGCTGCGCTGTCTGTAAACACTCAATGCTAACAACAAAACTACTCATGTCAGAGTCACCTCCATGTGCTGCGCTGTCTGTAACAATGCTAACAACTCAAAACTACTCATGTCAGAGTCACCTCCATGTGCTGCGCTGTCTGTAACAATGCTAACAACAAAAACTATCATGTTAGAGTCACCTCCATGTGCTGCGCTGTCTGTAACAATGCTAACAACAATGCTAACAACAATACTAACAACAATGCTAACAACAAAACTACTCAGTCAGAGTCACCTCCATGTGCTGCGCTGTCTGTAACAATGCTAACAACAAAACTACTCATGTCAGAGTCACCTCCTCATGTGCTGCGCTGTCTGTTAACAATGCTAACGTGCCACCATAGCTCATGCCCAGTGTCAAATACTTGCCATTCTAACCCATGAGAAACCATGCTAAAGCACCAAGTAATGCACGCGGTCGTCTGTCTACGTCACCGGAGCAACAACAGGCGTTTTCACATGACATTTTAGCAGGCAGAAAATAATTAAATATTCACACACACACTAAAAAATAGCTCAAAGAATGTGTTGCAGTGACGCAAAATTTGATTAACTAATTAACATAAGTTTAACAAATTCTACATTTTGAATGTATATTAATCCATTACTAATAAACTCTGTACAACTCCAACCACATATGATTGCCAGAAGATGTAACACTATATCAGTATTTGTAACTTGTAACAGCACTAAGCTAGCAGCTTTCACAAGACACAACTGTGTTCCAAATGTACACCGCGATAACAGCATGGACTAAATGAAACTGAAAAAAGTGACAAACTTTAAATACGCATTTAGACTCACCTTGTATCCTTTTGACTATCCATGACGTAGAAAGAAATGAGTACATCCATGGTTTCCACACTCCGTCTGCTAGTGTCCAGCGAGAAACTGTCATGGCGGCGGTTCAGAAACTCAAGACCTGAGTTTTGGGGGCGGGACATAGGGCGGGGCCTCATTTACTCCAATCGAGGAGATTCTGATCATCTCTGAAAAATCACTCGCACTCTAGAGGCCGCTAGAGGTTATTTTACTCTAAAATGTTTAAAAAGAACTCAATTGGAGGAAAAAAATAATGACTCTGGAAATTTTACTCAGCCGTTTTTGCTGTGTAGCGGAGCAAGCCACGCTCAATAAACAAATACATATCAATCAATCAACACCATTAAACGTCAATCGGACAATACAGTATACATATACATCCTTAACACACATGCACGGACGATTTCAGAATTTGCTGTCAACGTTTTCATGACAAAAATACTGTTTTAAAGTGACAAAAAGCGATCGCGAAAAACCCAGAAGTTACCATGAAACAGCTAGCTAGCTTAGCTGTTACCTGCCTAGCACATCCCGGTGAAACCTTTGGGAGCTAACTATTTTATTTGCAGTCATTAAATACATTTCTAATTATAAGCCCTGGTGTTAAGCAGCGCTGTAGAGGCTAGAGGACGCAGGCTGGTCGCTTCCCGTTCTGTGAGTGGAGGAGCACGAGCGGCCCGCTCAGACTCTACTCAGCACTTTTCACTGCCTGAATTTCATACACAGCTGAATCAAAGACCTCAAGTTTTCAATTAAATTATGTATTATGATACAACTTGTATGTAGTAAAAAGCATTTTTATGAACTACTTAGAAAAAAAATCGGGTATAGCTTCTTTTAGCTGATTGGTCACACGCTTATTTGGCGCAAAGTATCATGGGAGCTCGTCCACGGCGCAGAACCGGGGTGGACCAGACAATGCCCAAATATGGGTGAGTTCCGCTAATCTTTCGGCCCCCGTGAAGTCCCATGCGCTACTGAGCACAAGCCATTGATTTGAATAAGACGCCATCTTAGATCACCGGGGCTTGGGAGGCACCTGAAACACATGTGGTGGAGCAGAGTCTCTACCCCGAGCTCCTTCCGTGTGTCTTAGATCTCTTTGGGGGAATTGTTGCCTTGGACAATATGAGGCATCAAAGGGCATCCCTTAAATATATCCAAGATGATAAAAAACGCTCGTATCTTCAATATTTTCCTTTCAGTTGTGTGCTCATGGCCCTATGTACAGTAAGCTTTGACTGCAGACGCTGCTCCCTCTTCGCCACAACAGTCAGACACATGCAGCGGTGTCTGCAGAGTCACCAATATTACTGCAATCTCACGATTCTCTCAGTGCAAAATTATAATGCACGGGTCTGATTTAAAGAAAAGTAATTTGATTGTGAGTTCTGTCTTGTACCAAACAACACATTATTCGAATCTCCTTAAACTTAATTTACGTCCATTGTTTATGAAAGCAGAACCCTGTGGGCCATAACCGTCCACAGTGGTGTAACCGAACCCCCCGTCCTCTCCCTCTCAGCTCCAACTCCTCTGCTTTAGTCATTTAAAGATGTCTCTTCAGGCTGCACACATAAATCACACACTTTTCACCAGAGAAAACTATAGACAGACATGAGGAGAGAGAACTATTATAGTGTCACTGTACTCCACATGCAGTGATAACTATGGCAGCAGTGGTTATGGAGCAAAGAAAACACAAAGATACACATGTCCTGGTGCATGATACAGGTTTAGCATGAAGTCAAGAGGGTGAATATAACCGTGTATATGAAACAAGCCACAAAAGATAAAATAAAATAAAATATATAACTATTGTCGTGATACTAAGCTGTAATTATAATGGAAAATATAAAAAGAGACTGTAATTTGAATGGCAGATTTTACACACTGTCATTTGAATAAAGAAAACAACCGTCGTGCTCAGGTCAGCTCCAGTTATGACACATATGAGCTTTGAATCTTTACAGAATGACACCAGTGATAATATCCAAATATTATTTGATTCAAAAACATCTAAATAAACAAGAACTTAGATATTGATAGATATTGCACAAGGACCCACTGCAAATAAAGACAATTATATTTAAAAAAAAAAAAGATATTGCACAAGGACTGGCCTCCTGCTGGGGCCCAGAGTCATGACTCATTGGGGAGGCAGTGTTTATATTTATGCAGCCAAAATCTGGACCATCCATCCATCCATTTTCTACCCTTTAATCCATTTCTGGGTCAGGGGGGTGGCAATCAGAGATGCCACCCAAGTCTCATAGCACCAGCCCCTCACTGACCCTCTGCAGGTGGTGAGTCCACAGGAGGACGGCTGCTCTCTGAGTGTGAGCATAGCCTTGATCTTTCAGTGGGGGCTTTGGGCAAAGTGGGGTTAAGTGTCTTGCCCAAGGACACAACGACAGCAGTCATCAGTGGGAGTTGGTGGAGAAGGTGCAGAGGTGGGAATTGAACCCATGACCTTCAGGCTCAAAGGCCAATGCTCTACCAACTGAGCTACTGTCGCCCCAAAATCTGGAACAGTCTTCCTAAAAACGTGAGACAGGCTTATACTGCTGCGTACGACTGAAGGATTGTAGTTTTACTCGTTTTTAATGTACTGTGAATATTTATGAGCACAATAGAGATTTAATCGAGATTTCATTTTTATAGTATAGAGTTGTGCAATACTTGATATTCACTTATCTTGTGCTGTGTGCTCCTCATTCCTACTGTCCTGTAACTTGTAATGCAACACTGAAAGTTCCCCAGTGTGGGACGAATTAAGGATCTCTTCATCTTAACGCCTAGTGTGATTTTAATATAAATTTCTTCTTTTGTTAAGCACTGTGAGTTACCTTTGTGTATGAACTGTGCTACATACAAACACTTTTACTCAAACGTGCGCGAATCTTTCTGAAAAACCACACAAAACTATCCCAGGTGGCCGCTCACGCTCTGTCCTATGCGTCCCTGAACGCACCGCAGCAGGAGACGCACAGAGAGCGCAGTGGGGAGAGAGCTCAGAGGGGACCCGTCTCCTCCGCGGGGCAAGACACAACCCACTCCAGCTCAGGATGGACCCCACGATCCCGTCACGACCTCCTCTGCGCTGCTACGATCTAAATCTCCTTTTCCAAACCCCAGAACCAAGAAGAGGGCTGTCATTTACATGCGCCTTGATTCGCTGCTGAAGTGGATCCAGTTCCACGTGGATCACTTTTATTTTTTTGGACACTTGAGGATACCCACTCGTCTCTGAAGCATGCCTCAGCCCTCTCTCGGCTCCGCTCCTTGCACACTGGCCCCTGGTGATGCACACTAGCCCCTGGTGATGCGCACTGGCCCCTGGTGAAGCATGCTGGTGGTGTGGGTACCGACGGTGCTGGTGCTGGGCTTCGTGATCGCGCAGACCTGGAGCTCGGTGCACATGTCCTGGGAGAACCGGGGGACGCAGCCGCACATCGTCTTCATCCTTGTGGACGACCAGGGCTTCAGGGATGTGGGGTATCACGGCTCCGAGATTAAGACCCCCGCCATAGACCGACTGGCCGCGCAGGGAGTGAAGCTGGAGAACTACTACGTGCAGCCGCTGTGCAGTCCGTCCCGCAGCCAGCTCATGACAGGCAGGTAATAAAGCTGCTCTACACAACTTTTGACTAGAAATGAGCCAATTTTGTCCAGAATGTGCATTGTGCAAATTAAAGACAAACGTCATTGTCTTGGTCAAACTTTAAAACATGTAACTTAAAGCTGGGGTCCTTTAAGAGATTCTATTAAGATTTTTGTTTGCATGAGCCAAAGCAAATTCCTATGACTCCCAGTTACTTGGAATGGCAATAAAAATGATTATACCTCTGGTTTCAATTTTACGATTTTTGGCTCATAATAGAAATCACAACAAACAAACGGTGGTTATCAGTCTCACGTCTATTCTGTAGTTTTCACTTAAAGGTATATTGGAGGATTTTCTACTTCCGTGTGGATCATCAAGACTATTGGTCCTCCTAATTGTCAATCATTCCGGTCAAATAAGACCAGAGAGTTTTGTTCAAACAGTGGAGAGGGTGGTTCTTTCCTAAAATTAGGAAAAATCCTCCTATAAACCTGATTAGAGAATGCATTTTTGTAAGTTACAAGTGCTTTTGGTCATTCAATTCCAACTTTCTCTCATGCATTTTCCTTGGGCAAGACACTTCACCACACCTGCATGCATTCCTTGCCAACACAGGAGGCTCTAAGGCAGGGGTGTCCAAACTTTTTAGTAAGAGGGCAACTTTAGTTCATAAGACTTGACCTGGGGACGACAACCTGGATTTGAAAACTTTTGGACGTTTTTTGGAATTTCAAATGGGTTATGATACGCCCTTATTGAGCCACACCACAGAGCCTTTTATGTAGAATGTTGTAACACAATCATAAAACAAATCAGTAAATAACAATCAAGTCAGCGAATGGATTCCAGAGGGTCCGAGATTCACGGCAAGGTATAGCAGGACTGTATTGGTGGAGCTGAAGTTGGTTGGATGACACTGTCAAAGTCAATGGCGACTTTGTGTTAGCAGCAGAGGGGCACATCAAAGAAACAAAGGTCCGCAATTGGCCCGCGGGCTTGAGTTTGGACATGCCTGGTCCGGGACATTTATCATTAACATGTTTAGACCTTGGACCAATGCCACTTCTGTGTTTGTTATGATTGCATTTCCTTTTGTGATTCTCTCAGGCACCAACAGATCAAAGTCCTGCAGTTGGGATTTAGGGCTCTAAAAAAATACAGTTCATTTGATTAAATGCATGAGTATCAATGAGTGACACTTTGATTCCATTCTTAAACATCCATCCATCCATCCATCCATTTTCTTCCGCTTCATCCATTGCCGGGTCGCGGGGGCAGCAGTCTAAGCAGAGACGCCCAGACTTCCCTATCCGCACACACTTCCTCCAGCTCGTCTTGGGGGACCCCAAGGCGTTCCCAGACCAGCTGAGAGACATAGTCCCTCCAGCGTGTTCTGGGTCTTCCCTGGGGCCTCCTCCCGGTGGGACGTGCCCGGAACACCTCCCCAGGGAGGCGTCCAAGAGGCATCCGGAACAGATGCCCGAGCCACCTCAACTGGTTCCTCTCGACGTGGAGAAGCAGCGGCTCTACTCCGAGCTCCTCCC
Source organism: Knipowitschia caucasica (assembly GCA_964034765.1). Classification (NCBI taxonomy): domain Eukaryota; kingdom Metazoa; phylum Chordata; class Actinopteri; order Gobiiformes; family Gobiidae; genus Knipowitschia; species Knipowitschia caucasica. Next base: position 20,953,363 of record OZ035841.1, read on the forward strand.
GTGTGACTGAGCTCCTCACCCTATCTCTAAGGGAGCGCCCAGCCACTCTGCGGAGGAAGCTCATTTCGACCGCTTGTATCCGCGATCTCGTTCTTTCGGTCATTACCCAAAGCTCATGACCATAGGTGAGGGAGGGAATGAAGATTGACCGGTAAATTGAGAGCTTTGCCTTTCGGCTCAGCTCCCTCTTTACCACAACGGTCCGATACAGCGACCGCATCACTGCGCACGCTGCACCATTCTTAAACAATTAGATGTAATTACAACTATATACAGTAAATCGCTGCATGAAATCAAAGTGACTGGAAATAATCCCTTGATATCGAACACGTCCCTGCTGCTCACCGCAACTGTAATAAAACACATTTCTATTGTAAACCCATATGAGGCTGTATTTATTTTTCCTGGACCCAAAATTCTCTCGTTTCCCGCTGCATTGTTTAAACTATCATCAGAAGGACCCCCATTACACATCCCACATGGCCCAAATCACATGAATATTTCCTGACAGCCCAATCCTTCAAACCCCTCTAGATTCGATATCCTGTTACACGAGCCGTGGAGTGTGAAATTGTGCTTTTGGTGGTTCGCCAGCAGCTGTGGTAGTTGCGGTAGTGCTTTCACTGCAAAAAAAGGATCAAATATGAGTAATACTAGCTTAAATCAAGTGGTTTTATCCTAATTTGAGTAGATTCTGACTGTCGCAAAAGAAGAATCTCCGATGGGACAAAGCCATTTCGTCTTATCTCAAAAACTGTTGCTTTATTTTCTCATTCCAAGAGAGACATTACTTGTATATTTTTGAAAACAAGATCATTTTGTTTTGTCTGATTGGCTAATCTTGTTTTTAGGGAGTCAAAATGTGCTCAGATTAAGATACATTTAGCCAAATTTGACTTCTTTTTGCAGTGTGGTCTCAGTGGGTCCTCTCTGCTCCTGATGTGGTTTGAGGCTTTGTAGTTTGTAGTTTTGTGTAGTACAGTATCAGTAGTTTCCCGTCCTCACAGCGGGACGGCCCGGGCTTGGAGGGTTTGGCACGGCTCCCGGCAGCTAATGAGCAAAGTGCAGCCACCCACACTCTCTCCAGGTTTGAACAGCTGCCACGAAGGTGTGAGCGTACAGAGCGGGATATGGACAAAACTACAGCTCATTCAACAGAAGCCAAAATTCAGACTCGGAAGATTGCGTTGCTATTACGAGTTCTCTCTCTGCTACACACATATACTAAGCTCATCAACCTCAAATACACAACCACACACTTTTGCTAAACACTTCACGGCTGCATTTAAACAGAGCGTGTTGTCTTGCAGCTTCAAGCTATGTTCGTGCAGCAACCCTCCTCCTCCCCATCATTGGCGAGTCGTCATGTCATTTGCTCAGCTTCCTTCAGCACCAGGGTTTAGGTCCAGGGCGGTGATATCAGAGCAATTGTAGAAAGTAATTTTCTCAGCATCAACATTCTCATTGTTTTTTTCTTCTTCTAATTTTTATATCTTTCCATAGTCTGGTTCTAGCCATCCGTACACTCAGGCCATTATCATTTCCTACATGTACGTCTGGGTCTGATCCTTGTGGTTGCAGTTTCCTTGGTTCAATCCCCTGCGACCAATCAGCGAGCGGGAGGTGGGTGTTGTAGGGAGGTGTTGGTGAAGGTCAAGAGTTTGCGCCAAATTAGCTGGTTGTAGTTTTCAATGGCGGTATATGTGATAGTAAAGTAATCAGTTCTGGTTCACATAGATATCTGTGCGTCACGACAGCATTGTCTTGACTACCATTGGCCGATTTGGCTTTCAATCAAATTGTCTTGTAGCCAATAATCTTAGGTTTCAGGCGATGTGTCGGACTTCAAGGTTACTCCCACTGTTCCAGCATTATTTGAATGCGTAAAGACAAGACGGAGCCATTTTTCACTGGGAACACGTATCTATATAAATAATAGCTTTTCTACAAACATCTCAATTTCCGGAAAAAATCATATTTATAACAAGATTAATAGCCAAACAATTATATAATTTGATTTTTGGTGTAATACCATTGATAATTTGCATGTAAAACACTTTGGCACATTTGGCACAAAAATTGACCACTTGTGCCGAATGTGCCCATTAGTTACAAAAAAGCCCCCAGCATCAAAATGGTTCAACCTAAAGGTCTAAAATTTAATTCAGTTGTTGCCAACACCACGGACATCTCCTCTGGTGAGTTTGAACAACATACCATAAAGTATGTCTTCAGGAGAACCTTTTGAAATTGCCTTTGACTCATGTTTGAGAAGATGTAGTGCAGACTGTGTCCTTCCCAACAAACTGTAACATACATTTCCAGAAACTAGAAAGTGTTACCTTTCAAATGAGGCATCATAACACAACATCAGACACAAGATGTCCACACAATAAGCATTTCCATTTGGGTATCATAATCCGAGAAGGAACAGGCGAAATTAGGTGATCCTTAAAGGGTTCAAATCAGAGGCACATGTTACCAGTGCTGTATTTCCCATTATTTTCTGTTTAACAGCGGCACCTCTGTTTTGTCTCCAATAAACACAATCGAGGTGAGTTGGAAAGTTGTTATATTTGATGAATTATATATTTCAGTTTTCCGCCAACCACTAAACTCTGTTCTTAGTCTTGCTGTTTGGTTGTAGTGACTTTTCAGACTTTTTCATCTATCTAGTCTCCTCCCACGTGCTCCAGTCTCCTCACGCACACTGACTTTACAAGGCAGAGCTCGGCTGCAAGTTATTATCAGTGATCAGAGATTAAACAGCTGCTTCTACTTTTCTTGTTGCGTTCTTTTAGCAACTAAGCTTTGTTTATTATCAGCACTATTTGCATTTGAGAGAAAGAAAAAGCTGTGGCCTCTCGTCGTCTTTCAGGTCCTGCAGGGTTTGGCTCTTGGGGCGGAACTTGGGCCTCTCTGAGTGGGGTTTGCATGTTCCCCCTGTGTCTTTTGGAAAAATGTCCCCCGAAAATCAAGCATTTTAGCCATCACATGACATTTAGCATGATGCACTATTGATTTTAAATAGACAACATTATTCATCTTTAAAAAAAATGTTTTAATTAGATTTATTTAAAAAGTGACAGACACAGAAAACATAGACAAACAGCCACACATTCGTCAGGTGTAGTAATCATTTAGCTTACAGCCAAAGCTAATTCTCACTACGTGTCCCTGAATTTGGACAAGATAAAAATACATAACAAGCAGAATAAAATCATAACAGAGACTCGGCTTCTGTCAGGAGAACGTCATGGGTTTGAGATCTGAATGGCACAGTTCCATCCGTCTGTGAAGCAGCCGGCGTGATCAGTCCTTACCTGGGCCTGTCCCGACACGGCGAGGCCAACACCGACTGGCACGGGGCGATAAATCACTACACCTCAATCAGACTGTTTATCTCGGTTGCCGAGCCGACTGCCAGCATCTGCGTATCCTGCTTCTCTGTCTAATAACATTGCATAATTGTGGGCTATATTTTATATCTTTGGGTTTGAATGTGGTTACAGGCGTTTTTACATAATTGGCAGAAGTATGAAATGTAAAACGTCTGCTGATTATCACCAACTGGTCCTGATTAGGAGTTAGCTAAAATGAGCTGTAGCATTTAGTTGCAATTGTGGCAGAATTGTAGTTGTTTTGCTTGCATAGTTACATAGAGAGGTGCTCAATGCTACGTGGCCTTTTTGGGAACACTCAAACTTTATTAATTTATCATTTATTCAATCTTCAATGTTGAGATTTTACAGCGTCTGCCTGGTTTTAGATGATTTCTTGCTGCAAAACTAATTTCCCAATAAATGAGAACTTTGTACTTTAATTTTAAATTTGTCTTAGAGCAGGGAGGTCACTAGCACCACAATACTCACATCGATATATTTGTCTTCTTCCATTTCTGAACAAATAATCATAAATTCTTCGGCTCCATGAACAGGTCCAACTCAGAAATATATAATTTGGTTCAAATCAATTTATATCAAGTTTTTATTCGTTATAATGCTGATTGGCTCACAGCAAGTAAAAATCCTAAGTCGAACCCCATCTATAAAAAACTGTAGCTGAATTACAACAATAAATTAACTTTTGAACGGTAGGTTTCTTTTCCAAAAACACACAATACATGGCCCTATTCATCTATTATTTAATCCGGATCTGTCGTCCTATCCTTTATGCAGAAAAGCAGCCCCAAACCATAATGTTTCCACCCCCATGCCTCACAGCACTGTAACATTTTTGTCCCCTTTCCCCTACGACAAGAAATCCTATGATGGGGTAACAACAGGGATGTTATATTCAAATCAATTCAACTTTGTTACAGACTCTAGGTCCAATTTACGACATACAAACAAGAAAAGACACAAAATGAACAAAGAAAACAGTTAAGACTCTAAAAGACAGCCGTAAAAGTGGACTGAAATTGAGTGGACCTGAATTTGATATTATTATATTTTCTCACTTGTTTCTGTATTGAATCTAAAACCAAAGAAGTTTCCAATATGTATTAATACCATATCACTAAAGTCCTTCTCTCAGTCTAAATCAGCCTTTTTCTTTCGTCATCAATTCATCCTTTGTTGGCTTCATATACAGAGGTTTTGTGGGATGGTAGGTCTTGTCGTACAGCACCAAGTTTTGGAAAAAGTGTCAGTTTTTTCCATAACTTTCCGACTCCATTACAACATCCCGCATCAACATTTGTCCTGTCCAGATATTTGTACATTTCAGGACAATGAAAGAAAAAGAAAAAGGGTGTGTTTTTTACTTGCACGGACCACTAATCTCTGTCATGACAATAGGCCAAGTCATGGGTGGGTGTGGATACTTCCTGGGACACACGAGGAGAACACATAAGACAAGCTGCAGCAGGACTTATTGTACACATAGTATGGAGAGCACTGGGAGAATGCGGTCGGATCGGAACATATGGAAAATATCAACTCTGTCAACTCACTTTGCTTTTCCTACAAACTTGTGGCGACGTGACTTTCAGCCTGATCCAATATTCTACATCACATACAGTGAGAAATGTTGCGGTGAATGATAAAAGAGAGTGGGATGTATGTGACGGGATCTTTGTAATATATTTTGAACATTTGAAATCTCAATATTGATCAAAGACAAATTCATGGCAGGCATAAATGTGATTATTTATGTATCGGTTTTATATACCGTTGTTTTGACACTCAAAGACTTTGATACACTGCAAAAGGTGATGGAGAATGAGTCAAAAATGTTGCATTCTGACTGCCGTAAAACAAGATTTGCCAAAGCTAAATGATCTTGTTTTAAAAAGATACAATGTCTCCCTTGGAATGAGAAAATAAATCCTCAGTTCTTGAAATAAGACTAAATGGGTTTGTTCCGTTGGCAAATCTTGTTTTAACACAGTCACAATGAACTCAAATTAATATGAAAATCAAGTATTTATTAGCTCATATTTTATCACTTTTTGCAGTGTATGACCACTGTGCTGCTCTCTGATTGGTTGCAACACGTTTCTTAGGCCAAAAGATTGAGCAATATTCATCTTTTGCATTGTTACCGGTGCGTTGAGTTGAGTGCGGCAACTCATCGCACCGGTAACAATGCCTCACCGGAGTTTTGGACCGATCGACGTACGGCACCTTAGACTTTGCCTGTAAATCTCTCGTTCTGCTTGGTCTGGTGGAAATGAGGCTTTAGACCAGGCATGTCAAACTCAGGCCCGTGAGCCAAACTCTGCCCTCGAGACCATTTTTAGAGGCCCATGAAAGGATTTTCAATTACCATTATTACTGTAACTTGCAGCATTGATGGTGATGGGATACTGTGGCATGTTATACCTCATTTTAAAGTTGATTTTCTCAGGAAAGCAATCATATATCAGTTACAATTGTAGTTATTATTCTAAGTTACAAAGTTAAGCAAGGCCCAAGATATATTAGTTAAGTATCAGTCTTCAATTTAATCTCTTCTTGATATTTGGCACAATTGTGGTTGACGCGAAACCTAAAATAATGAAAGAAAACAACAGAAATTTTGCCCTCGAAAAGAATTATTGCTGCTTTAGACCCTCAGCCACATGTTCTGAAGAATATCAAATGTAATCTCCTGAGTATAAAATAGAGTATGACGTTCGGCAGTTGCACCAGATCATGTATGATATTAGTTGCTGAAATGTAACCTGCACTTGTCGCTCTGGCTTCGCTGCCTCTCTGTGTCTTGGAATGAGAAGTCTTCCATTTGTTGCACCTCCTTAAGTTTTCATTCCTGTTTTATTCAGTTATTTTTGTGTCCAAAAATGGTAAAATTCCTATTATCAAAGTTATCAATTTCTGTGTGTCTTGGTCAGTCACAAAACACAGGTGATGATCCAGGACACAAGACATTCAACAACATTTATGGACTTCATCAACTTTTCTTGGTCTCTGCCCGTCATGGACCGACGGCTCTGTGTGTTTTCTATCATTACATTTCTTGTGTTTGAACTTGTGTGATTCTCTGATCTGTGTTGGCGAATTCAACGGTTTTGTAAAGTCCTCCGCGATAACTACTGTTGTGATTTACGGCTATACAAGGACAAGTTGAATGGAATTGAATTGACTCAGATATAGCATGTTTCTCCGTTAGCGCCTTAAGATAAGTGATAAACTACATTATTATATGACTTGGGCCGTACGCGCGCTCTGATTGGTTGATTTGCGGTCTGATATTTTCCCATCTCGGACCGTTACCATGACAATTGGTCCTGGACATGAACATACTTCACAAATGTCTCAAAAGCATTGGTAAAGACACAGACGAGAGTCATATAATAAAACATTTATTAACCTTGCTTGCTCGGTCTGTACAGAGAAATATCAGACCTTGGCCTTTTTGCACAGACCTCGCCACGGCTCGGTCTGTACATTAAGGCCGCGGTCTGATATTTCTCCATACAGACCTCGCGCTCGGTTAATAAGCCGTTAGTATGTGCGCGGTTATATGAAAATAATGCACAGCAGTTAGCATTGGAATCTACACAGACCATGGGATAATTACTGGTTAAACATGTTGCTGGTTGTGAATTATGCCAATGATCTGAAAAACCGTCATGTGCTAGTTACGATTGCAAATCACAGAATCCTGATGTTTTCCCAATACATTAAAACAGATGGGACCACAGATAAAAGATGAAATTGCTAAGACGATCAAGTGAGATATATTTCCTCTGTGTTTACATTTAGCTCGGACAAATCAGAAAGCGTCAAAGCTCTCTTGAGTCATGTTGTTCCAAAAAGACATTCCAACGTGATTGCAAAATATTCATTCTGTAGAGAGAGAATTAAATCCATTGGGAATTGTATAAGGCCCATTGTGGAATCATACAGTTTGCTCGGTGTAGTTTTCCTCGAGACGCAAAATAATTCTTGCTGCTTTTCTATTTGCTATAGTTCTATTTATACAAGGACTGCCTCAATTATGTAACTATGAAAACTCCCAGACCCGTCGTTTTGACTGCTCCCATTCAATCCGATGGAATTGTGAGACATTTTCACCAGATCAATTTGCCCACTGTGGCACCAATAATGATGTTCTTATTTTAAAAGTAGGTGATTTTTAACGTTTTTTTTTTTAATCTTTACTCACTTTTACTAAGAGCTAAAACTGGTGAATATAACTGCTTTAAAAATCTGTGTGTTGCTATGGTAACCAGCTCTTTAACCGGCCTGAACCAGAACCAGGAACGGTGCAGAGGAAGGTCCAGTCCAGAACCAGGACCAGTCTAGAACCATGTCCAGTCTAGAATCAGAACCAGTCTAGAACCAGGACCAGTTTAGATTCATGTCCAGTCCAAAACCAGGTCCGGTCCAAAACCTGCACCATGACAAGAGGGCTTTAGAGCAACCAAAATGGCAAATTTTTTATTTCATTTAAAGGTAAAAGTGCCCATGTGTCACAAACAAGTCACAAAGTTATGAAGACCAAACAGGTACATGGGGGTTCTAGTCTTAAAAGAGTTGAACATTTTACACTTTCTCTCCATAAACCCGGTGTGAAAGTCCAGGTCTCGCAGAGTTCATGGGAACATCTCCGCTGCAGAGGTCGCATTGCTGTGATTATAGGCTTCTCAGTCTTGTACATTGGCTTTCAACTCGTCTTTTCTTTAGACTAACGGCCAAGACCAGGCTCCGAGGTCAAAGCCACGGCCCTCAGAGAACAGTGAAGAATGACCTCTTGCGTTGGTGGTATGTGGTTTGCGTGGTGTGGATGATGGATGGATGTTTTTGACGTGTTTTCTGCAGAAGTCAGGAGCAGAGTGCATCTGTTTGTGCAAATTTCACAACCTAAATCCCTCGCAGGTCAGAGCTACAAACTTGGATTAGAGTAAAGAGCAAAAAGTGGTAGTCCCAATTTGCATTCCAAACAATAGTGCACATATGGAGGTAGTTTGGGCTTGAAATGAGGGGCATTGGGGGCTGCTCTTTTAGTTAAAGCTGCGGTACCTAACTTTTGTATTTCATTAAAGTAGCAATATGTATATGTAATACATATGTAATCTGTCAAAAGGCGTTCATAAAACATGCTCTTTTCCAACACTTCTTTAACGGATAACAGATGTTCAGCAATATTTGGATTTCAAAATTAGTTTTGTAGTCCCTAAATCTTGTTATTGTTTTCATTTCAATGTCCAGCCTTCCACCGTTTTACCACATTTCATCTTCCTCTTATTAGAAATGCGGTATCTTTTGTATAGAATCAGAATTGTTGTGGATGTGAAAGCCAGATCCAGTCAGACCTCTGAAGCTAAGCAGGGCAGGGCCTGGTTAGTACTGCGATGGTAGACCTCTGGGACAATACCAGGTGCCGCAGTGGGGCCGCTGTAATGTAACAATCTACCGTAGCGTTCTTTAGCAAGACATTTCACCCAAATTACTTAGAATGAGTCTGGTGTGTGTGTGAATGGCTGGTGATGGTCAGAAGGGCCAATGGTAAATACTGGTCGCCGTGCTTCCAGTCAGTATGACCCAGGGCAGCCGTGGCTACAGTAAGTGGACTGAATGAATTATGACATGTAAAGTGTCTTTGAGTGTCCGAACAAAAAAATTATGCCAGAGAAAGGTTTAGAATCACTCAACACACATTTTTCAATATCGTGTGTGAATGAAATGGGAGGAACAACGCACGATTCATCATCCCTTTGAAATGTTGGCAATCTTTTTCATTTCCACGCCTAGAACTTTCATTTATATCATCTTTCTCAATAGTCTCCACACAAAACCTCTCTCTCACCACCTGCTTTTCTCCTTCTCTGCTTCTGTTGTTTCTATCGTCCCATCTGCTCCATTCATGGGTCTAAAAGCCGCGAGTGAGTGTTGTTGCCAAGTTAACTATCTGCGGTCTGAGCTTCTATCCATCATGTGCCTTTAACCCCCTCAGGTCTACAGTGGGACCTTCAGGGGAATGGGTCCAAACACAGGACTCTCACATCAGCCTCAAACTGGATACAGGCCTCGAACAGAGAAGAAAACTGAGTCCACCAGGCTCTCACTCACGTGTGTTATATAAATACTTATACCATGGTCTGTGAAAATTCCAGTCTGAATTTGCACTTCAGCTTCATATGTGGATGGGGAGCTGATTCCACAGTAAAGGAGCTTGGTAGATAAACGCTTGGCCTCTTTGTTTTTTGACTCTCTAGGAACCACCGGAAATCTGGCGTTTTGTGAGGGCAGTGGTCGGTTTGGTTGATTTGATAATAGCGTGTCATGAACTCATAACTGATGAGGACAAATGCATTCTTTAGCAAATTTCTGTTGCATTGACGTCAAATCGCATGAATATCATTATCACCAACTTATTCATGTATTATGTATGTATGTAATAGCCCGGATTCCATAGATATCTCCTAATACTATATCTACAGATGGATTGAGATAGGAAACCCCAGGCCATTGATGTCACTCTTCCCAATAGAAACCTATAATCCAATGGACACACACAGTTAACAACCAGAGTTCAAATACCCTAAAACGCAAAAAACCTGAATCTCTGTCATTCAGGAGTATTTACTGTTCCGTGAGCCCCATCAGCAGCTGCTCTTCACTGCACATAAACAAAGGGAGTGATGGTAAAGCCCCATTCCTCAGCACAAGACAACTCTCCCCAGAGCGCGGAGTTTGATAAAGTACAGGTCCAAATACAAGCTTATTGGAACCATATGTGCTCTGACGTGGAGGGTTCTGCAGCAGTAGTTGTAGTAGTAGTAGTAGTAGTAGCAGTCTTTGTAGCAGTAGTAGTAATAGTAGCAGTTGTAGTAAAAGACGGCTTTCTTCAGCTTTATGGAGACAAAACTGAAATGATTGTCTTTGGCCCCAGAAACAAAGAGAGAGCTTTATTTGTCACCTTCAGTCTCTCTCCATAAAATCTTCAAATCAGGTCAGAAATTTAGGAGTAACAATTGACTCATGAACATTTTAGTACCTACATGGAATCAGTCACATCGCCTTTTTTACCACCTGAAAACACTACAAGACTCAAAAATATAGTGTCTAAAGCAGAGGAGATTCTTATTCATGCATTCTGTCTCAAGTACGTTAGACTAATGTAACGGCTGCTCTCTGATAGACAGCTACAGTAGATTCAAAACACTGCAGCTCGAGTCCTCACTAAAACCAGGAAGTACTGTCACATCAGTCCAGTTCTCAGGTCTTTGCACTGGCTCCTGTGGCTCAGAGAAAAGACCTTAAATCAGCTCTGGTTGTGTACAAGTCTCTGCATGGACTCTCACCAAAGTACATTAGTAACATGTTAGTACCATATGAACCAACTTAGGAGCACAGGGGCTGGCCTCCTGCTGGTGCCCAGAGTCAGGACTAAACATGGGGAAGCAACATCTCAGATTTATGCATCTAAAATCTGGAGCAGTCTTCCTGTAAATGTGAGACAGGCTTCTTCACTGACAATGTTCAAATCCAGGTTAAAAGCAGTTCTGTTTTGCTGTGCTACAACTGAAGGATTATATATTCACTCTTTCTTTTTTTTCTGCACTTTGCATTGTGTATAAACAGTGCTATACAAATAACCTTGCCTTTCCTCGTAGGCCTGTAGTACACTTGCCCAGCCGTGTGCGAAGTCTCTGGGTGATAGTACAGTTAATGGTGTGCATGATTTGTTGGCCTTTTGGCTCAGTGCTTAAGTAAACATGCAGCGTGTGTCCAGTATCAGGCATTCCCCTGTCCGCACCTCCGCACAGAGCCGCACAGAGCTGCCATGTGCTGCACTCATAGTAGTAACATTGTGAGCCTGGATTCTATTGAGGCCTTGTTGAATATTATTACTTATGCAATAGCTAGAACATATTTTGGAATCTTGTAATGGCCTGTGTCGGACTGACGGAATGAAACCGTCAGTCTGACACAGGCCAACTTTACAATTGTAAAGTGCCGCCTTAAAAATGCCCTGAACTGTATATAACACTGTATATGACACTGTATATAGCACTGAAATTCACACTGTCAATGATACTATAATAACACTGAAAATTACACTGTATATAACACTGTAAATGACACTGTATAAATAACACTGTAAATGATACTATAATAACACTGAAAATTACACTGTATAAATTACACTGTAAATAACACTGTAAAAAACACTGTATATAACACTGAAAATTACACTGTATATGACACTTTAAATAACACTGAATTTAGGCCGATAGAGTAAAGTGTACAATAGTGATGAACTATGTAACAGCAGAACCTCTCCTTCACACAGCAAAGGTATTTCATTCTGTCACTGCAGCTACTCTCCAGAGCAGACTGTGTCTTTTGCAGGGGGTGACAGTCATGGTCCATTATAGATTGTTTGTCCAGGACCCTCCAGGCGACAAGACTGAGCTGGAGCTTCTTAAAGACCTTCTCCAGCTTCTTTCTGGGGACTATCTTTGGTTCTGTCCAAAGTCTTAACGCAGGTGTCTCCAAGCTTTTCCTCCAGGAGAGCTTCTACTGTATGTCAGAACAAAGTTATGATTTATTCCTTTAGGCAGGTGAGATAAAGCCGACATATGTAAAACCTTAAAACGATTCAAATTCAAAAAAATTCAAATTTGAGTCATGTCTAACTTGAAGTTGTGGGCTTCTTTTGCAGTCTCAGATGCACATACAACATCTATTAGAAAGTATTAGTGCAAAAGCAATGGTGTTTTCGATAGCTGTATCACGTAAACATATTCAGTGCTTTTCTAAATCCTTTTGGTAGCAATTTGGAAAGAGATGGAGAGCTACTGGTTGCTCCCGAGCTGTAGGTTAGAGATCCCTGTTCTAACATGAAATACTGTTCACAGATGGGAATAATATCCAAAATAAACCTGTGTCCTTGTGTTGATACCTGCATTCGCAAAGATCTCCAAACCTTTCCCCTGTTTTGCCCATTCATATTTCAAAGCCTTCAACGATCACCTCCAGAGACCGGTCGTCCCACGCCACATACATCATTTCAAAGCCTCATAAACAACACTCGCTCCCCAACTGTCCCTTAAACTCCCCCCAAACCCTTGCAAAAACCATCGCTTACCTCCCGTCCGGCCGACTGCGGCAAAGAAAAAACAACCCAGACACACTTTTAGCATCACCACTGGGATATGAAGCCAGAGTGAGTGATTTGCGGCTGATGGCAGGGCGCGCTGGCATGACATTCTCATTACACGGCAGTAACATTGTGGTATGTACAACCGTTTAAGACCAGAGCAAGCACAGAGGGCTTTAAACTGGGATAGCTCTGCATATGGGCTGCCTCACTGGAGCGGGAGATGATGGAGAACGACTTAGGAAGGATTGTGTGCGAAAAACAATAATGCTGGAATGTGTGGCGTATGAATGTTTATGAGCAAATAAAAACACAATTCTATGCATTTTTCTTGATTGAGGAAATTCCAGGACAATTGCAGAGAGCGATGTTTATTATAATTGCTCTAATAAGGTATGGTCTGTGTGTCTAGCCTCATCTGTCACTAAAGCATGTACAGTGTATGTTATGAAATATTTAAAATGAACCTGCCTGTTAGATGTGAAAGTAGCAGAATTGTATACAAGCGCCTAACTCTAGGACACTTTCTACAGAGATTTCTTATGTATTGTTCTTATTTGTATTTCCATTCTCGTTTAAAGTGGTCCTCTATCTATCTATATTTTTGCCACATATAGGGTTAATTATCAGTTTTAGTCTGGGCTGGTGAACCTATTGGTCTCACTCCAAAGTAAGAGTTACCTATTTGATAAAAACAGAAATCTGAGATTGTCTCAGTGTTTTTTTCTCTTTTTCCTGTCTTCAAAGCAGTGATAAGCCAAGATACATTGACAGACACACACACACATACACGTACACACATATGCACACAAACCAACACAAACGCCCACTTATTAACACAGACCAGACACAGGTCCTAATAAGGTCATAATACAAACATTCATACTGTATACATTGCTACACATACACATACACACATAAACATTCACACACATACACATACATACACACACACACACACACACACACAAACCAACGCCCACTTATTCACGCACACCAGACACAGGTCCTAATAAGGTCATAACACGAACAAACATACATACCTACACATCTATTCATACATTTTAGTGTCTCCTTTGGTCACACCAGTAGAAATCCACCTTTTTTAGGCAACAAGAACATAATTCAATAACACACAATTTACTTCTATTGCATAAATATGTTTCATTCTTTGAAACCAATGTCCCACAGTTGAGTGTTTATTTATTTCAAGTTCAATGCTCATCAAACATTAATTGTCAAAAGTCACTACATAGAATTTTCTAGCAAATCACTTATTGACAATATCGTACATTATTCAAACTCAAAAAGGAGTGGGAGGGGCAAGATCTTATGCATTCCCACCCCTTTCATCTTGAATCTTTCATATATATATTATTTAGAATACAAAATAACTGCCACTCATTGCACTGAAAGCAAACATTTTTACATAAGGCTATCTCTGAAACAGGGCCTTCACAACACCACTCTTCATATACTAGTAATACAAGTCTACCCCCCCTCTACTCCTAGTCTACCCCTCCCTCTGGATGTCCTGTCTTGAGTAGGTGTAGGTTACAGCTCAGTGTGGGGGGATCAGTGGGGGTCAAGCGGGTACATGAGGCCCCTGCTACCACCGCTAACCAAACCTGGAGCTCTTTGATATCCACACGGGAGGGTCGTGAACTGGGCTTCTCCGACGGTAAAGTCCTGGTGTCGCGTATCTGTCCATCAACGTCAGAGCGTCTGATTAATGCGGCTCAAGACATCGACTTGGAACCGGTTTTTATTCTGTCGTTGTGTTGAAATCCGACCACAGACTTTCAAACAACATCAGAGTTTCAATCTGTGCGTCCAAACTGCAAATGTCAAACTTAATAGTTACTGTAGTTCCAAGAAGGGTTGTAATTATTTTAGCAAAACTTGTAAACTTTGTCTTTTCAACAGAACGCTTCCCTCAGGATTATTCCGTGGTGTTTTATAAGCGTTGGCATCGACTCACGTTCAGAATAAAGAGGTCCGATTGTTGTATTTCTCTCTCCAATATTCCTATTTATTGGGATACAGTATGTACACTCTGTATGGGCGGCACGGTGGCTGAGTGGATAGCACTCTCGCCTCTCAGCAAGAAGGTCCTGGGTTCGAATCCCGGTCGGACCAGGGCCTTTCTGAGTGGAGTTTGCATGTTCTCCCCGTGTCTGCGTAGGTTTCCTCCGGGTACTCCGGTTTCCCCTACCACTAAAAATATGTCCAATAGTTCTGGCATGCGCTTCCTGTACTGGCGACCCCGCTCCCATCTCTGTGTGGAGTGAGATACAAATGCCCAAAATTAACAATTGTAAACCGCTTTGAGACTCAGATCTGCAGTGAAAAGGCGGTATATAAATAAAAACTTACTAACTTACTACTTACTTACTCTTTCCAGCTGTGCTACCGGATCTCCAGCATTTGTTTGAGCCACCAGCGGAGCAAAAGTTGGCATAAGACATAAGACATGAAGGAGCAGTATGTAAAAATCTGGGCAAAAGTGGTACTGCACGCTCCCTGACTCAGGTTGCCAGATATGCAGATGAATCCAGCTGGGACCATAACAGCTGAATAGACAAGAGTTTTGTCAACAACAAATCTATAACTAACACCCTTTTCACAAAAATAGAAATCTTTGTTTTATTTCTTGTTTTGTCGTTTATGATTTGAGAACGAGACCTGTTTTAGTTCTGCGGCCACATGGTACTTTACCAGTGAGATTAGCTCGATGCTGTGAGTTCTGGCGCCCGGTTCACAGACTTTCTGATTGGTGAAACGGTGGAGGGCGGGACATCGAAATGAAAACAGTAACAAGATTTAGGGGCTGTAAAACTAATTTGAAATCCAAATATCTCTGAAATACTGTTGTCAGTTAAAGAAGTATTGGAAAATAGCATGTTTTATTAATGCCTTTGGACAGATTAGGGCCCTTTAATGATGACTTGACATAAACATTTTACATATTGCTAATTTAATGTTGATCTCAGCAACTTCAAATGTATTAAAATGTCAAAAATATGCTAATTTCTAATTATGTGACACTGTGCAATTATGTACAGTAAGTATTTTCCAACAATGATATATTTAAAATAGTCCCTCCCTTTGTCATTACTACGTAGTAAGAAATCAGTAAGATTTTCTGTAGGAGAAGAGTTGAACCAATGACGAAGGGCCTTTGAATACATTTTGACCAATCAGGAAGCTACGCGGGTGAGTATGGGTGGGGCTAACCAGTACTTGTCGTCAAAAGGTTTCACTCCCACTTTCAATTTGAAAAAAATAAAATAAAATGACATTCACTTTAACTGGAGAGCTGTAAATAACTTTGTTTACCCTAACCCTAACCCTCTTCCAGCCTGTATGTGTTTACGCCTCTATTGTTATCATTGCAAAGGCTTTAAATCAGGCTTTTTATTGCTTTGTTTGAAATGTTTTGGACAGAGGACATGAGTGTACGCTCGTGTGGTCCACCGCAAAACCAAGACCAGAACCAGACGGATTGTAACACTATGAGGGGGATTTTTGTAGAGTTACTTAACTGGATGTACAAACTGAAAGGGCGTCTTTTCTGAACACGATTTATTTGAGGTTTTACAATATGATAACTGCTGTTTTCCCATGGCAAAAATAATGTTCTGTTGTATCCATCCATATTTGAGTCATTTAGCATCTGATCAGAATGTTAGCATGACTGATTCTCCGACCTTATGAGAAAAAGTAAAAAACTCATAAAAACAAAGTGCACCACAAGTGATCATAGAGGTACACTTTGGTCATCCCTGTAGGGCAATTTATTCTCTGCATTTGACCCATCCTGATGCTGCTAAGGCTTACGTCAGGAGCAGTGGTCGCCGTAGTAACAGCGCCCGGGAACCCATCTCCAGATGTGGATGCTCAGCTTGGTCAGAACTGGAGGATTTTACCTATTGTCCATGTTTTTAGTGGTAGGGGAAACCAGAGTACCCGGAGGAAACCTACGCAGGCACGGGGAGAACATGCAAACTCCACTCAGATACCCAGGATTTTCTTGCTGAGAAGCGGGAGTGCTATCTGCTCAGCCACCGTGCTGCCCGTTGAGGGTGGGTCAGGTTTGGATGGGTTTAAAACAATATTAAGCCAACAAAACAAGGAACAGGATGCATCAAAAATATTTCTTTGTCCTCTCTCTGTTTGTTCATGCTGCAAGAATGTACAAATAATTAAAATAAAGTATGTAATTTTAAAAAATGAAGCATTAAAATAATTGCATATTAGACACTATCATTTACAACAGAATAAAACCGCTGGTAAAACACGACAGTTTTTGTGTTTAAAGAGGATGCCCAGGGTCTTTCTCTGATCTCTAACTAAATAAAACAATAGGCAGAAGCTAAAGCTTATTGATGCCTACCCATTAGGCATCAATAACTTAAATACAAACACTTTACATGCTTAAATCTCGTACCATGAAACTCCTGTACGTTATTACTAAATGTGCATGTTTTTTCACAATAACCTCCCTAACCTTGTACATTTCTCAAGTTTTATCTTAGCTTACACTGCAAAAAAGGATAAAAGATGAGGTAATAATCGCTTAAATCAAGTGATTTTTATATTAATGAATTCATTCTGACTTGAAACAAGATTTGCAGACAGGACAAAGCAATTTAGTCAAATCTTGTTTTAAGGCAGTCAGAATGTGCAAAATTAAGATACATTTACGAACTTGAGCCATTTTGACTTATTCTTCTTCACTTTTTGCAGTGTCTTTCTGAACCACACCTCCAGCTTGTTGCCATGGATACAGGTCCCAGATTGCATCTTCCTCCTGCCATGTTGAAGTCTCCAAAGAGGCCAAGGCCAAGGTCTGAGAGGAGGAGGTGAAGAGCCATGTGTTCCCACTCTGGAGGTTTAGACTTTGACTAAAAGCAGACGTCCCGACTCCAAAAGTAATGAAGCTCCAAAGTCCCAGCTGAGAGCGCTGCTGCGGTGAAACAGTCAGCTCCAGTTTAAATAAATATGTCTTTATTATCAATGTCAGCGCAAAAAATTTTACGCTTGAGCTTGTCAGAGGTGGAAATCCTCACGAAGCTTATGTCGAATCTTATGGTGATTTAGTAACTTGCTGCTTGTGGCGAGTCAAGCTCAAGGTTCAGAAGTTTAAGGATGAAGAAAATGGACTGTTAATGAATGCATTTACTGTCTGTTATTACTGCTGTCTGTCTTGTCGGAAGAAGTTCTGCCCCTTGCCATATTCCCAATGTGTGTTTTAACATCTCAACAAGGTTTTCTTTTTACAATTTGCTGGTACAGAAGAACCAAATAACCATATTCTCCTTAGAAGACAAGATGTACCTTCCTAAACTTTACTATCACAATATTTAAATGAATTTTTGAGATAAAGTGAAAGAAAGAAATTAAAACGTTTTTTTAATTGAAATGCTTGATAAGTATGACATGTGTGACAAGGATGGATTGAATGACGAATTTAACAGTTACAGACCTGGCTGGTAAAGCAGATTCATGTGTACTGAGTTCAATTCAATTCACTGTATTTTTGGGAATTGGGAATGCAATGATAAAAAAAACACATAGAGACATTGGTCCATAGGGGGCGAACTATCAATGTCCATAAATGTCGAATGTCCTTGATGCTCTTTGTGGTGCTCATTCAAGGAGGAATATAAGTTGTGCATGGTTTCCTCTTGGCCTCTTGCTTCTGGCTTTAAATTTGGCTTAATTTTTTCAAACACAGACGCTATAGCTCGGTCTACAACCATCTCCTGCGTTGTTTACTGCTTTGCTGAACTGCAAACGGTTGCTGATTGGCCGATAAGCCATCTGGGTTTCTGCGATACCTGACCTTGTTTCTGGAGTGAAATGATGGCACCTGGTCTGACTAAGTGGATGTAGCCCAGTCTATAGATTTGTGTATAAGACTTAGGCTGTATTTCCTGATAATTTGATGAAGCTTCAAGATGCTTGCTCTTTGGTATTCGCTTTGTATGCTAGCAAAGTAATAGCAATGAGCCTGAATAAGCTTTGAACCCAATGGTAATTTGTGGTTTGTACGCCTCATGTCGCACTCACTGGGGTGCTAAATTCTTTCCCATATCTGATATTTTCATCTTCTCTCTTACATGACCAACATGGCCGCCATTGCAGTTCCCTAACTTTGACAGACAGTTCCTTTTGTTTACGTTACAGACCTACCACCCGACCACCAGCGCTTCCATGTGGTCCAGTGAACCTCGTAGCACTGTTTGCCATCATTTAGCCTATACACACACACACACACACACACACACACACACACACACACACACACACACACACACATATTCCTATAACACTCCACCGTCAGCTCTTGTATGTTTCATTTGGAGCTGTTTCAATGTCATTAGAGCCATAATGAATAAAGTGCACATGTTTCGCTGCCAATACAATAAATGTTACTGTAGCTGCTGATGGGCTGTGAGTGCAGGAAAAACCCACTTGCTGCTTTATTAGGGTTTTTGAGATTTTTATTGGCCGGTCCATCCAGATTATTGGATTGGAATGCCGTACAGTAGCATGTTTAAACCATAATCTGATGCGGAACAGAGTCACTTTTAATTCATTGGGGGAAATTGATAAATGGGACGTTTTATTGTCATGCATTTCATGTCGTAAGTTTCTTAATAGAAGTCAGCCTCAATATTTTGTCGTGTAGTTGTTACTGTACGTTCAAAGTTCCAGTTTACTGATGAATTTTGTCATTTCACCACTTCACATCAAGATGCAACAGGTTTTATAGAACTGTAGGCAACGTGAGCTGGGATTAGTCGTGATTATTTGTTCTTGCAATAGTAATTCTGCAAACCTATAGCTCAGTAGCTACCATTAGCTTGCCACCCTCTTCAAAGATAAGATAATTTTATGAGTTTAACTAATAATGATTAAAGTAGATTAATTTATGGCTAAAGCATTACACCAAAAAAAGTAAGAAATAATTCCCAAATTGGCCTAAATTGAATAGAAAGGAAAATAAATTATAAAACAACATTTACTAATTGAACACAGAATACATTTGCTGTTTCTGTGCTGGAAATAAGACTAAAGCTGGTTGTTCCATTGTTTTAAGAAAGTCCAAATGTTTTTAAATCAAGATAAAATGACTTAATCCATTGTAGTGCAACATTTTGTCTATGTCTAAAGAGTAGCTGTCTTATTTTGTTGAGCACTTTGAATTGCCTTGTGTATGAATGGTGCTATACAAATAAACTTGCTTTGCCATACTGTAGCTCCAGTGTTGTCCTGAAAAAAGCTCTCCAGGGAAAAGGTTGGTGCCCCCTGGCCTCCTGTATGTATTGTTTCTTTGCCAACATCCAATGCATTATTTGAAGAGCGTATACTTACTGCCTGGAATTGTTTATACTGGTCAGCAGTTTTATATGTCTCGAGTAAAATGTAGGCGCCAAAACAAAACTCCAAACGGTTTCACAGAGTTGGTGTGGAGGTTAGAGCGAATATTGGCATACATTTGGACACAGTAATAAATGGTATGCTCCATGTGCCAATGTAGGTCTGGCAATTCTCAAAATGTACTCTCTGTTCTCAACTCTGTTTTCAATGGTTTTTCTCACACAGTCAAATTCAATTACATCAACGTTGACATAACCTTTTTTCATATAGATAGAATTGGTTTCTAGAATTGGTTGAAATTGTCTTACGTCTTTTTCTTCCTGTCTTTTATGCAGGTACCAAATCCATACTGGCCTCCAACACTCCATCATCCGAGCCACCCAGCCCAACTGCCTGCCCCTGGAGAACGTCACCCTGCCCCAGAAGCTAAAGCAAGCCGGCTACACCACACACATGGTCGGGAAGTGGCACCTGGGTTTCTACAAACGCGGGTGCTTGCCAACTCAGCGCGGCTTCGACACTTTCTTTGGCTCGCTGCTCGGAAGCGGAGACTACTACAGCCACTACAAATGCGAAGGTACCGGGATGTGCGGCTACGACCTGTACGAGGGCGAAGAGGCGGCTTGGGACCAGGATCACGGAATGTATTCTACCATGATGTTGACAAGGAAGGCTATCAGTATCTTGGCTAACCACGATCCCAACCAGAAGCCTTTATTTCTCTACCTAGCATACCAGGCAGTCCACTCTCCGCTCCAGGTTCCTGCACGCTACCTTGAACGCTATAAGGGAATCCCAAACTTGACGCGACGTAAATATGCCGCCATGGTGTCTTGTCTCGACGAAGCCATCCACAATTTGACGATGGCGTTGAAGCGTTATGGTTACTACGACAACACAGTCATAGTGTACTCTTCGGATAATGGGGGTCAACCGATTGTTGGTGGAAGCAACTGGCCTTTAAGGGGAAGCAAGGCGACGTATTGGGAAGGTGGTATCAAGGCGGTCGGATTTGTTCATAGTCCGTTGTTGATGAACAAGGGGACAAAATGTCGGTCTTTGGTTCATATCACGGACTGGTTTCCTACCCTGGTTACTTTAGCGGAAGGTACCTTAGAAGAAGATCTTAATTTGGACGGGTATGACGTTTGGGAAGCTATCAGCGAAGGTCGACCATCTCCTCGGCAAGAAATTTTGCACAACATTGACCCAATTTATATCAAAGCTAAGAATGGTTCTTGGAAAGCCGGGTATGGGTTGTGGAATACTGCGATCCAGGCAGCTCTGCGGGTTGGTCATTGGAAGCTGCTAACTGGGGTACCTGGGTATAGCGACTGGGTTCCACCGCAAACGTTCTCGACGCAAAGATTGACCAACCGCTATCATAACGAACGCATCCGGTGGGACAGGGGTAAATCTCTGTGGCTTTTCAACATCACTGCCGATCCGTACGAGCGCGTGGATCTTTCTCAGAGGTACCCACACATTGTCAAGAAGATGCTAATGCGGCTAGCACAGTACAACAAGACCGCAGTGCCGGTGCGCTACCCGGCGAAAGACCTCCGATCCAACCCGCAATTCAATGGAGGGGTGTGGGGCCCGTGGTACAAGGATGAAAAAGATGAACAAGAGGAAGAAGACATGAACAATCATCTGACAGAACTTTCAAGTAAAAAGCGGTGGAAGAAGAAATTCAAACATCGGAAATTGAAGCGGCGAGTCGAGAAGTAAGACGCTGGTTTTTGTGAAAATTAGATCAAACTTTTCTCAGGGATTGACGTAAAGGAATGGGTGCTGAACATGAGACTCCAGTGTACTGAACTGTGATTTTTGCATTATAGAGTATGCTGTTAGAACTTCTTTGAACACTACTGTCAAGCCAAGATGCGACGGAGACCTCATGAATGTTTTGATTCTGTCGATCAATTTATTTCATACAGAGTCTATACAACTGATCAACACCTTGGTGAGCTTTTGCCCCACGGATGGCTGTCGTGACAATGCATTAAAACATGCAACATTGAATGGTTTCAAACTTTGTTGCTGTGAAACTAGTGAGCACTTGCTAAATATCTCATAAATGTTTATTTTTTTCACTTTAAAACACTTTTGAATTTCAATGTGGCCTTCACACAATGGTCACTCACATGGAGCAACATATCTCAGATGACAGTGCTCTATTGTTTTGTGTTTTGTTTGTTCGTTTCTGTTACTGTTTAAAAGCCCATTGCAAAAGGCATGGGTCTAATAAAGCTGTGATGTCACTTAGAATAGAAAATTCATCGAAAAGACGGACTTGAACCCAAATATATTTGTACTGTACATGTGGACTTACTTAAAGAGAACTTATATTTTTCTACATTGTGTTGCATGCTTGAACTAGACTCTATTCTTTCCCGACTTTTCCTCCTCGGCAATCACAGTTGCCATATATCGTGGTGATGGATACCGGATAAATCATAGATCTAGTACATAATGTGAGTTTAAGAGACAGAGAATTTATGTGATGTGTAAATGGATGCGTAGGTTTTATAAGCACAGTTGGCCTTTATTGAAAGAGTATGTCCCCCCCTCCTTTTGTCCGATTTGGTCTTTTTCTGGGACAAAGCCAAAGTGAATGTAAGACAAACTGACCCAATAAAAGTCTTGGACACAAAGCCCTATGTCTCTTAATGTCTGCTTTCGATTTCATTTCTCTAGTTTCGCCTTTTTATGTAGGTTTTTTATTGGCATTTTGACTCAACGCCAAACATTACAAATGAAGAGTGCTCCACAGAACGTTCAAATATTGCTGTATAAATCTGGAATCTATATGCTCTTGTCAAATTATATTTTAATGACACTGTAACCCACAAGAAAGGGTCTTCAAATATAAAGGTGAAGTAAAGGGTATTTTGAAGCTAACAAGCTAATTACACAGCAAGAAATATGATGTTGAACTTCAGCAAAAAACCAGCTGCAAGAAATCTCCACAAAATATTATTCTTAACTAGAAGAAAAGTAAGTTTGGTTCATGATTGTTCCAAGGCCAATAGTATATCATTATTGTTTTTTAGTTTTAAACAACATTCTAGGGTTGGAAGATCACTTGGATTATTCAGTGGACATTGAACGCCAAAAAGGTTATTGCGATATCATTTATTAAAATTAAATTAATTTGGTTCGCTTTTTCATGTTCTATTCTAGTCTTTTCTGTTACCGGGGCTAACAACAGACACACCTACACTATGGCCCCTGGGAAAATTGGGGCTGTAAAGGTTTTATTCTTGGCCTTTAAGCATCCTGGATATTTTACTACCTATCTTTTTTAAACCAAAATTGTGATTTATTATGTGTCTTTTTCAGGGATTCCCATTGTCCTTCATTCCCATGTTTCTCAGTTTGAAGTCGGAACGGTATTAAGTCATTGTATCACTATGACATCACGCTCACAGAGAGTTTTGCCTTTTTAAAACAAAAATAGTGCCTGTATTTTTTGCCAATTTCTGATGGAAATTTGCAATCACGTGTCTGCAGAAGTAAAATTTCAAATCTGGATAAAAACCAAAAAAAAGCATCTAGGATAAATAATGCTATCGGCTTGCCGCCCTACTAGCTAGCTAATTCTCTGAACCGCTAGCTGTGATAAAAGAGCACCTTGCATGCGGCTGCTCATTTAGCATCTAAGCATAATTATTTTTAAGATAACAATTCTACTCATCCTTCTGGTGGTAGCTTAGGGATAGAACCGGCCGACGGCATTATTTAGCCTAGACACTAGTTTTACCATATACAGTATACTGTATATAAAAAAAAAGATATTACTTCACATTCTAAAACATGAAAGGACAAACGTAAATAGTCACTTTCTCATTTTTAAAGGCCAAAAAATGCTTAATATTTATAGATGATATAGGAGTTTGAGGGTATTTTGAAAGCAACATATAATTTCCTCCACTATACCAACTTTAAACCTAGCATTTAGCTACAGTCGTGATGTCTTGTCCTCTAAACCTGGATCTCTGACTGCGCACTTCTGTGGTTGAATGTGTGGTTAGAGGAGAGGCAAAAAACAGTAGACGGGTCTTTTCCTTCAGAAAGCCTTCCAGCCCCCTCCCAGCAGCCCCAGATGGATATCCTGCCGTTGCACTGAAGTCTTTGCCAACACATGAGCTCAGAGCAGCCGAGCCTTCGCTGGAACTCCACTTAATGTGCTAACAGATTACACTGATGGCACCTTTGCTCTTTGGTGCCCATAAATCCTCAAGTGCCAAACTGGAGACTGTTTTTTGTAGGAAATTATGCAACTGGGAGGCTTCCAAAAAATCATGACAAGTGAAAAAAAAAAAATGCAATGATGGAGTGGCTGTATCGAACTGTTGTAGTGAAGAGGAAGCAGCGTCGAAAGGCAAAGCTCTTGATTAACCGACTGACAACACTGCAAAAAATTATAAAATATGGTATAATAATAGCTTGAATTCGTTTTTTTTTTTTAAATCTTAATTTGAGCACTTTCTGACTGTCTTAAAATAAGATTAGCCAATGGGACACAGCCATTTAGTCTTATTTCAAGAAATTTTGCTTTATTTTCTCATTCTCATTTTATACTTATTTTTCATCACTTTTGCCAGTGTTTTCATTCTCACCCTCACTTACAGTCATGGGCCTAATGTGGAACCCCATTTTTAAACTTGCAGAGGTTTTCGGGGAGTTCATTTTCTCTTATATAAGTACTCCTCTTATGTAAGGCAACAATCTAGCAGGACTTTTGCTTTTGCCAATTTTCACTCTGCATCCCTGGATCTACCCTTCACCAGAGAGTCGTCTACAGGCCAGAGCTGTCTCTTTTTAGCCTAATCCGCATCTGACAGCGATAGAAGATCCCTGTGTTTGGATACTTGAGGCCGAGTTCCCGGTCCCACAGGGCTCTGGAACAGTTAAACCACCGGATTCGTTTGGGAATTGCAATCTTATACATTTGTTTTTGCTTACAGCCATCCATTCAAATCCCCCATATGGGAAAGTGCACGTTTAGTAACCGAGCTTAAGGGCCATACATCAAACTGCCTGCCGTTGCTGCTTTACATTAGCAAAGCCATTAGCGCTGTGGGTAAAGCTTGATATAGAGCAGAGAAGGCTTTGATCCAGTGGGAGTGTAGCGGAGTCTGGGCTGACAACACGGTTAGAAGCAGGCCCGTCCCAAGGAGGGTGCGAGGCCCTGTGCGAACTCGAAACGCGAGGCCCTGCCCTGACACTTTTTTCCCAGATCTGAGGAAAGTTTTTCCTGTTATAATCTTTGACATGAATTCAGCACCACCTCGCGCGGTGCTTGACGAGATCAGCACGCGTGTAACCGAGTGTCTTCGCTCCTATGCAGCGTTTGGCGCGCGCACGTACACACGCACACACACTCTACGTGCAATATTGGTCGCGGTCTTTTTAGCTGACATGTCTCTTTCGTCCTGTGGCAAAATGGTAGAGCAACTCAAAAGATTGAACCAAAAGGAGTCTTTTTCTTCTAATAGTTAGATTTTGGCAAAATGCGCCAAAATGGCTATGAGGCGGAGTCAATATTATTTTTTTCTCATCAAATAACGTTTTTGCCATGCCTCCACACACTCTGACAACATACACTCCTCCTCCTCCACGCTGACAACAACAAAATACTCTTCACCTCCTCCTCCACACACTCTGACCACAACAAAAACACTCCAGCTAGCTAAAGCTAGACATACAGTGTGTTTGCTAATGCTTTTAAAAATATGTTTTTGATGTGGATATTCGGACTAAACATTGGCAATAGCAGCGCTCACACACCTGTCACACCGCTGATCCTCCTCCTCCTCCTCTGCTCACACAAAGGGGTCTGCTCCTCTGCTCACACCTGTCTCACTGCTCCTCCTCCGCGAGTATCCATCTCTCCTACACTGCGATCATTCCCGTTACTTTCTTTGTATCTCACTCAGACACTGCTAAAGTTATCTGACAGTTTTTTCGGAGGACCCGTTGCATACATAGCTGCCCGCGCGCCTGCCTGTTTACAAATCGCTTTTGGTGAAAATTTGACTTTACTTGTAAAAATGTTCTTTTGATCAAACGAAATCAAAGAGGTCCAGAGAAAGGGGTTTAGGGTTCCAAATTTGGAGTGCAGTCTGCCCTTTGGGGACCCTTGAACTAGTGTATTTATAAAATAAAATAAAAGGAAGGAAGATTGCGAGGCCCCTGTGTGGTGCGAGGCCCTGTGCGATGGCACAGGTCGCACAGCCCTTAGGACGGGCCTGGTTAGAAGTGCCAATGATGCAGAAAATGTGAAGTTAAAGTGGGATAGACTCTCATCAACTCATTAAATGTACAAAAATCCAACAGTTTTATTGACAGTCAGTACATTTACCATTGTTTAAACTTGGGGTTCCGTCACCTTTTTATTCTTTATGAAGGTCCTAAGTAGCTCTGAAACAATTTTTGTTGCGGAGAGGATTTATGGTCCGAACCAAGTGGATCAGATGAAAATCCACTGGAGGAATGCTAACTTATTGAAAAATGCTAATGAACCATTCAGCATTTTACTTTGGACTAGAGCAGAGAAAATGGTCTGAACCACCATGTGACCTGTCCTGCTCCACCCAGAGGCTACTCCACCTTGTGACCCGTCCTGCTCCACCCAGAGGTTACTCCATCTCTGCTGCTCTGACCCGTCCTGCTCCACCCAGAGGCTACTCCACCTTGTGACCCGTCCTGCTCCACCCAGAGGCTACTCCACCTTGTGACCCGTCCTGCTCCACCCAGAGGCTACTCCACCTCTGCTGCTGTGACCCGTCCTGCTCCACCCAGAGGCTACTCCACCTCTGCTGCTGTGACCTGAAGGGCTGTTGCTGATAATTACTATTGTTAGCTTTTTTGAATGATCACTTTAATTTTTTATTTTTGCTGCTACTGGACACCTGAATTTCTCCGACGGGGATCAATATAGTATCTATCTATCTATAAAAATTTTCCCAATAAAAAAGTCTGGTAAAAGTAATGCAAGAATCTGGGCCAAAATCCCCCGTGAACCAGCCTTGAAGACCTGTTGTGAACAAATGTCATCTCGGAGGACTTTCCAAAGCTGTCGATTCGCCAACACAGATCAGAGAATCAAACCGTTTAAACACAAGGAATGCAATGATAAAAAACACATAGAGCCGTTGGTCCATAAGGGGCCGAGACCAATGTCAATAAATGTTGAAAAATTCCATAAATGTTGTTGAATGTCGGGTGTCCTGGATCATCACCACTGTCCTTAGATCCTCATGCATCGGTGAGGAACAACTCGAAAAACCCAGTTGGAGAAAATGAGAAATCTCAGGAAGGCTCAAATCTGATCCACAACGCTGTCTTTATTTTATTAGAAAACCTTTTATCCTCAGCATTGTGGTAAGAAAGAGCCTGGTGAGTCACTATTTGACACTTTGGGCTGAGAACTGAGTGAGGGTAGTCCATTTTTTTTACTGAGAGCAAGGAACTATAAAATACTACATATTTCAAATGTGTGTGGTCTGAAAGTTAGGTACCCTAGCTTTAATGCTTATAGTTTTGCGGTGAGAAGGGCAGAACAGGGGATTTTAGGGAAACAAACCACATTCTGTTATGATGACATTGGGTTTCCTCACAGTTTGAAAGTATGGATGCGATCATGGTCACGGTGCTGGAAGGAGGTTGAACCCATGGAGAGAGTGCGGACAGCAACCTTGGCTAAAGTTTCAGTGCTGTAAGTGTGTGATTAAGATTAGTGTCTTGCCTAAATAAATCCCAAAATGTGCCAAAATGCCTATTAAAAACTCAAAAGAACTCAGAAAAAAATTGCCATATCTAATTGGTTTTAATTATGTATTGATTGTTTCTTGATGGGAATTATTTGCAAAAAAAAAATAAAACACATTATTTTGTTGGTAAAGTTTTGCACTTTTATTTTGACTGTAGACTGTTGAAGACAAACGAACCAAAACAATAGGACACAGGTCTGCAGCTGATTTAATACAAGTGACCCAGCCTCGGACCCAACTTCAGACCCAGCTTCAGACCCGGCCTCGGACCCAGCTTCAGACCCAGCCTCGGACCCAACTTCAGACCCAGCATCAGACCCAGCTTCAGACCCGGCCTCGGACCCAGCTTCAGACCCAGCCTCGGATCCAACGTCAGACCCAGCATCAGACCCAGCATCAGACCCAGCTTCAAACCCGGCCTTGGACCCAGCTTCAGACCCAGCATCAGACCCAGCATCAGACCCAGCATCAGACCCAGCATCAGACCCAGCCTCGGACCCAGCTTCAGACCCAGCATCAGACCCAGCTTCAGATCTAACATCTCTGACCCAGCCTCGGACCCAGCTTCAGACCCAGCATCAGACCCAGCATCAGACCCAGCTTCAGACCCGGCCTCGGACCCAGCTTCAGACCCAGCATCAGACCCAGCATCAGACCCAGCATCAGACCCGATCCTCGGACCCAGCTTCAGACTCAGCATCAGACACAGCATCAGACCCAGCCTCGGACCCAGCTTCAGACCCAGCATCAGACCCAGCATCAGACCCAGCCTCAGACCCAGCCTCAGACCCAGCTTCAGACTCAGCCTCAGACCCAGCTTCAGACCCAGCCTCAAGCCCAGCTTCAGATCCAGCCTTAGACCCAGCCTTAGACCCAGCCTCAGATCCAGCCTCAGACCGAGCTTCAGACCGAGCTTCAGACCCAGCCTCAGACCGAGCCTCAGACCCAGCCTTAGAACCAGCCTCAGACCCAGCCTCGGATCCAACCTTAGACCCAGCCTCGGACCCTGCCTCAGACCCAGCATCGGACCCTGCCTCAGACCCAGCCTCAGACCTGCGTGGGGATTTCCTCATGAGCCATTTCATGTGAGCACAACTGGAACTGCTCAAACTGGACCACTCCCTGTACTTCACTGTTCACCGCGTCCACTCCTCTGACCACTGTACGTTTGTTATTGTTTCTTTGTAATTCTGTAATTCTACAAGCTTATATAAGGGACTGAGTCAGAAGCTTGGAGTAGAGCCAATGCTCATTCACACATTGGTTTCAGATTATATTCAGATTCAAATAAATATATGTAGTTTCTTTTCAACTGTCCTTCAATTATTATTATTCCTTTATGCTTTCATCAAAATGAGTTTCCTGCTCAGAGGTGGCATATCCTGAGGGGTTATGGCACGGTGGCGTAGGGGTTAGCACTCCCGCTTCTCAGCAAGAAGGTCCTGGGTTAGATTCTACCTTTGGACAGGGCCATTCTGAGTGGAGTTTGCATGTTCTCTCCGTGTCTGCGCATCGCATAGGTTTCCTCCAGGGGCTCCAGTTTTCCTCTACCATCAAAAACATGTATGATTTGTTCTGGGGTACTGGACTCTGAGTACAAGACCACAAACTAACCCTCATATCCTCCCACATCTACACATCTCTGCCTCAAAAGCATTCAGCTCACGCAACAACTCACCTCCTCCCCATCACCACTTCAGCTTCCTTCTGCTTTCATAATAATCTCTCTCCTACATACAGACTGCTATATTTCTGCCATTAACTAAAATATTCACAGCACATGTCCATGAATATGATTTAGTAAACTGTACATACTATACTTCTGCTGGATCTAAGTGTCTACTCTTGCAGTGACAAAAAATACTACCTTAAAAATACTTGTGATTCATCCTACCAACAGTCAAATCACAACCCTGCCATGATTATCTATTGTCCGCCTAGCCGCCCAACCAGTGGAACATGCATCTTTGTACAGATGCTTTGTTTAGTGCATGCCCCTGTGTAATGTCCAGTGCATCTTTCCCTCATTAGTCAATCCTCTCCGATTGTGGTTTATAAAATGACCCGTAGGTAGAAACACAATCTCCCCTGGTACCACCTGTTTCGTCACATACTGTAACAGACACTATATACACAATGCTTTTACCATTAGAGCAAAGAAAAGACCAGCTGAACGCCACTGTCCATTAAAACACAATATCTCAGTTTGCGTAATGTTGTCCCGGCGTCGTCATGGTTGCGCCCGGACCACACAACCAACTCCCTTCCTTCCTATATACTGCAATGGTTTTTTCTGTTTTTTTTGTAGGATGTGTTATTTATCTTTTAATGGGAGACTTTGCAGCAACTTCATCTCAGACAGTGGAAAATAGTGTGTTTTTGAAGATCCATTTCCATCCAGG
Source organism: Knipowitschia caucasica (assembly GCA_964034765.1). Classification (NCBI taxonomy): domain Eukaryota; kingdom Metazoa; phylum Chordata; class Actinopteri; order Gobiiformes; family Gobiidae; genus Knipowitschia; species Knipowitschia caucasica. The sequence continues at coordinate 20,983,490 of OZ035841.1, forward strand.
CTTCACAGAATCATCGCCCGATATACTTTCACTGCCAGCCCATACATTTTCCCCATTTCCTTTCCCATATTTCACACTTGGAATGCATCTGCGGGACTGTTGGGGGATTTCTGCTCTCTTTTTTCGTCCGTGCATTACAGATGTACAACTTTTGCATGAGCCACACGGTTTTACGAGTATGCACATGGATTATCTACGGTCGTATCTGCGGATAAATTGGTTTTAAGTCGGGGGGAAAGGAGACAAGGTGTCGTGGAGAGATGCTGGGATTAGGATTTGAATGGTTCCCACATGGCGTCATGGTGGAGGCCTCAGCTGTTCTCAGGCCTGGCTCTGGTCCAGACTCTGACAGAACCAAAGTCAATTTTCTCTGCTTTTGGTTGTAATGAAGAAAAAAGGTCTGGATGTGTTTCAAGAGAGGTCATCCACCTGTTAGTGACGGCTGCGGAAAGAAGGACAAAGGCAAGATTATTGGGGAAAAGTATCTGAACAGTAACTTAAGTAGCTTGCCAGATTTACTAATAAAGTTTAGCACATTCTGTCATGTTTATTACCACAAACGTTAAGATTTGTTTTTATCTTTATTTTGAAAGACCATATAGTAATACAAGATTTTGTTATTTAAAAAAAAAAAGAAACCTGAAAAGTCGGATTTGCAAAAGTCCTCATACAACTTGCCTTACTTTATCATTAGAAACTTTATTGACAAAGCTAAACAGTCTGGGTTTTCTTGCTTTTGTGTTTTCACATAAAACGTATATTGGTTTTGCTAAGCCGTGAACCTATAGTATCACAAAACGCTTTCATTTCTTTCGATTTTACCATTTATCTTCAAATGTGTCATAAAACACAGACATGGGAAAGTACAATGATCCAGACATCGACAGAACCAAAGTTAGTTTGCTCTGCTTGTAGTTGTAAAGAAGAAGAAAAAAGGACTGGATGTGTTTCAAGAGAGATCCTCCACCTGTAAGTGACTGCTGCGGAAAGAAATGGGGTAATTAATTCTGAACGGCTGCTTCTGAAGTATGAATGAACTGAGGAACTTTTGCACATTTTGTCATTTTTTGAAAGACCACAATAAAGTACATCAGCCTGAGTCCTGGATCTACAGCCTGAGTCCTGGATCTACAGTCTGAGTCCTGGATCTACAGTCTGAGTCCTGGATCTACAGTCTGAGTCCTGGATCTACAGCCTGAGTCCTGGATCTACAGCCTCTCTGACAGTGGGAGTAGGTAGATCTATCAGTATGTGCCTCCCCAAGGTTTCTAACTTTTTTTCCAACTGGGAAACTTTATCCTTTTTCTGAGGCTATAGAGACTGAAGGTTTTGCCCATTTGTCTTTACAGAACAACTTTTTCCACAGATTTGGACTTGATTGTAAAGATAGAGAAAGTTATTAAAGTAAGCAAAACGGTGTACGCCTGTTAACAACAGCACTAGTGGTTAGATATATTTATAGTACAGTTTTATAGTTCTATTGGCTTTAATCCAATCATTAATCTGTAAATATTATCATATTCTGTTTAGCTGTGCTGAAACCTGGGGGATTGTATCTTCACTCTTTTGAATGCACTGTGATTATTGATGATTTTAATCTTGTTTTGGAGTTGCCTTGTGTATGAACTGTGCCATACAAATGAACTCGATCCTGGGTTCGAATCCCGGTCGGAACAGGGTCTTTCTGAGTGGAGTTCTCCCTGTGTCTGTGTAAGTTTCCTCCGGGTGTAATATCGTTATTTGTGTATTTATTTACACATGTGATTTTATATTGTTTGCATGGATGCCAAGTTTATCTCTTTTTAACTGAAAAAAGAATCTACCCACGGGTATAAAAAAGTCCCCTTGGTTCTCTGGTTTTCCCCACCACTAAAAACATGCATAATAGGTCAAACTTCCAGATCCAGTCCTGACCAAGCATCAACATCCGGAGATGGGTTCCCGGGGGCTGTTACTACTGTACGGCGACCACTGCTTCTGATAGAGCTCTAATGCCATCAGGATGGGTCAAATGCAGAGGATGAATTGCCCTACATGGATAAATAAAGTGCACCTTTACCATGTGCCATTCGAAACTTTACAGACAGAGATACACAGGCTGGATTTTCCTGCTTTAAATTGTTCTCATAAAACCTATACATTGGTTTAGCAAAACCGTGTAATTGCAAGCATCACAAAACGCGTTCACTTCTTTCCATTGTACCTTTGAATCTTCAAATGTGTCAGAAAACACAGACGTAGGAAAGTACTGTGTCTGAAATCTTGTATTTTCCTCCACCAATCATGTGTGAACAGCTGCACGTTGTCTCAGAGGAGCCTCTTCTCTCTCCAGATGTGGTCTTGGACTCTGTCTGAGTCTCCAGCTGTTTCAATCCAGGCCTCAACACGGCTCCATGGACCAGGCACTGATCTCTGTAACAGGGAGGACCGGGCAAAGATCAGGGGAGTCCAAACCTTTTAGAGAGAGGGCCACTCTGGTTCACCACATTTGCCCAGGAGCCGAGACATCATAGATTTTAATAATAAAAACAATGCATTGGTTTTAAACTGTGGTTTTTTTGGACACTCAAGGATGCTTCACATATCAATTTTTTTTCACTTCGACTACTAATGAAGCCACAGCTGCCCTGGGGCACATTAACAGGAGCGAGGTGACCAGTATGTGTCATCAGCCCCCCCGACCACCACACACACAAACACACCAGACTCATTCTGGTCAATGTGGGTGACGTGTCTTGCCTACACCCGCAGCCGCCCCACTGTGGCACCTGGTGTTTCCAGAGGTCTCCCATCACAGTACAAACCAGCCCCTGCCCTGCTTACCTTCAGAGGTCTGACGCGATGTGGCTTTGACTGAAGTCAAGCTGATCAGGGCTTTTTACAACAAGGTATTACATCGGAGCTGAAGTTGGTTGAATAATACATGTTTACTTTCTCACCAGCGACATCAGCACCACAGACAGAATGCTTTTTACGACCCAATAAAAACTCATGTCAGTTGTTTTGTTTGCATCAATAAGGATAAAAAAGACAAATGTCAGTAAATACAAATAGATTAAACTGGATCCCAGAGGTCCTGAGCTTTACAACGAGCTGAAACATGTCTACTGTATATTTCATTCTGTGTAGCAGCGCCCCCCTGTGGACATTTAGTGTAATTACATTCATTCATAAAGAAACCATCAAACCTAATCGGTGACGAAAGGCCTTTAACCTTAAAGTAAATTAATAATAATTCACTTTTCATTAATCAGTTAGATTTGTTATTTATTTATTAGACTTATATAGACTTGCAGGATTCTGTTCATAAGTGCTTGAATGTAGTGTGTTTATTTTAAGTTTATAAGCTGCAAGACGCAATATAACCCGAAAGATTTTGCAATTTGTAAGTCTTACACGTTCATTTTAAATGCATTTAATAATATCTTCTTTAAAGGCTTAAATGGTTTGGTTGAAACGTTCTATATTTTGGGTTTTACAATATTTACACTGTCTTTTTGGCAACATATTTCTTCATTTTGAATTCAATCCTAATGTTTCCAAAGAAAAAAATGCTTTAGCTGCAGCCTGTTTTTACATTCTACTTGTTGGACAATAATAATAATAAAACCATTTCCTTCTGATCCGTTTGATGTGTGAAATTGTCAACACTCCTCATCACTGGGGGCCCATGGGCGGGAGATCCCTTCAGGTTTCAGAGGAGGAGGAGGAGGGGCTGGGGGTTTCTGTCAGATCTAAATATAGAGCGTTGCCATGGATACGGTCCTGATGCAGCCAGCCATCATGGTTTGTGAATGATCTGAACGATGACTGGGCCAGTGTGTAGTGACCACTTTATTGGGGCTTCCTCACTCAGATTTCAGGAGATTATCATTAAACGGCACGGGATTCTCCATGAGGTTTGTGGTGTGGATATGTGGCACTTTTCTGTTGTTGATTCAACCCTCTAGGCGCCACGTTGACTAAAATCGTCAATGTGTGGTCCTGTATAAACGGCCATTTGTGTCAAAATTCATTCAAACTCCCTGCCACACTTTTTTTTTGCACTGTTTTACCATTTCCCGGACCATTGAGTGTGGTATAATGGGAGTTCTGTTTGTGTTTCATATCCTAGTGATCTGTGTCTGTCAGTAAAACCACATGAAGTCATAATTAGATGGGTACATTTAATTCCTACATAAACTTTGGGCAATCCTTATAATTTCTCTAATTTACATAAAGCCTCTATCTCTCATCACTTTTAAGTTATCATGATATTAAGATGAAAAATATGGCCTCTTGGGAAAAAACCTCTGGCGCCTAAAGGGTTAAGATAATGTGGTTATTCACGCTTGGCTGATAAATTATATATATAACCTTAATTAGAACATGCGTAGACAGCATTTAGCAACACATTTCACACTCGAGCTTGATCCATGCTAAGATTTTGGACTCATAAAACATTACAGATGGCAGTGAATCAAACACAATATAGTGAAAATGCAAAACAAAAACCAATTCCCTCAATCACAACAGCAGTGATCTTGGTGGACTTGTTGTTCATTCACCAACAGCAGATCAGAGAATCAAACACATAGGAGCCATTGGTCCATATAGGGAGGGGAATGACCACTGTCTATAAATGTTAATAAAGGTTTATACATGTTAATACATTTTAATAAAGGTCCAGGATTATCGCTGTACTTATACCTTTCTGCAATAGCAACTTAACTCATATATTTTTGGTCCGAAAATTTGTCAAGATGTTAATTACTAGTATTTTCCCATCATTTCTTTGTTATGAAAACTATTATGCGTTTGACCCGCTGTGCAAAATCTTTCACACTGACCCTGACCTACACCCATGGGTAATAAAGGCAAATATAGAACACAAGAACCTGTATGTGCTACTGTAATATTTATGATCACTTCACATCTCATTCAGCTTGTAATTTAAATAAACATGATATAAAACCTGGTTGAACATTCACCTCTGACACGTAGAAGTGAACAGCCATCGGAGTGTATACTGGACCAGAAGATTTATCTAAGCAGAGGTCAAGGGAAGCCTGGTCTTAGCCATCGGTAAAATCCGGTTAATTATCATTTAAAATGTAATTTGTACGATGGTGTGGTACGACCAGGCTTGGTCAAGGGAAGTGTGTCCACAAACTGAATGTATAATGTATGTATAAAGTCTGTTTCTGGGAACCAAAAACAATCATTTATACAGTATTTTCTACTTGCGTCTTTATTCTGCTAGAAATAGAAATGGTATACTTAATTCTTTCTTCTTTATTATGCTAAAGTTAGAGATTTTATGCTTGCTTCTTTATCATGCTAAAATTAGACATTTTTTATTATATTTTAGTATCGAGTTATTGTTAATCTCTTGTGTGTTGTGTGCTCCTCATTCCTACTGTTCTGTAACCGGTGATGCAACAATGAAATTGTTTGTAATCTTACTTCAGTTTCGTCTTAGTTTAGCAGAGTTTAGCAATAAGTCATTGACATACCAAACAAAATAAGATAGTTGAAAATCATTGTAATAATCATGTAGTAGTCAAGTGTTGAATGGATGCGCCTGGTGAAGCTGCAGTCCCATCTCGCGTCTATAGGTGGCGCGCTTGTGCAGCTTTTGATACAAGGAAGAAGCGTCTCCTCTGACAGGGCTCTAAGCCATGGAGCTCTAAGCTCAGTCTGTTTCTGCGTCAAGTCGCCAAACACAACCGGATGTGGAGTTATTATTAGTTTCTCAATAAAACGACACTCTTCAAGAAAGGAAAAAAAAAACCCTGGTTTGAATTGTTATGTTTTAGTTGTTGAGGCCTAAAGAAATGAAAAGGCTGAAAGATGGATTGCTTGATGTTATCATTGGTGTTAGAGTGTATAAAACAGGTTTAAACCCACAACGAGCAAGATCCTTATTATACACAACTAACCCCTCCTACAGAAAATAAGACCTATTATACAGTAACATTGTCATTCGTCTTGTCACGATCCTAAAATTGCGAACTCGTTTCCGATGCAAAGAAATAGACCTGATACTTAATAACTTTTGTCCATGAATGTTAATGAATGTACATAAAAGTCCTGGGTCATCGCTGTCCTTAGACCCTCCTGCATCAGCAAGGATACAATAAATAAATAAATAAATGCAAATAATAAAACAGTAATAAATAAACAAATAAACAATACACAAATTACAATAAACGAGAGACGCTGTCTTTCTTAAATCGTCTAATAATCTCCTTTTCTTTGTGCTTTTATTATGACACGCTCTTCCGGATCTTTTCGCCCTGAACACTGCCACCTTATTACATGTGAACTAATCCAGGAGCGCAGAGACACACGCACACAGCAGCAGCAGTTCGAGACGTGCCTGTCCACTCGAGCACTGGACCCGGGGGAGAAAGTACTGCCAAACCCGTAAACCTCCTCGTATTCCTGCTTTTACCCATAACCACATCCATTCCTGAACCTACAAGTTTTTGCGCGGGGGAAAAAAACTCCACAGGCGCGACTTTCTCCTCACCTGAACATGGCTTCTACCACCTGCACAAGATTTACGGACGAATACCAGCTTTACGAAGAGCTGGGGAAGTAAGTATAAACTATAAACTTTACATTAATTATGCAAACAAACCGCATCAGACGAAATACAGTTGTTGATGTGAATTGATTGCGTGTAATCATAGCATCTCACCTCTGCTACCTGTTGTTTTTTCTGCCTCTTAATTAAAACCTCAGTTCACACAAACACTTGTAAAAAGGTCTAGTTATGTTTAGAATTGTCTGTAAATTGATCGTATGCCATGGTTTGTTCATGTTTTGCTGGTGAACTTTTTCGCGTTGCCGCCCTGTCCATGGTTGCATCCGAATTCATATCATTTCTTGCTTCCTTTTTGAGTGGTTCCTTCGCCGATGCAGGACAGTGATGATCCAGGATCTTTAAGCTACCCTCTTCTCATAATGAACCACCACTCTGAATGACCCTGGGGTGGTCAAGTTACGAGAAATCATCAAAATTCAGCTAAAGAAATGTATAATTTGGGTATTTTTGTAATCACTGTGGCGGGTCAATTTGATTTTTAAGGACATTGACTTAACACTTATGGACAGTAGTCAATGCCGCCATTTTTCCACTCCACTTTTCTTTAATATAGAAACACTGACTTTAAATTGACTAGAGATTGAGCATTAATTGTTTAAAGCTGGCATGTCCAAACTAAAGACCAGTTACAGCCCTTTAAGGTTATAAACACAAGCTTACAGTGTCATCCAGCCAACTTCAGCTCCACCAATATAGACAAGTTGTACCTTGTTGTGAAGCTGAGAACCTCTGGAATCCACTTTATATGTATATACTGACATGTGTCTTTTGATTGTGTCACAAAACTCCTACTTTCTATGTTGCTAATGCAGCTGGTGAGATTGTAAACATTTGTCATTCCACCCACAACAGCTCTGACGTCACACCTCATTTTAAAATCCCAGAACAGTCAGACTTCAGTCGAAAGAGTTTTACAATTAGCGTTGTCGCCCCCTGGACAATTGTAATGAATTATTGTGGCCCCCTTACTTAAAGGTATTTTTAAATGGCAGTATTGACTCTGTGGGTGTACTATAGTGCTATAGCCTGGCGACAGTGGCTCAGTTGGTAGAGCATTGTCCTTTGGGCCTGGAGGTTGTGGGTTCAAGCCCACCACGAGACCTACTTCACGACTTCCACTGATGACTGCTGTCGTTGTGTCATGGGGCAAGACACTTAACCCCACTTTCCCTGCTGAAAGATCAAGGCTCCCGAGGACTCGCCACCTGCAGGAGGATCAGTGAGGGGCTGGTGCTCTGTGGACTGGGTTCAGCTCTGACTGCCACCCCCCAACCCAGAAATGGACTAAGGGGAAGAAAATGGATGGATCTAGTATTTACTCTGTGGGTGTACTACAGTACTACAGCCTGCTTCTTGCTCTCGAGTTTGTGTCGGTGTCAATAGAGTGTTGACATATGATTGTGTACAATGCTCTGTTTGCTGAAATTTAAGGCGCATTTGCAGCAAAACGCATTATTAATTAAGGAGTGCTCTGTTTATTCTTTTCTTTTCTGTTCATTGAGCAGATAAACTAAACATATCAAATAGAACTGACTACATTCTACACATGTTTTCCTGCATATGCAAAACTGCCAGGCTCTTTTGTAATGTTGTTTTGTCAATCACCACTGTTTCTCTTGTAATAAAGAGTCTGAGGTAATATTATTCACAGCTATTTAAGTTTCTATTGATAAAGTCTATGACATCTGCAGTCATTAAAGACTCATAAAACCTCCTATTGGTTTATGCCAGGTTCCAACAATAATTAATGGATAACTGAATTAGTTGCGAACCATTTAAAACATTTAAACCATTCGTGGCCATATCTTCATGTGAAAGCCAGATCCTGTCAGGCCACTGAAGCTAAGCAGGGCTAAGCAGGGCAGGGCCTGGTTAGTACTGTGATGGAAGACCTCTGGGGACACCAATTGCCACAGTGGGCCGGCTGCGGCTGTAAAGTGCGAAACTGTGGTTGTGTCCTTAGCCAAGACACTTGACAATAGAATGAGTCTGGTGTGTGTGTTAATGGTTGGTGGTGGTGGGAGGGGCTGATGGCACAGACTGGTTGCCCCAGGGCAGCTTTGGCTACAGTGTAGTTGTTTATCACCGCTGTGTATGAAGTGAATGAATAATAACATGTGAAGAGTCTTTGAGTGTCCAAAAAGCGCTGTAGAAAAGGGATCATTTTATTATTAAACAATTGATTTAAGTTGTCTTTGCTCAGACTTTTTGCAGCCCTAATTTTGTATCAGTACATCCATATCAGTCGCTTTGTATTTGAAATGGTAATAAGTCCTTGTCTGTTAGAAAAATCTAAACGTTAGGACATTGTTGATAAAGATGTGGACTTTTTATGGGTTGATGTGATCAAAGAATATGAGGAGAGAGGAGAGTTCTCACTGCCCTGACTTCAGAGTCAAAATGCAGAGGATTTTTGAGATAAAAGTGGTATTTGCTCACACAAAAGACTTGAAAATTAATGAAATAGGGTGACATTAAACAAAGTTGTAAGAAGTGGTAAATGTTTGTCCTCAGACTAAAGCATTTGTCTCTGTCTTCTCAGGGGCGCGTTCTCCGTGGTGCGACGCTGCATGAAGGATTCCACTGGGCAAGAATACGCCGCCAAAATAATAAATACCAAAAAGCTCTCTGCCCGCGGTGAGTACACGGCATTCCCACGGCATTCCCACGCAGTCTGATAAGTCCCCACGAACCCTTATTACTGATATCTGTATTTTTAACAAATCTCTCGTTTCGGATGTTTTTACTTGTTCCTCGCAGCGGGACAATGACAGGTGACTGTGCTAGCTACAGCTTTGTGAGTCAGCCTCTGATTGGTCATGAGTCACTGTTTTCGGGCTTTTAAAAATGACATTTGGGAAGTGGTTGAAAGGCTGTCGTCATGGGAATATGCATATAAAATAGTTGGACTGGTATATAGATGGATTTTGAACAGTCTGGAGTCCATTTTATGTAACTTTATCTGTTCTTTGCTTTTGTGCTCTACCGTCTCACTACTAATTCATGCATTGGTGGGTTTGTTGAATTAGTTAATGGCTTTGTATTATTTAATCATCTGCTTTGTCTTACGCATGCATGGTTTGGCGGTTTGAATTAGAAGTAGAAAAATATGATCTGATTTAATGGTTTCTCATCTTGAACTCAAACCAAGACTTATTTCCCAATGTTCACATAACATTTGAGTTCTTTTGTCGTGGTGGTGTCACTTCACAATCACCATCAGACCATAAACAAATGTATTAGCACAGTTTTCTAGATCAGTCTCTAACCTGTAGCTTGGAAGCCACCAGTAGTTGCCACCCTCTTCCAGGAATTGAATACATGATGCTCAGTATTTCAATTTGTTTTCAGTACTCAGGGTGCTTGCGCAAGTCTTGACAGTCGTAATAAGTGTGGAATTTTGATACACTGTTTTCCAGACCTTAACAAGTCTTGAATGTTGTGTGAAAGTCTTAATAGAGCATGGGAAAAAAATGTATGGTTAAAAAAATGTACATTTCTAATAAACACAGTTGGTACAATCTCAACCAATGAAAAAGGCACTAGGCACATAAGTGTACAAGTACATACATTTAAGGAGGCAAGGATAAATGGTTTAATTGTATAGTTTTCAGGCAAGCCCATGGTTGTACTCTACATTTTCATTTAGACCACAAAAGGGAGTAGCTCTCTGCCATTTCTGTCTTGTTCAAGTAGCTCTCCTTTTTTGAAAGAAGTTGGAGACCCAGGATCTAGATGATTCAACGCTTATTATTGTTAAATTTGCAAATAATTAAGTAAACAGATTGATAACTAGAGGTGGGAATTGGCAAAAATGTGACAATTTCATAGTATTGCGATATTTGGGCCATAACTCAATATTATTGCAATTCTTTACATATGTAGATATGTAAAGAAGTATTATGCCAGTATTTTGCTTGTATTCTACAATATATTGCGATTCATGTCCCTCATATTATTCAAGTCACTCAAAAATTGAGGAAAATAAGACAAACTTAAAGGACAACTCACCCTCAAATCCACTTTTTTTTTGCTGATAAACGGTATAAATGAGTGTCCAATAGTGTTGTCTACATATCCTGGTCATAATCTTGTCACTTTGGTGCAAATTAGTTGAAAGTTAGACTTTCTGCCTAAAACCGTCTGTGAGGCGCCATCTGCTGGCGACCTGTATTACTACATTTGAATTTTGAATCTGGCGCCAACACTGGCACAGAAGTTGGACCTGACGTCTGCAAGTTGGACCTGACGTCAGCAGCCCCCCGCCCAGAGCAATGTAAACGGCCCAGTCTCGTTCACGCCCCCTTTAGTCCTCCAGGCTACGCCCATTTAGAGGAAGATTTGAACAGGAAATGTGAGTAACGTAAGCTCCGAGGAGCGGGGGTGAGAACCGCTTTAATAAACTTAGGAGGTTAGCGCAAAAACGTGTTTCTTGAACATTCAGGACACTGGATTTTATTACAGACAGACATTATTCTCTAATAGACAACTCTCACATGAACGGTGAGGTCCCAACACTTAAAGTATTCAAATATAATGGTATCAAAAAGCAGACATCATAGAGTAACGTAAAAACTCAGATGTAAAGTTCCAGGGTAAACTTAGAAAAAACACAAAAGTGAAAAAGATAATTATTTAATTGAATATTGCGATACTTTGCTGTACTGAACAGAATAGACCCCTCTTCACTACAGATTACATGTTTTATTTGCACCATATCATTGTAATATCCTGCTTTAGTGTTTTTAGTGTTGTGTGCACTCATTATACAGAAGGTTCTTTGCTCCATTCAGTTTTGTCTCTTTGCCCACGAGTACCTAGCCATTTGTTCTCCCATCATTATTGTTTTCCCGGCAGCGTGGGCTGTGGTGCTGCTTCCGATGTGAAGCTCCTGATTGATCCTTAATATACTGACCACAAACACACAGACACACACAGACACCAGTCCACAGATACAATAACAACTCATTGTGTAGAAGTGGATCACGTCATGCACACTAACCACTCAAACAGAATTAGTCACTTTACTTGCTGCTGTTATTATTATGTTTATTTTGGTCATATTCTTAGCTTCAACTTCCGGTTAATGAAGTGGTGGTCAGATATAATAATAATGCATCAGTTTTATATAGTGCTTTTCTGGACACTCAAAGACGCTTTACATGTCATTATTCTTTCACTCCATACACGGTGGTGATAAACTACTACTGTAGCCACAGCTGCCCTGGGGCACTGACAGAAGCGAGGCAACCAGTATGCGCCATCGGCCTCTCCGACCACCACCAACCATTCACACACACCAGACTCATTCTAGACAATGGGGGTGAAGTGTCTTGCCTAAAGAGACAACGGCAGTTTGGCACTTTACAGCCGCAGCCGCCCCACTGTGGCACCTGGTGTTCCCAGAGGTTAAGTGTCTTGCCAAGGACACAACGACAACGACAGTGGGAGTCAATGGTGAAGGTCGGGCTCGAACCCACGACCCTCTGGCTCAAAGGCCAATGCTCTACCAACTGAGCTACTGTCGCCCTGAACAATAACGAGATATACGAGATATGCAAATACCCGCCACTTAAGTTCTCAACACAAACTATCTTGTGTTACAATCAAACTTTTGCACTGCTAAACAAATGAAGGCTTGGAACAGCATGGATGCCTACAACTTTTTCGTTTGTGGATGGGTTAAGGAAGTCGGGGTTAATGTCTTGAAAGACAAATCCTGCATTGTATAATCACTGTTCATAACACTGAAAAGATCTGAATATAAATGAAGGCCAATGTGATTTACTAACGTTTAACAAAGTGATTGCCACAAACTCTGGTATTCTTTGACTCTGTTCCCTTCGAAGTCAAAGAAATGTAAGCGAGCCACAGTCCTTAGTGTATACAAGTGACTTATCCTTTAACAACCAACTCTAAATAATCAGCTGGTTGTTGATGACATTGGCCTCCAAGCAATATAAAACTTTAGTTTTCTATACTAGAAAACGGTAAGTTAGCAAAGGGATTGCCTTGGCATGTTTCCTCTTGAGGAAGATGGAAGTATGCTGTTGAAGCATGTCAAGGTAAAAACATCGCTAACATTGCATTTTAATACTATTGTTAGCTATTTTTAGAATTATCTATTAATTTGTTTGTATGTATGGATGGATGTGTTTCTGCTGCTACTGGACACATGAATTTGTCCTACGGGATCAATAAAGTATCTATTTATCTACAGTGTTTCCCACACATAGGCTTATCTGTGGCGGTGCGCTGTCATTGGGAGGTTCGGAGACAGGTTAGATTTGCGGAGAACAAGCCGAGAAGTAGAGAAGACAGCAGCAGGAGAGACACGTGTCTGGGCAGACTGCTCACAGCAGTATCATGATTTGCATTTTTTACTATTTCCCTGAACATTTCGAATGTCACAGCAGGGCTCGACATTAACGGTTGTTCGCTTGCCCGGGGCAACTAAAGATTTGGGACGGGCAAGTGAGCTGTTTTAGCAAGTTGCCCGGTCGGACAAGTGAAGTATTACTTTAACGCATTCAGGCCGCGAACACATTCCCGCAATTCTTTCTCTGGAGCCTGGAGCGGACACGTCTGATTTTCTTTTTTTGACCAATTGTCTTCAAAATGTTCCACGGATACGCAATTCCCGACTGTTTTCTGCTGACAATGTCGTTTCTGTGAAATGTATTACCGCGGGAACTTTCTGTTGTTTGCTGTACGGACTCAAACGGGATTTGCATCCTCCGCTCTGACCCCGGGAGCAGCTGCAGACCATAGACACGCTGACAGGACCATAGACACGCTGACAGGACCATAGACACGCTGACAGGACCATAGACACGCTGACAGGACCATAGACACGCTGACAGGACCATAGACACGCTGACAGGACCATAGACACGCTGACAGGACCATAGACACGCTGACAGGACCATAGACACGCTGACAGGACCATAGACACGCTGACAGGACCATAGACACGCTGACAGGACCATAGACACGCTGACAGGACCATAGACACGCTGACAGGACCATAGACACGCTGACAGGCCCATAGACACGCTGACAGGACCATAGACACGCTGACAGGACCATAGACACGCTGACAGGACCATAGACACGCTGACAGGACCATAGACACGCTGACAGGACCATAGACACGCTGACAAGACCATAGACACGCTGACAGGACCATAGACACGTTGACAGGACCATAGACACGCTGACAGGACCATAGACACGCTGACAGGACCATAGACACGCTGACAGGACCATAGACACGCTGACAGGACCATAGACACGCTGACAGGACCATAGACACGCTGACAGGACCATAGACACGCTGACAGGACCATAGACACGTTGACAGGACCATAGACACGCTGACAGGACCATAGACACGCTGACAGGACCATAGACACGCTGACAGGACCATAGACACGCTGACAAGCCCATAGACACGCTGACAGGACCATAGACACGCTGACAGGACCATAGACACGCTGACAGGACCATAGACACGCTGACAGGACCATAGACACGCTGACAGGACCATAGACACGCTGACAAGACCATAGACACGCTGACAGGACCATAGACACGCTGACAGGACCATAGACACGCTGACAGGACCATAGACACGCTGACAGGACCATAGACACGCTGACAGGACCATAGACACGCTGACAGGACCATAGACACGTTGACAGGACCATAGACACGTTGACAGGACCATAGACACGCAGACAGGACCATAGACACGCTGACAGGACCATAGACACGTTGACAGGACCATAGACACGCTGACAGGACCATAGACACGCTGACAGGACCATAGACACGCTGACAGGACCATAGACACGCTGACAGGACCATAGACACGCTGACAAGACCATAGACACGCTGACAGGACCATAGACACGTTGACAGGACCATAGACACGCTGACAGGACCATAGACACGCTGACAGGACCATAGACACGCTGACAGGACCATAGACACGCTGACAGGACCATAGACACGTTGACAGGACCATAGACACGTTGACAGGACCATAGACACGCAGACAGGACCATAGACACGTTGACAGGACCATAGACACGTTGACAGGACCATAGACACGCTGACAGGACCATAGACACGCTGACAGGACCATAGACACGTTGACAGGACCATAGACACGCTGACAGGACCATAGGACCATAGACACGTTGACAGGACCATAGACACGTTGACAGGACCATAGACACGCTGACAGGACCATAGACACGCTGACAGGACCATAGACACGCTGACAGGACCATAGACACGCTGACAGGACCATAGACACGCTGACAGGACCATAGACACGTTGACAGGACCATAGACACGCTGACAGGACCATAGACACGCTGACAGGACCATAGACACGTTGACAGGACCATAGGACCATAGACACGTTGACAGGACCATAGACACGTTGACAGGACCATAGACACGTTGACAGGACCATAGACACGTTGACAGGACCATAGACACGCTGACAGCACCATAGACACGCTGACAGGACCATAGACACGCTGACAGGACCATAGACACGTTGACAGGACCATAGACACGCTGACAGGACCATAGGACCATAGACACGTTGACAGGACCATAGACACGCTGACAGGACCATAGACACGCTGACAGGACCATAGACACGCTGACAGGACCATAGACACGCTGACAGGACCATAGACACGTTGACAGGACCATAGACACGTTGACAGGACCATAGACACGCTGACAGGACCATAGACACGCTGACAGGACCATAGACACGCTGACAGGACCATAGACACGCTGACAGGACCATAGACACGTTGACAGGACCATACGTTGACCATAGACACGTTGACAGGACCATAGACACGTTGACAGGACCATAGACACGCTGACAGGACCATAGACACGCTGACAGGACCATAGACACGCTGACAGGACCATAGACACGTTGACAGGACACGCTGACAGGACCATAGACACGTTGACAGGACCATAGACACGTTGACAGGACCATAGACACGCTGACAGGACCATAGACACGCTGACAGGACCATAGACACGCTGACAGGACCATAGACACGCTGACAGGACCATAGACACGCTGACAGGACCATAGACACGTTGACAGGACCATAGACACGCTGACAGGACCATAGGACCATAGACACGTTGACAGGACCATAGACACGTTGACAGGACCATAGACACGCTGACAGGACCATAGACACGCTGACAGGACCATAGACACGCTGACAGGACCATAGACACGCTGACAGGACCATAGACACGCTGACAGGACCATAGGACCATAGACACGCTGACAGGACCATAGACACGCTGACAGGACCATAGACACGCTGACAGGACCATAGACACGTTGACAGGACCATAGACACGCTGACAGGACCATAGGACCATAGACACATTGACAGGACCATAGACACGCTGACAGGACCATAGGACCATAGACACGTTGACAGGACCATAGACACGTTGACAGGACCATAGACACGTTGACAGGACCATAGACACGCTGACAGGACCATAGACACGCTGACAGGACCATAGACACGTTGACAGGACCATAGACACGCTGACAGGACCATAGGACCATAGACACGTTGACAGGACCATAGACACGTTGACAGGACCATAGACACGCTGACAGGACCATAGGACCATAGACACGTTGACAGGACCATAGACACGTTGACAGGACCATAGACACGTTGACAGGACCATAGACACGTTGACAGGACCATAGACACGCTGACAAGACCATAGACACGCTGACAGGACCATAGACACGTTGACAGGACCATAGACACGCTGACAGGACCATAGGACCATAGACACGTTGACAGGACCATAGACACGCTGACAGGACCATAGACACGTTGACAGGACCATAGACACGCTGACAGGACCATAGACACGCTGACAGGACCATAGACACGCTGACAGGACCATAGACACGTTGACAGGACCATAGACACGTTGACAGGACCATAGACACGCTGACAGGACCATAGACACGCTGACGGGACCATAGACACGCTGACAGGACCATAGACACGCTGACAGGACCATAGACACGCTGACAGGACCATAGACACGTTGACAGGACCATAGACACGCTGACAGGACCATAGGACCATAGACACGTTGACAGGACCATAGACACGCTGACAGGACCATAGGACCATAGACACGTTGACAGGACCATAGACACGTTGACAGGACCATAGACACGTTGACAGGACCATAGACACGTTGACAGGACCATAGACACGCTGACAGGACCATAGACACGCTGACAGGACCATAGACACGCTGACAGGACCATAGACACGCTGACAGGACCATAGACACGCTGACAGGACCATAGACACGCTGACAAGACCATAGACACGCTGACAGGACCATAGACACGTTGACAGGACCATAGACACGCTGACAGGACCATAGACACGCTGACAGGACCATAGACACGCTGACAGGACCATAGACACGTTGACAGGACCATAGACACGTTGACAGGACCATAGACACGCAGACAGGACCATAGACACGCTGACAGGACCATAGACACGTTGACAGGACCATAGACACGCTGACAGGACCATAGACACGTTGACAGGACCATAGACACGCTGACAGGACCATAGGACCATAGACACGTTGACAGGACCATAGACACGCTGACAGGACCATAGACACGCTGACAGGACCATAGACATGCTGACAGGACCATAGACATGCTGACAGGACCATAGACACGTTGACAGGACCATAGACACGCTGACAGGACCATAGGACCATAGACACGTTGACAGGACCATAGACACGTTGACAGGACCATAGACACGTTGACAGGACCATAGACACGCTGACAGCACCATAGACACGCTGACAGGACCATAGACACGCTGACAGGACCATAGACACGCTGACAGGACCATAGACACGCTGACAGGACCATAGACACGCTGACAGGACCATAGGACCATAGACACGCTGACAGGACCATAGACACGCTGACAGGACCATAGACACGCTGACAGGACCATAGACACGCTGACAGGACCATAGACACGTTGACAGGACCATAGGACCATAGACACGTTGACAGGACCATAGACACGTTGACAGGACCATAGACACGTTGACAGGACCATAGACACGCTGACAGGACCATAGACACGCTGACAGGACCATAGACACGCTGACAGGACCATAGGACCATAGACACGCTGACAGGACCATAGACACGCTGACAGGACCATAGACACGCTGACAGGACCATAGACACGCTGACAGGACCATAGACACGCTGACAGGATCATAGGACCGTAGACACGTTGACAGGACCATAGACACGCTGACAGGACCATAGGACCATAGACACGTTGACAGGACCATAGACACGTTGACAGGACCATAGACACGTTGACAGGACCATAGACACGTTGACAGGACCATAGACACGCTGACAGGACCATAGACACGCTGACAGGACCATAGACACGTTGACAGGACCATAGACACGCTGACAGGACCATAGGACCATAGACACGTTGACAGGACCATAGACACGCTGACAGGACCATAGACACGTTGACAGGACCATAGACACGCTGACAGGACCATAGGACCATAGACACGTTGACAGGACCATAGACACGTTGACAGGACCATAGACACGTTGACAGGACCATAGACACGCTGACAAGACCATAGACACGCTGACAGGACCATAGACACGTTGACAGGACCATAGACACGCTGACAGGACCATAGGACCATAGACACGTTGACAGGACCATAGACACGCTGACAGGACCATAGACACGTTGACAGGACCATAGACACGCTGACAGGACCATAGACACGCTGACAGGACCATAGACACGTTGACAGGACCATAGACACGTTGACAGGACCATAGACACGCTGACAGGACCATAGACACGTTGACAGGACCATAGACACGCTGACAGGACCATAGACACGCTGACAGGACCATAGACACGCTGACAGGACCATAGACACGTTGACAGGACCATAGACACGCTGACAGGACCATAGGACCATAGACACGTTGACAGGACCATAGACACGCTGACAGGACCATAGGACCATAGACACGTTGACAGGACCATAGACACGTTGACGAGGACCATAGACACGTTGACAGGACCATAGACACGCTGACAGGACCACGACACGCTGACAGGACCATGACGCTGACAGGACCATAGACACGCAGGACCATAGACACGCTGACAGGACCATAGACACGCTGACACGACTGACAGGACCATAGACACGCTGACAAGACCATATAGACAGGACCACGCTGACACGCGGACAGACCATAGACACGCTGACAGGACCATAGACACGCTGACAGGACCATAGGACCACACGTTGACAGGACAGGACCACTAGACACGCTGACAGCACCATAGACACGCTGACAGGACCATAGACACGCTGACAGGACCATAGACACGTTGACAGGACCATAGACACGCTGACAGGACCATAGGACCATAGACACGTTGACAGGACCATAGACACGCTGACAGGACCATAGACACGTTGACAGGACCATAGACACGCTGACAGGACCATAGACACGCTGACAGGACCATAGACACGCTGACAGGACCATAGACACGCTGACAGGACCATAGACACGCTGACAGGACCATAGACACGCTGACAGGACCATAGACACGCTGACAGGACCATAGACACGCTGACAGACCATAGACACGCTGACAGGACCATAGACACGCTGACAGGACCATAGACACGTTGACAGGACCATAGGACCATAGACACGTTGACAGGACCATAGACACGTTGACAGGACCATAGACACGTTGACAGGACCATAGACACGTTGACAGGACCATAGACACGTTGACAGGACCATAGACACGCTGACAGGACCATAGACACGCTGACAGGACCATAGACACGTTGACAGGACCATAGACACGCTGACAGGACCATAGGACCATAGACACGTTGACAGGACCATAGACACGCTGACAGGACCATAGACACGTTGACAGGACCATAGACACGCTGACAGGACCATAGGACCATAGACACGTTGACAGGACCATAGACACGTTGACAGGACCATAGACACGTTGACAGGACCATAGACACGCTGACAAGACCATAGACACGCTGACAGGACCATAGACACGTTGACAGGACCATAGACACGCTGACAGGACCATAGGACCATAGACACGTTGACAGGACCATAGACACGCTGACAGGACCATAGACACGTTGACAGGACCATAGACACGCTGACAGGACCATAGACACGCTGACAGGACCATAGACACGTTGACAGGACCATAGACACGTTGACAGGACCATAGACACGTTGACAGGACCATAGACACGCTGACAGGACCATAGACACGCTGACAGGACCATAGACACGCTGACAGGACCATAGACACGTTGACAGGACCATAAACACGCTGACAGGACCATAGGACCATAGACACGTTGACAGGACCATAGACACGTTGACAGGACCATAGACACGCTGACAGGAGGACCATAGACACGCTGACAGGGACCACGTGACAGGACCATAGACACGCTGACAGGACCATAGACACGCTGACAGGACCACGTGACAGGACCATAGACACGACAGGACCATAGACACGCTGACAGGACCATAGACACGTTGACAGGACCATAGACACGCTGACAGGACCATAGACACGCTGACAGGACCATAGACACGCTGACTAGGGGTGTGACGATATTTCGATTCTTCGATATATCGCGATACTTTCTCCCGCGATTCGATTATCGATATGCATTTGCCAAGTATCGATATCGATTTTGGAATTTTTTTTTTTTTTTTGTACTTAAAAAAAAAAAAATTGGTATCAATACTTAATATATGGCTACATTACGCATCTCCATTCTATTTATCATGAAATAAAGAGTAATTTTTCTTTTATTTATGCCATAAATTGGCATATTGTATATTTCTGACCAATATATCAATAATCATCATATCGTGATATCGTTATCGTGATATCGTTATTGTGATATTATCGTGAGCTTTGTATTGTGTATCGTATCGTATCGTGAGGTACCCTTAGGTTCCCACCCCTGACGCTGACAGGACCATAGACACGCTGACAGAACCATTGACACGCGTTCAGGATTATCCCCAGCTTGTTGCAAGTGCAGGTCTCCCCCGTCTTCTATGCGCAACCAAAAGTCAAATTAAAGCTCAGGTACCTAAATCTCCCCTTGCATTAAAAATGCATGTTGGTTGTGCACAAAAGTAAAATGTTGTGAACAAATCAAACATGAAAAAAAGTGTGATAGGTGAGTCTGGCCAGTGCACACACAGAGCACACACAGAGATGCATGATTGGTGTATGGGAAGTCGGTGTGAGTTTGCCAGGCAGGGGACATGAGTGATGACAGCCGCAGAGCACATAAGAACACTGTTTATGGAGCAACGGCTGCACGCGAGCTGCTGTTCTGTGATTGCTTTGGCCCAGTGCCTCGTCTCCGGACCTGAAGGACGGAGAGCGGAGTCAGACTCTTACACGCTCACGTCATAAGTTACTAGTTCAGATTCTCAGTGCAGTTTGGAATCAATGACAAAGTGACCGATGACAAGATGACATAGTTATTCATGGTCATGGCCATCCTGGATTTGATCACAGTATATATATAGACATCTTTAGAGCAGTGACTTGACCATAGACTGGAAATGAGCCACCACTTTTGCCTTCCATGGGCTTTTTCAAAATGGCCGCGAGGAGACACGGACATTTATGGACATTTATGGACATTTACGGACATTCAGGGACATTTATGGACATTGGTTACCCCACTCCCTATGGACCAATTGCTCCTATGTGTTTGTTATCATTTCACTTCCTGTCTGATTCTCTGATCTGTTATCGCCAAAACGACAACCTCCAATGCCGTTGTGACTTAGGGCTATACAAACATAAATTGAATGGTACGTCTTCTGTGTTTCTATGGACATTCATTTGGCTGCACAATATGGCCTCAAACCTTAACTTTATTGTCCTTCCAAATGACAAATGCTTGAGTGGAAATATCTCTTCTGTCTGTTACACTTCTGTCACTGCAAAATCTCATGCATCTGGTCACAATAACCTGCACTGCTAAATGTCTATTGTGTTGTGTTCATACATTTGAATGTTTTAAGAATTTGAACACATGCCTTTTGTATACATTTTGTTTTACTTTTTCCAATTCTTAGTTTGAGACTTCATGTTACAATGGCAATAACAAAATAATTCAGATTCTTTTATTATTGGATTCACTTCAATCCAGCTGTACAGTTGGACTCAAATTAGCAGAATTCAACCAAGAATAGAACATAACATTTTAACTTTAGAAAAACCTAGATTAACCAGTAGATTTTCCATTTGATCCAGTCCTTTGAGTCCCTTCCATAAGCTCCGTACGGTGCAGCACTATTTAGCAGTTGTCCAGTGGATTTCCGACGGCTCTGGAACAATCGGAGCTGCTGATTTATAGCTCTATGTGTCGACTGTTTCCATGATAAAAACCAGGCCTTAAATCATAAAATGCATCGTTGTCCAGTTTAGGGTCATTTTACAGTCTCTGGATTCCTGGCAGATTGTGCAGGACGCTTCATAGACGGAAAGTTCAAGTGAGAAGCGTGACGAGAAAACAAACGGAAATCAGGGTCTCGTTCACGCGTTTTTATTCTACTCTAAGGAAATAAAAAGAGTCTCGTCTTTGTCTCTTTTTTTATTTTTATGTTTTACATTGTTTATTTTCTTGTCAGGTAACATACATACAACAAACAAACAAGAATATGTGGAGAGATACATATTTTAAGGAATACAACAGGAAATGTGCGTGTGCGCGTGCGGAACAGTACATTGTGCGACAGTATTATTGATATGTTGAATACAATAACAAAAGTAGAATAATTATAAAAAAGGGCAGATAATAAGCATAAATAAATGATAAGTTTTAAACCTATAGGTAGATAAGACAAGGGATACATTTCTAGTTACGTAGAGGAATGGTACGGTAATAAATGCATAGAGAATGGCCCAACATATATACCCAGACACAAGCATATATACCCAGACACAAGCATATAATACCCAGACACAAGCATATAATACCCAGACACAAGCATATAATACCCAGACACAAGCATAAAATACCCAGACACAAGCATAAAATACCCAGACACAAGCATAAAATACCCAGACACAAGCATAAAATACCCAGACACAAGCATATATACCCAGACACAAGCATATATACCCAGACACAAGCATATAATACCCAGACACAAGCATATAATACCCAGACACAAGCATATAATACCCAGACACAAGCATATAATACCCAGACACAAGCATATAATACCCAGACACAAGCATATAATACCCAGACACAAGCATATAATACCCAGACACAAGCATATAATACCCAGACACAAGCATATATACCCAGACACAAGCATATATACCCAGACACAAGCATATATACCCAGACACAAGCATATATACCCAGACACAAGCATATATACTTGTAACTATGGGTCTGAGGTGGTTTAAATTAAGGCTTGCTGGTGGCATTAATAGTGTTTTTGTCTTTGTCTCTTTTAAGATTTGTAAGTGAGTAATATTGAACATCTAGTCTTTTTTATAACAGAGAAGCTGTCAATCAGGTTTATTTGGCACACTTCCTGCAGTGCAGCCCAAAGACATAAAATCATACACATTTACAAATATTTTAAAACACAAGATCAAAACAACAACGTCGGGAACTCCGTAATAAAACTACAAAAAATAGCAGTAAATATGGGGCTGTCTAGATTTTGATGCTTGTCTTGGTCAGGACTACTGGAGCTGGAGGATTTCACCTATTGTACATATTTTTTGTGCAACCGGAGCACCCGGAAGAAACCTACGTAGCATCAGGGAGATCAAGCAAACTGTGGGATGGTCATTGTTCGTAATGGAACCAACACAGCCAGTCTTGATACCTGTGAGGATTAAAAGACATAACCAACTTTTTATTTTATTTTGCAAACAATCAGCATTCAGCAGTGCCTTTTTGAATTACTGATGCAAACATATAGTTGTGGCTGCGTTCAAAATCCTCAGGGAGCATTGAACTAAATATATATACAAATAAACTTTCCTTTGCCTATATTTAGCACAGACCAGACTCCATAATAGCATCATAAAATCCTTGTTTGAGGTTGCAACAGTTTCCTCTCTCCGCACCACCTAATCCAAGCCCAGATGTGCAGCGTTACCCAGATGTATCCATGTGAACCAAAATCCAATAAAAGAACGGCCAGAACCCGCCGCGTGGAAGAAGTAGGGCAGCTGTTAAACACGGCAAGCCTTTAGGTTCGGCCGCGTGGAAGAGATCACTTGACAATTCCACCACCGGGCTTGTTCAGAATGAAATGTATGAAAAAATAAAAAAGAGAGAGGAGGAAAATACCCCCTGGGCGACAAGGCGTCCCCATGGAAACAAACCAGGATGTAGCGCTAAATTTAGAATTATTATAATTTTTTTCTTTGCTGTTGCTTTTTACAGTGTTGCTGTAATTGCCTAAATGGTTATGAATCATCGCCGGCTCCAGTTTGGATGTGGATCATTGCGATGGTTTAATACAGAGGCTACATGAGCTTTGATGAGCCTCGTTTCATCGGCAACGTTCATTTTTGTCGTTAGCTTTGTGTGATGAAGAGTTGGAGAGATTGCAATACTTTTGAAAGCTAGAAATCTACTGGGTTTCACGTCCATCTGGGAAAAATAATCTCAAATGCACATGACACAAATGACCAATCAGTGCCTTTTTGATACATTCATGTCCTGGCTCTATGTTTGTGCCATATGAACCAACTGACACTCTGAGGAGCACAGGGACTGGCCTTCTGTTGCCCAGAGTCGGGACTAAACATGGGGAGGCAGCTTTTCAGATTGATGCACCTAAAATCTTCTTAAAAATGTGAGACAGGCTTCTACTATCTATGATTGTATCTTGACTCTTGTTTTTGCCTTGTGTATGAACCGTGCTATACAAATAAATTCCCATGTGCTTGTTAGTATTGCATTTCTTGTGTTTTAACTGTTTGCTTCTCTGATCTAATGGTGAATTGACAACTTTGTAAAGTCCTCCAAGACGATCCCTGCTGTTGTTATTTACGACTACTGTATACAAAAATACATTGAATTTAATAAGGAAACTATTCTTATTTCTTGCCGATGTGCGATGATTCCACAGATTTCTCTTGTTTTTGGGTTTCTCAGCTGCTCTTCAATGTTAGCTTATTTTGCTGGACTTGTGTTGTACCTTTCACATTTCTTGTTGGTTCTTGTACGTAAACATAGCTCACATTCCTTCTTTGACCGCATGTGTCTTTAGTCTGTCCGCTTACCCGCTGATTTATGCCAACGTTTTTTAACCCACCTCCAAAACCTATAAGTTTTTTAGGTATCTTTGACGTGTGACCATTGCAGACTTCAATAAAAATACCAAATTCTGCATTAGCAAACACTTCACAAAACTGTAACTGGTGTTAGCGCAGTCATCTACAGGTGGCATCAGGAACTTTGGCCATTCTTAGTGCCATTCGACATTGGTCCAATGTCCTGTTGATATGAACCCTAAACCCTTTTCAACTTCCTGCTTACCAGATTTCATTATTCCCTCATAGACAGCCGGTGAGACCGCTTCTGGGTCTGACCTGACAGTTTATAGGTTCCTCCCCATCCCCTCCTGCCCTCAATACTCATTGGAGTTCTAAATAAAGTGATCCAGTTTGACTCCATGATTGGACGCTACAGGCCATGTTCAGAATGCCCCGTTCTCAGTCATTCAGGCCCCATTACAGGTATAAGTAGCATAATATAGCAGAGGGTGAAGACTGTTTGAGAGATATTTTGATCTGACTGACCTGTATGTATTCACTTTGTCATCTAAAGGATTTGGGGAATGCCCACTGAGAATACGTTTTTTCATATTCTCAGTGCTGCAGATGATGTCGCTCACATAAGGACATTGTGGTTGTGCATTGAAAGACAAAGAGTGAGTCCGTGGAACCTCTCATCCATAGCAATAGCATCAGTCCATCAGAAAAAGTCTCTATATAAAAGCACACATTTATATCCATGCATCAAACCTTAGTTCATAAAGGGACAGTGTATAGTACTGCACTTTTGTATGTGTCACCAGATAATGGGTAACATGTGCAAAGCATATTTTGGCCCAAAGTTATTCTTAAATTTCACGTCCATTTTACTTTCAATTATTGGTTGATTATCCAACCAGAGAGCAGAATGAGTTCTCATTTGGGTTGCCAGAATGTGAGGTAAAATGTTGCCTGGCCTTTGCTCCATCTTTACATGTATTCATTCACACAAAAAGGATATTTAAGGTGGAACTAAAAACCTTCCTTGTCTATACATGAGTATATTGAACTTTCTGGCTGAGCTTCCTAAAAGTCCAAAGACACTTGTCAGACACAATGGTATTTCTTGCCCTGTCCCCTTCGGCTTCCCCCCCCCCCTCCTCCTCCTTCTTCTTCCCTAACGAGTGTTTATTGCACTTTCCTGTATCGCTTTGACAGGCTGGATTTCCCCGTCTTTTGTCGAGGGTATTTTGGGCAGGTATTATTCGCGGTTGGCCTTTTTATAAACAGTTGGCGAGATCCCAGTGTGCCTTGTCTGCTCAGCCATTAGCTCTCATGCGGGGCTTTTTGGATCGTCTCCCTCCAGACGTAGTGTCAGGAGTAGTAGAAGCTGTCAGCTCGCATTAGGGGAGATTGGCCTCTTGTTCTTTGTCCTCAGGCAATAAAGCACATGACAAAGCACTTCTGCTGCTCGTCCGACTCTGGCAATTTGTAAAGTAAAAATATAAATGTGATATTTGGGCTGCCACGATCCTTTGTAATTGTATTGTTATTATTTTACTGATTTATTGACCTTTTGTTTAACCAGGGAAGTCCCAGTGAGGTTTCAGAATCTCTTTATCAAGAGAGTCCTGGCCCCAGAGAGAGAACTATTCTATATATATATACATCTGTATGTAGATATAATGTGAGACAGGCCTCTTCTCTGACGATGTTTAAATCCAAGTTAAAAACAGGGATTTTTTATGTTTGAGACCAGTCT
This sequence comes from Knipowitschia caucasica, assembly GCA_964034765.1. Classification (NCBI taxonomy): domain Eukaryota; kingdom Metazoa; phylum Chordata; class Actinopteri; order Gobiiformes; family Gobiidae; genus Knipowitschia; species Knipowitschia caucasica. Next base: position 21,010,332 of record OZ035841.1, read on the forward strand.
TTCTGTCAAACTTCCCTCTATTCAACTGGGGATTACAGGAGAACAAGACTAACTAGAAACCAACTTATTTTTGCTAATAAAAGTAGATAATCCAGTCTTTCAGAATCTGGTTTCATATTTCACATAGCACACAATATTCTGTGAGTCTTGAAAATCAGTGAAATCATCAAAAACGGCTAGCAGTCAATAAGTTAGTTAACTGTGATTATTTAATTTAACCCCATCTTGTTTTGTTCAGCACTTTTAGTTGCCTTTTGTATCAATTGTGCCATACAAGTAAACATACCTTGCCTTCATTCTGAACATATCTGGACTAGATTTCAACTAAAATGGGTTTTCTGTGAATGTGACTGGCGGATTATTTATTTTATTCTATATTAGGGGAGGAAACAGAGTAGGGGCTAATGCACTAGCTAGCAGTTAGGGCGTTCTTAGAGGTCATGTCTATTCATGGTTATGCCTTTATGAATATTGATAGAATAGGTTTTAAAGAAGGGAAGGCGATAATAATAATAATGCATCGGTTTTATATAGCACTTTTTTGGAAACTCAAAGATGCTTCACATGTCATTCTTTCCCTCCATACACAGTGGTGATAATCTACTACCTTAGCCACAGCTGCCCTGGGGCACACTGACAGAAGCGAGGCAACCCGTATGTGCCATCGGCCCTCCCACCACCACCAACCATTCACACACAATAGACTCATTCTAGGGAAATGGGTGTGTAGTCTTGCCTAAGGACACAACAATAGTTTAGCATTTTACAGCCGCAGCCAATAAAGTGATGACCCCAATCCATCCAGCGATTTTATTATAGAACTAAAAACCTTCCCTGCCTTTGGTATAGTATTTATAATTTATAATAAGTCCCAAGATAGTCTAGGTTTGTTTTAGGGCTCTATGAATCTAGTGCTTATTCTTTCAATGAATCAATTTGTATTTAGAAAACTGGGATGAGCTGAAAATCTTTGACTTTAGCACAATAAGGAAGTAAATCCCTGATAACTTGGTAAAGAAAGAATTGACAGCTACAATAATGAAGAGGAAAAGACCCCTGGCATAGATGACAGTTTGATTCTGTAAATGCAGTCGTGACGATCCATTGAATCTCTCCACTACAAGTGTTGAGTTCAGCGAAACGCCACAGCGACGATTGAGTAATGAAAGCCTTTCTGTGCCGCTAATTGACCCTTCGACTTGTGGAACTGAAGCACAGCTGCTCTCAACAGGGTAAAAATATCTCATTAGAGCCCACGCAGGCGAGCGTGAAGTCACAATCAGCCTGCCAACACAGGGCCCCGCGCTGGGATCTGCCCAAGTCCACAAACGATGATCTGATAGGGAGAAAGCGAGAGAGAGAGTGTGTGTGTGTGTGCGTGTGTGTGTGTGTGCGTGTGCGTGTGTGTGTGTGTGCGTGTACGCCACTTCCAAAATGGAGATTGCAATGTTGTGTGAGGAATTATATCAGTAGTAATAATCTAAAGGCGGTAATGGAAAAGACGAGGGATTAATTGGGCCAATCCAGTGACAAGTGTTGTCAATCTCTGGAACTGAGCCAGTGTGAGTCTGAGCGGTGGTTGAAAGGCCGATGGCTCAGATTGGCAGCCTCGATTTTACCCCTGGGCAGTTGTGGCCACAGTACAGATTCAGTAGAAGTAAAGGCTGTTGGAGCTTCGGACCATTTGAATAATAAAAGCAATACAATCGATTCATTTATGATTTTATTCCCATGTGCTTTTATTGTTTTATGGTTTTTAAATTACTTGTGTTATTTTATATTCTATGTTTTAAATATTTCTTTAAATTTTAAATGGGATGTTTCAATGTTTATGTTGATTTTAATGTTTACGATTTATGTCTGATGTGATGTGGGTTGTGAGGGGCTTTGTGTTGCCCTGTGTTGGAAAGGCGCTCTGCAAATAAGTTGATTGATTTTATATTTCATTTATTTAAGAGGAATTATTATTTTAGTGAATTTTATGTATATTTAAAAAACCAATACATCAATAGTTCTAAGAATCAAATGAAAAACCCAATATTATGACATTTCAAAAAGTCTAAAATCTTAGAGCAATCTATTTATCCTTTTTTAGCACACACCTTTTTTTTTCAAACTCTTATCTAAGTCTGTGTTAGCGCTGCAAATACTGTTTTATGCAAAATATCTCTGGATATGACACGACCTGTCCTCTGCGCTCACATACAGTCTGTCTACTAGTAAACACGCCCAAATGTCTTGGTTGGACTTCGATATTTTGACACGGGTGACACGGATTTTTGGATGAGGTCCATCTCTGCAGGAGCGAGAAGAGTTTGGAACAGATTGTGGTGAAGAGGACTCGATCTGAAGCCAGAGACTGTAACAGTGAAGGAGCGTGCTTAGCTCTGAGTTATTAACCGAGCTGTCAGACGGAACGAGACATGGACAGACTTTTCAGAAGAGACTGAGAGACGTCAGCCAATGCCTTAATATTCAATTCATTTTTGTATAGCCCGAAATCACAATAGTAGTTATCGCCGTTGATTTGCCAACACAGATCAGAGAATGAAACACAAGAAATGCAGTGATAAAAAACACATAGAGCCATTGGTTCATAAGAGGCGAATGACCAAAGTCCATGAATGTCGAGTGTCCTGGATCATTACGAGGCCTCGGTCCTCGTTCTGTAGCTTAAGTCGTGGATCTACAGCCCGTTCGTCCGTGTGGAGCAGATTCTTCTATCAATGTGGTTCTCCCTGAAGTGTCTTGCTGATGCAGGAGTCTGTTAGACTGTCAGAGGGTCTAACAAAAAGGACTGTGGTGATGATCCAGGACACTCCACATTCTGGACCAATACTTTTGTGTTTTCTATTCTTTGTGTTTGATTTGTTAGATTCTCTGATCCGTGTTGGTGTTATTCCTCTGAGATAACTTCTGTTGTGATTTAGGGCTATACAAGAATAAATTGAATTGAATAATCACCACTGACCTTGGACCTTCCCTCATTGGCATATAGTGACATGGTAATTATTAGCATGTGAAGTGGGAAATATAATATTCAACATTGATCATTATTGACCAAAATAAATGTACTTCGGAAAATAAAGTAGTGGTATCGAAAGAGAATTTTGGTTTCCTCATGATGACACAGAGGACACTTTAAAGTCATGTGCTAAAGTCATAAACTAACGGAATACTTCCCGCTATGGCAGTCATTTTCATTCATTTTCTGGCTTCATAAAACATCAATCGTAAATTCAAATGTACCCTTCAAGGCTCTGGCTTTTCGTACGTTTAATCTCTTTGGACCTGTTTGGCTTCAAGTCATTGTAGATTCTTGATGTTTATTTTTAGCAGCCGACGTCAACAGCTGGATTCAACAAAAGCAGAAGTGGGAAGCTCTCGTCTGTTATCGCACACACAGGAGACCGCGAAAGTCAATAGCGATGATTAGCTGTGTTGTCTTTCCTGCCATCCCATAATAGGTCTGCGTGGATTTCTCTGGATTAAAGTCCCCGAAGAGCCGTCCTCTTGTTCTACCAATCAAAATGAAGAGAAAGGGCACAGTTTCTATGACTGACTAGATTTTTCCATTCGTAAGTAACAAAAGGTGAAAAGATACTAAAATCTATATTCTAGGACGATTACTAATGGGAGCTTAAAGGCTGACAATAGCCAAATGTTATCAAGTTTCTCTGGAACTTAAGCTACTTCCTTTTTCACGCAAAAAACAATTTGTTCTCCCATTAGAATCAGTTACTGTCAAAGCCCAATCCAAGGTGCAATCTACTAAGAGCACAATGAGAGCATCTGAAATAACACTGTTGGAAAGTGTCACCTTTTGTTCTTTTGTATGATAAAGTTTCTTGCTTATTTCCATTTTCATCTTTTCAAACTTAAGGGGCAGTCGGCAAAACAGGAAGTTACAGCAGACGACATTTAATTCTATTCATTTAAACAACAGCTGTCGTCTCCGAGGACTTTACAAAGCCACCGATTAGCCAACAACAGATCAGAGAATCAAGCAGTTTGAACTCAAGAAATGCAGTAATAACAAACACATGGAGCTATTGGTTCATTGGGAGCAGGATGATCAATGTGCTTAATGTTAATGTGCTTAAATGTCAATGTTTGCATAGCTCTAAATACTGTAGTAGTCATCTCGGAGGACTTTACAAAGCCGTCGATTCGCCAACACAGATCAGAGAATCAAATAGTTTGAACTCAAATGTCTCAGATCTACACTGTCCTAGACCAGAGGTGTCAAACTGGTTCCAGAAAGTGCCGGTGCGGCTGGAGGTTTTACTTCCAACCTGAGCAGGAGCACACAAGACTCCACACATTATCCTCAAAGCTGTAGGTTGAAACTTGACTCACCTGAGGAAATGGAGTGGAGGTTGGAGTGCTCCTGCTTAGAGTGAAAATATAATCTGCAGTCACACCAGACCTCTGAGGACTGGTTTGACACCCCTGCCTTAGAGCCTCCTCCATCGCCAAGAAACGACACAAAACATAGAATTATAGTGTGTAAAAAGTGAGAAACCTTGAGTAGGCCTACATTGAGAGAGGGACAGTGGTGATGATCCAGGACATTCAACAATATTTATGGACTTTTATGGACATTGGTCATCTGCCTCTTATGAACCAATGCCAATGTGTTTTCTGTTTCATTTCTTGAGTTTGAGCTGTTTTTTCAGACCTGTGTTGGCGAATTCAACGGTTGTGTAAAGTCCTCCGAGATACTACTGTTGTGATTTAGTGCTATACAAGAATAAATTCAATATTCAACAACTGTCTTAGTGATTGAAGCAGTGAAATACAGTCGTAGCGTTCCAATCGTCTCTGATTGGTGTCATCCTCCGATCTACCCCCCCACCCACTTCTCTGATCTGAAACTGGAGTAGTCCCACTGGGCCTTCTCCTAAATCCTCATTTATCCAAGTAGGCCAGCCTCAGGAGGTGCAGGCATTTGGTTTAATTAGTCCAGTCTGTGCTGCCGCCGGTCAGACCATCAGCCTTAATGAAGCTCCAACGGGAAAGCCCAGGTGACCACACGTCTCCTTCACGTGTGCACGGCTGTAAACAGGAAGTGATGGCTCTAACCGTCTTTGTTGTTTTGGCTGATGATAGATCGGAAAGAGCCAGCATAACATAACCCAATAAAAAGTATGTCACATATTTAGGTGCTCAAAACAGAATCGGGTCATTCATAGTGGATATCTCGGTGCTAGATAGTTGGTAAATTCTTGTATTCAATGCATTGTGGATAAGATGAGATAAAGATATGATAAACTTGATTGATCTCACAATGGAGAAAATCCCGGATCTCCTTTTTTCTAGTCTTGATACTAAAACGAAATATCAAATGACTACCTCCACTCCAAACCTCTAACTAATTTGGTTTAACTTCCTCTCAGCCATTATACACATTATAGTCATATCCAACTTCAAAGTTCAATATCTGCAGATTTCACTTCAATTCAATCCATGCATTTATTATGAAGCCTAGATCAAAAACACTGGTTCCCACTTTCACTGTGGTCACCAGTTTCCTTTATCATGTACTTTTTAGTAAGTAAGTAATTCATCTTTATTTATATAGTGCAATTTTACAGACCAAGGTCACCCAAAGCGTTTACAATGTTCAGAGTTCAGATATTGTTTATTTCTCTCCATAAACAATAATGACGGAAGCGAGACGCCCAACACACTGGAGCCCCCAACCAACACCAACACTTATCCATTACATTCATACCTATTGTACATGTTTTTAGTGATGGGGGAAACTAGAGCACCTGTAGCAAAAACCTACACAGACACGGGGAGAACATGCAAACTCCACTCAGAAAGGCCCTGTTCCCACCGGGATTCAAACCCAGGATACTTTTACTGAGAAGCGAGAGCGCTAACCACTCAGCCACCGTGTCGCCACGATGTTGTATTTTGTCAGTTGGAAACACAAAATTAGGTCCAAGCTCATAATCAATGTTGCGCAAACTATTTAGAAAAACACAATAAAACCTGGATTCAAACGAGAGCAATCCAGCGATAATATTTATTCATAAATTACCTTCAAATTTGATTACAATTATTTTTAGTTATTTTTAGTATTTGTTCCCTTTTAGGTCCACAGTGAGTACAATATTGAGTTGGCTTTAGTTGAAGTCCGTGGGTTCTTTCTAATGATCAACCAGCTGTTGTTTTAAACTCTCCTCCGGGGTTTTTCCAACGGTAATTAACTAACGGCCAGCTCTCTTCTAATGGAGTTGCCTAACGTCTCTTAGGGGCATTTGCACTAACAGCCGTACAGACCAGAGCTTTGGAAACTCCTGCCCCCGTCAACAGTAGAGTAGAGCTGCCAGAGGGCGAGAGATGCCGTGATTTCTCTGGGGTACAACTCCTGGCATAACTCCGCTCCTTCGCTTCAATACGTTGGACGGATTTTAAGGATTGCGTCATTCTCAAGTCATATTTTAAGGCCGTGACTCAGGGGCGTCTGGCTCAACAAGAAGAGCTTTGTCACCTCATACACTGTAATACAAGCGCCCGAGTATATACCAGCAGCAGGTAATGGTACTGCTGTCACTCCAGGACAATTTTTGTGTTTTCTTAACTTTTTTTCCCCTTGTTTTTAGGTTTCTATCTCTGCCTTGCTTCTGTGTCTCAATGCATACAGCCATCTCTTGTTATTGTTAGTTCTATTGCTGTTCTTTTCTAAGTTTGCCTCGCTGATTCAAACGTTTTTCAGATATTTCAGGCAATTTGTATTTTTGTTCTTTCTCCCTCGCTCATGTTATTAAAAACACAACACAACAATACTCAATTCAAAGGCAACAAAGAATTTTTTCTAAGTGATTTCAAGACTTGTGGCGCCTCCTGCATGTGGAAGCTAGATCTTGTCAGACCTCTGAAGCTAAGCCGGGTAGGGCCTGGTTAGTACTCTGATGGCAGACCTACTTACTTACTCTGGGAACAGAAAGTGTCACAGTGGCAAGAAACTTCCTCGCTTCTGTCCCAGGGCAGCTGTGGCTACAGTAGAAGTTCATCACCACCATGTATAAAGTGAATGAATGATAACATGTGAAGCGTCTTTGAGTGTCCAAACATGGGAATATTGAAACTGATGACTAAATGACTTACTAAACTAACTAAAGTTTGTGTGTGGTAAATGGCAACGTATGCCGTGCACTCTTGGGGGAGCTGGTTTAATCAAGCTTTTCTACAAAAGTTATACCATTTAAACTTTCTTTTGACTCATGTTGTAAGAATTGTAAAATCTCACACATTCTATAAGTGCTGGTGTGACGGTGTGAAGCGGCGACAATCTCTGGCAGGAAACACCGCGGGTTACTCTTCACCGTTCTTATCCAGAGCGCGTTGCCATGACGCTGCAGAACACATCTCTCCGAAGCTCAAACCTCCAACTTCAACGCAGCTGGAGGGATTTTTGTTTTTCGGCTGTCCATTTTTCTCATTACCGATGTGGGCTTTCTGGATTCGAAAAGAGGATCGGGCGATTTCGAAACTGCGCAAATTGGTCCAGGTTCTTTTCTTCTCTGCTAGAAATAGGAAATGGCAAAAAATTGATGATTTGATAGTATTGTGATATTTGGACCACAATGAAATATTATTGCGATTCTTAACATAAATCTATTCTTGTCCCTCCTATTATTCAAAGGCATTACAAACATTTTTGGAAAATACGACTGCTCAACTCGAGTGTCACATTTATCATGGTCTGAAGTATAAAAACGTTATCCTCGAACATTCAGGACACAGACAGACATCTTTAGTCTCTGAACAGACGTCTCTATTACATGACATTATTCACATTCAACAGTCTAGAGTCACATACACCTCAGATATAAATTAAGTAGGGCTGCATGATATATCGAAAGAATATCGTTATTGTGATATTGGTACGTGCAATATCCATATCGATAAAATGCGCGATAATTTTTATGTTTCTTTTTAATAGTTTTTTCTTTAACAAAACAGACACATCAACATTCAACAACAAACAAAGTATATATATATGCATTTAAATGTCATTAATGTTGTGCCTTTTTTTGTTATTTGTCTTTTTGCGTTTCAATGCAGGTTGCAATTTTAGGTGAAAGACCCAAATATCGCAATATCGTTTTCGAAATACTAAACACTCTTATCGAATATCGCTCTAATTTCCAATTTCGTGCAGCCCTAAAATTAAACTCAGAGAAAACACGAATGTAAAATTAAATATCCCAATACTTTTATCTACTGTATCGATGTAATTGCATGCACAAAATCTTGCAATACTGAATAGAATAGTTTTGATCCCCCCACCACTATCTGATGTAATGTTTTCATAGAGGCAAGGTCATGTTTGTGCAGAGTTATAAACATGAACACAGAAAGGAAACGGGCAGAATAAAAAGAAAAGAAGTCAGAGGTCAACTTGCAGTTCATAAATCGCAAATGCATGATGAAAAGGACAGGAGCAGAGAGTTCTTATGTCTGTGCAAAGCAGGAGGCTGTAAACTTAGGCTTGATATATATAGTTGTAATCCCTGTAAATGGAATGCAAAATTATGAAAGTAGAAGTGGGACATTTGGTTTTAAAAGTGCAGCCATGCATCTGTAACAACAACCTCAGTTCTAGCTCAGTCTTGAAGCAGACCATTCTATAACATTGTAAAGTTAAAGTTGGTTAGATTTGTCTCTGGTACTCTCTGATTCTGGCCCACGGGCGGCACGGTGGCTGAGTGGATAGAAGAAGGTCCGAGTGGAGTTTGCATGTTCTCCCCGTGTCTGCGTAGGCTTCATCCAGGTGCTCCGGTTTCCCCTACTTCTAAAACATGCACAATAGGTCTGAATGTTAATGAGTGAGTGAATGGATGGTGTTTGGTCAGAGGCTTTGATGGACCAGCGTGTTCGGCGTCTCCTTTCCGTCACACTAAGCACTCATATCGAATAATAATGTAGGAACAATATCTGAATTCTGAACATTGTAAAGCGCTTTGGGTGACCTTGGTCTGTATGATGCGCTACATAAATAAACATTACTCACTTACATTCAGTTTTGTGTGATTATTTCCGAAGGTCCGCCATCTGTAGCGATTCATTTTGTAATATTCTGACACCGTTGGGGTTTGATGCTGAGTGATGGTGGACAGAGCAATTAAGGCTTTATCCATAGTTTAGCCATTAATAGTTTCGATGTCAAAGAATCATTTATCAGTTCTGGATGTAGAGCTGTCACAACTTAATTAAGTAATCGGAATTAGGTTTGTCTAGGTATACACATTTTGGTTGACGGCGATGGCAAAATACTGCAATAATACTCACCATTACAATTATTCATTTCACTTTTTTTTTTCCAGAGAGTGAGGAACTTGTTCTAGTTTTCAGATAGAAATGTGATAAGAGGAGCACTCTCAATTAAGCAAATGATTAAATGTTGTTAAAATTGGGTAATGGCAGCATGTTGGCGTCTAATTTTTGCAAGACTTTCTTTTGGGACAAACAAAATGTTTTATGAAATTTATGAAAACGTTACAAAAGTTGCATACTCCAGCTTTAATACAACTGGATTTAGATGTGCATACATTGGCTTGTTTGTTCATTCAATGGAGACAGTTGTATATTTAGGCCTGAATCTCTGGCCACATCAGTCCAACAACAAATATTGACTTAAAAACCTGCCTTACCAAAGGCTTATGGAAAAATACAAGTTAAGGTTGGAGTGGTGTTCTAGGTCCTAAACTTGGACTTACTTTGGTTTTTCCCGAAAACATTTTGGTGTATTATACAAAGCTTTACTCAATGTTTACTCAGTTTAGTTTAGTTTAGTTTATCTATTTAAGATGACAGGGACAGTATAAAATAAACATTAACCTCAAAGGGAAAGACGCATTGTACCAGGTTACAGCTTAAGCGCTAATTTCCCTGGGCTGATGCTACTGTATAATATTACATTAATGTATGATCTCAACTCTGTATTGGTATTCTCCCAGTCCCGTTCTTATCAAAGTTTCTGTGCTGGTTAATAACTAACCCCTTGAAGCTCCCAGTGCCTCTGTGAAAGTCAAACGGAAACAAAAACAGGCCAAAGACGTTGTGCTTTAGTCTGGTCTCTGCAGGACATCCAATACGTTTTTTATCCTCGAGGTTTGGACACGATTCAGGGGCTATTCTTTTGAGTTTTGTGCCCATGGATCTTCTGGGTGCGGCAGCCAGCGCAGTGCAAATGTCCCCAAACAGATGGTCAGCCATGGCTCAGAACCCAAGTCTTCTGTGGGAAATGCAGAAAGTGACGAGGCTCAGGCATAGCTCGGAAACTTTCTTTTGCTCCGGCTCAAAACACAACGTTATGAATACATGCCTTATATTATTGGTACAACATTGGGCCTTGTGGATATTTAAAGGATATTTTAAGGAAGAGTCAATCAGGACACTCTTAACTATATTTTCAAAAATTATCCTGTAAATGCCCCTGGGAAGTTAAGATGAGGAATATTGTCAGTGTGCCCCAGGGCAGCTGTGGCTACAGTAGTGTTTTATCACCACTGTGTATGGAGTAAAGGTTTAATGTGAATCATCTTTGAGTGTCCAAAAAATCGCTTTATTAAACCAATTCATGGTCCTATTTTGTATGTGGTAACTTTCCATGGGAATTAAGGCAAGTTTTGAGAATGTATGGGAATTTATAGAAACTCACTGGGAATTTATTAGAATATAATCAATTTGTATCGCATCCAAGCATAAATACAGGATATTTGGATTTTAAGTGCAGCTAAATCCATCTGTAGCAAATACATTTTAATTTTGCAATATTCTGGCACCTTTGGGTGTTGAGTGATGTGGGGAGAGAAAATAAGGCTTTATACATAGTTTATGCGTTAATAGTTTAGATGTCAAAAAATTATTTATCAAACCTGGATCTACGGCTGAAAAAAAAAAAAGATTAATCACAACTAGGTTTGTCACGGTACATTTGTTTAACTTACTGTTATTGTACAGTATTACTGCATTTACAGTATTACTACAATTAAATTAAATTCCTTCTTGATAACACAGAAAAAAACAGGTTCATAGATTTAAAAAAAACATACGTATACAATAAAAAATTACAGTTACTACAGGATTACTGCTGTATTTTTCTTTACCATTATTCAATTCACCACAAAACTAACAATGCAATACATCTATTTTAGAGACTGAGGAAATAGTTCCTCTTTCTCAAAACTGTTCCTTCACTAGTTTTCACACACATTTATTTTTGGACTGTCAAATGTTGAAATCAGATTTTCAGACAGAAATATGAAAAATAGAGGACCTTCATCAGCTCTTAGTATGGTAAAGATAATTCAATCTGAAGAAACCAAGACAGAAACATTAATGCATGAAAAAGATTTATTTGATTGGCGCATTGACCCCGGCAGTGACCCTTGCAGAGGGGAGATCATTTTCTGCTGTAGATAATCTCAGATCCCCTGGGGTCAAGCACTGGTGGTGGCTAGAAGCATGGTGTGAATGGGGCACAGGCGGAACAGGAGCCTGGGCAGGAACCAGAGCGGACACCTGAGCAGGAACCAGGAGCTGAGGAGGCGCTAAGGAGGTGGTGGGTGTTAAGAGCTTCAGGAAGTGCTGTTTATCGGGGAGTGGGTGCTTTTAAACTGCCCGCTTTGCTGTCAGTGGGTTGTCAAGGGGCTGGCCGGGCTGTGTGATTGGCTGAGGCTCGAGGCTGGCAGCGCTGTGTGATTGGCGGGGCTTGAGAGGCTAGTAGAGTTGTGTGATTGGCCGGCCCTGGACGGGTGAGAGCCGTGGGCGGTCTTTCAGTCTGAATTTGCACTTTCAGCTTCATAATGTTTTCTAATTATATAAAGACTGTATGTTGTGGGTCTACACAAAATGTTCATGTTTTTTGGTTTTTATGAACCCCAAAAAAAATGTTAGTCCCAGCTCTAAAACATCAACTGGATTTAAATCTGCATCATGTACATTTAGGCCTGAATATCCGTCATCATTCGCCTCAGAGGACTTTGAAAATCCATCTGTGGACGTCTGAACTCATGTACACTCAAACTAAATCACAAAACTTGAGACTTGATTTCTCAAATCATCTGTCCAACAGTAAATATTGACTTAAAAAACACAAGTTTATGGGCAAACTCGACAAGCTAAGGTTTGTTGCATTGATATGACCATTACCAGCTTGACTTTTCACATTTAAACAAACAACTTCAGTTATGTTCCACTAATGTCCTATCCATAGGAACTGTGATTGCTGCGGCGACTGGAGGTAATTGAGGCTGTGTCACCACCACCTCCGCTCTCCGCTGACTCACTCTGAGGAACGGAACGAACCAGAGGCGGCAGAAAATACACAACCATCTCGTATCCACTGTACTGTGTGCCATGTTTTGTCTCACGGCTCTATTTTAGGGACTTTCTCCAAGACGTTTATTACATGCAAATGGCTTAGTCAGGTGGCACCGGCTATTCAAATAAGTGAAAGCCATTATCGAGAAATCGCAGGTGCAGGGAAGTAGAAGATCGAGGGATAAAACATGGCTCTGCATATATTTTAGACAAGAAGAAGACATATTATACCCATATATTATAGGGTTGTGATCTATGAAAGCTAGAACTGTATAGGGGCAGGGTATTTCAGATAAATGTTTTCGGGAGAATTTAGGTACATTGTCTTGGCAAGGTATTCCCAATATATCCAAAAAGAGCAGTAGGATATTTAGATTTAGAGATCGTTTTTTCGTCCCACAGTGGGAGAATTTCAGTGTTGCATCACCAGTTACAGAACAGTAGGAATGAGGAGCAGACAGCACAAGATAAGAAGAAGGTTCTTTATTCGTCCCGCAATGGGGACATTTCAGTTTGATGCATACACATACACATATACATATACTGTACATATACACATACACATCAAGGCAGGCAGCAAACATTACTTCCGTGATCCTTATAGGCAAAGTGGGTTAAGTGTCTTGCCCAAGGACACAACGGCAGCAGACATCAGTGGAGTTGGTGGAGAATGTCTTGTGGGCCACTGTCGCCCCATATATGAATTATAGCTCCTTACTAAATAAAATCTCTAGCTTTAGCACAGTAAAGAAGCAAGTTTAAGTCTCTAGCTTTAGCATGATAAAAAAGCAAACAAATCTCTAGCTTTTAGCAACAAAAAGAAGCAAGTATAGAATCTCTAACTTAAGCATCAAAAAGAAGCTAAGTAAGCTAATTATCAACGTAACAGATAAAGGCTTGATCCATCTCACTTTGCATTTCAGGAGTCTGTCATATATTTACTTCACATTGTAATTAACAGAAGTAAATGGCCTTTTGAACAACATTCTGATTTTCTGAGTCTCACCTGTAAACTCGCATACTGCATGAAACACTGCAAATACATAACTTTCTAGCCCTGCGATTTGATTCTCCTTGATCTTCCTCTCCGTATTATCTCTCCAAAGAAAGGTCGTCATGTTTACTCAGATTTGACAACGCGATGAGTATGTTCTCGCCTTGACCTTTTGGAAAAATTCCCTCGGCTCTTTCACAACAGAACATTTCTTCGAACATCCCTTGACCAACAGCCTTGTCTCTCGTGTGCATCTGTGAGTGCAGTTCCAAAGCCAAACGTGTCAGATGGATTATTGCGTTGGGAAAGTCGGGCTTTGCTTCCCTACTAGAGCTCATTCACACGTTCTCTGCTATATCGGTCACAAGTGCTGCTCAACGACTCCCCATGAACTAATGACGGCACCACCCTTTTTCCTTTTGAAATAATACCACATAGGGTTGCAAAATTCCCGGTATTTTCAAAGATTTTAACTTTCTATGGAAATTCAATCGATCAATCAAGTTTTGTTGTGCACAGTTTATACAGACGGCAACGAAAAAGTGCTTCACATTGACCAAATTTAAGACCAGTTTTAAAAAAAAACAAAAAAACAAAAACTGTAAAAACACACAAAAAAGGCATGCCTCCCCATGTCATGTCCCAACTCTGGCACTGGGAATGAATGGATATTGAAGGGAATTTATGGGTTTAACTGGGAATTAACTGTACATGTCTTCATCACATGAGACCACGCCCCCTACTGGCCCTGTACAGGTCCTCGTCACATGAGACCACGCCCCCTTCTGGCCCTGTACAGGTCCTTGTCACATGAGACCACGCCCCCTACTGGCCCTGTGCAGGTCCTTGTCACATGAGACCACGCCCCCTACTGGCCCTGTACAGGTCCTCGTCACATGAGACCACGCCCCCTTCTGTTCAGAGGATTTATAGAAGACGGGACCAAACTTTTGAGCCCAAAACACAAGACTCACAAGACAGGCTCAAATGTGTTCCTCCAATAAAGTAGTTTTTAAAATGTTATGGGGAACTGGGGAATTTAAAATAAATCCCCAGTTATTGAATATTCACAAATTCCACATCTTAAATTCCCATTAAAATTATTAGGAAACTTTTCGGAAATTTAGCAGAAATATGTGGCCTCTTTGCCCTAACCCTAATCCCCCCTTCATTAAAAACCACAGTTATGGGCGGTCACTGATGTCCAGACTTTTATCGCTCCTGTTTCTTCTCAACGCTGCATCATTAGTCGGGATCCAAAAATATCCCGGTCTTTCTGCGTCTGGCCAATTGCATGAATGGATTTGTGTTGTTGTGAGTTTGCGCGTGTAATCCAGGGTTTATAATCTCCGACTCGTGCTGGTGATGCATGTCTTCTCTGTGGTGTCAGGATTACGGACTCATTGTTTTTGAGTTTGTACATCTGTCAGAGACCAGAGGGAAAGCGATTGAGTGGCACAGGGCAGTTTGGGAACTCAACAAGAGTTTGGGATATTGAAGAAATGAGAAGTAATTCAATTTTTTTTTTTTTTTTTTTAAATATAGGTACAATATTGATTTATATTTAATGTAGTATTATACATATTTGTATCTAAATATTTCAGTGTTTTGCCCCCTGATTTTTTTTCAATTGAAAATACATATATTTTGACTTTTTGATATAAAAATGTAAATATAACATGTAATATATGTATAATGTAATATAAAAAAAAAATGTAAATGAATCAATGTTGTTAGGAATTATATCGTAATGGTTAGAAATGCATCTCTTGGAATCGTAATTAATTGAAAGTCCCCTGTATCTATTTAATATACTTATTGTGTCATGCACATTGAGATATGTATTGTATTATGAATGCTTTGTTTCTGCCAGTGTGCCCAGGGCAGCTGTGGCTCCAGTAGTAATCCCCACCGTGTATGAACTGAAGCCTCTTTGAGTGTCCAGAAAGCGCTGTATAACCCCAATGCATTATTACAAACAATCTCGGTTGGTTTGAACTCTACAGATTTATTATTATCTTGAATGAAAACATTTTTGCCACTGGATTGATTTGAAGAAACTGACATTCTTGAAATCTGTTATGTTTCAAAAGCCTATTTACGTAATACATTCATCTGTACAGTGGTGAAACTCGTGTCTGTTGCGGCATGTGTGTGTGTTGGCAGCGAAACCACCCCCTCGTAATTTGCGTCTGCGCTCATTCAAGAATTCCCTATTTTCGTTGGATCTTTTCCTCGGAATGACATAACTACAAACATTTTCCAGCTTCCTCTCGCAGCCCTGCATCATAGAGAAAAAAAAACTGTTTTATTCTTGGCAAGATACTCCCAATATATCCAAAATGAGCAGCAGGATATTGAGATTAAGAGATCCTTTATTCATCCCACAGTGGGGAAATGTCAGTGTTGCATCAGCGGTTACAGAACAGTAGGAATGAGGAGCACACAGCACAAGATAAATGAACAATAACTCTATTATAATAAAATAAAAACTGAAGAACTTGGTACAAAATCCTGGCTTTAGCATAATAAGTAGGTAGTATTAGGATAGGTGTAGGTATATCTGTCTTTAGCATAATAAAGAAGCAAGCATAAAATTCTGTATATTCTAGTGCAAGAAATATATAGTTGTATGTTTACATCTGTACATGTAGCAGCAGGAGGGGATTGGACAAAGTGACTAAGGCGACACGGGACACACCATTTTGCAAATTCTGAAGTGAAAATAGTATTGCAGATGAGTAAAGAATACAAGGTGGACACATGTGATTTATTATATCTATTTGAGCAGAATCCATACATTCAACAAGAAGGTCCTGGGTTCGAATCCCGGTCGGAACAGGGCGTTGAGTTTACATGTTCTCCCGGGGGCTTGCGTAGGTTTCCTCCAGGTGTTCTTGGTTTCCCCTACCACTAAAAACATGTACAATAGGTATGAATGTAATGGGTGAATGGAGGGTGTTGTTTGGAGGCTTTGATGGTTCCGTCATCACCGTGTGTGAATGAAAAAATCTGAATTATTAACAGTGTAAAGCACTTTTGTGACCTTGGTCTGTAAAAATGTGCTATATAGATTAACATTACATACTTACTGTAAGCGCAGTCAGTAAGTATCTGAATACACATGCAAATATATGAACAAAATACACAATCAAGCAACAGTATTTGCCAGAGTTTCACCACGTGTTGAATATTCAGAATTTCACTGTGTCTTTACAAATGGATTTATTTAAAAATTGACAGATAGAAATGAAGTGGGAAACAAGTAAACCCCTGTAGACTCCGACCCCATGAACATCATTCAAATACATGTGGTTCTATTCTTCCATATTTTGTGGTGAAGTGTCATTTCGAGCTTATTTCAGATAATGGTGAGTCTGCAGCGATTGTGGTCGAGCCGTTCCTGATTTGGAAAGCTTTACAGTAAGCTCTTTGAGAACTTGTGCAAACATTTAAAAAAAAAATATTTAGTGTAATTACCTCCCCCAGTCTTGACTTCTTGTCCCTGTGGCTTAAAAACAGGTTAGCTTCTGTTTAAACTCGGCACATAGCAGCAAAGCAGTGCTGTTTACTCGGTTTAAACTCTAAAGAAAGAGCTTATATGCAGGGCTTGATGTTGGGTTTGTCGAATTAATACCGATCAAAATAGAGCTTAAATGTGAAATGAAGGGAACTGTGGTATTTATCTTGTTCAAAAGGTTTTCCAACGTTTCGTCCTTCATCCAAAGAACATGCTCAAGGTATTGAAAGCTCAGCCATGAGGAGATTGTTTTTTTTTTAAATTAATTTCAGGAATTTCACACTGGGCACAAATCACCTCTTGTCCATCAAAGTTTCCAAAAAATAATATATAAAGTATTGCTTACATGTATAAAAGGGGAAAAAATAATGAAATAAACAAAAAATAGTTGCCTCAAAGAGAGTAGGAAGAAGATAATAACCTGTGGGAGTGGTTCGACACCCCCTGATCCTGACTCATTGATTGTCTGCTAAGATTGCTGAGGTTGCAGGTCTAACAATCCTACCTCATTAGCATGTTTTTTTGGATGGGGGACAAATCATCGGAAAACCTGCAAACTGAAGTACAGATGATGAGTGAGCTGCCTTCCTTTGTTTTTAATAATCCCTATACGGCCGAGAGCTTACACAAACAATATGACGTTTTGCATCTATGATATATTGCTCAACTCTGGTGGTTTAATGTGGTCCAGAGAAAAGAAACGACTTTGCATCTCTCCTTTTGGCTATTGTACCAGGTAGTAGCTCAGTTGATAACGTCTTTGTCCTTGGGCGAGACACTTAACCCGCTTCGCCCTCAGTGTTTGCGTACACTGGTGTGTGAATGTGTGGGTGAATGGGGGTTGGTTCCTTGATATAAAGTGCTTTGAGTGCTTTGAAAAGGTAGAAACGCACTAATATAGAGTTGACCATTTACCTTTTTATAGCAATAGTGTTGTGTTACAGCTGTAGACCCTGAGCAGGTCTTTTCAATACAGTCCCAACACTGTTTCAGCTCATCTCTTTGAATTTAATCAGTGACATTGAACAAAAACGATTCATTGGATTATACAAATGTTATCTCTCAAAGGGAACAAATAACAACCTAAGGACCGGGGGTCAGAGGAACAAACAGAAGGACATTGTTTCCACATTTGTATTGAAACCTCCTGAAACGTGCAGACCAAAGTACATCCCATTATGATGCATTAGCGAGATGAGCCCGTATTCTTTTCATAGAAGCAGATGTGGCAGACAGCGAGTGTCTTCACAAATCACATTCTGGAGCTGATAGCGCAGCGTGGGGCTGAGGCGGCGACAGGAGGACCCGAGCAAATGACAGATAGAAGACGCCATCGCTGCTATAGATTACACAAACTTGATACGAGTGTATGATGGGCTCCATGTCTCAGGTCTTCAATCACCAAGGCCCCATTTCTTCTGTGGAGATTAGGACTGTCAGGATAATTACTGGATCCACTTTTCGTTTTCAAAATGACAGCTGGACCCACGTCTTTTAGAGCTCAATGATTGTTGCTAGAAAGTCTTTTTGTAATAGTATTTATTAGTGGTCTAATAAAATCATTACATTCATTTGGTCTGTATATCTATATACAGTGCCTTGCGAAAGTATTCGGCCCCCTTGAACCTTTCAACATTTCGCCACATTTCAGGCTTCAAACATAAAGATATAAAATTTAAATTTTTGTCATGATTCAACAACAAGTGGGACACAATCGTGAAGTGGAACAAAATGTAATGGATAATTTAAACTTTTTTAACAAATAAAAAACTGAAAAGTGGGGCGTGCAATATTATTTGGCCCCTTTACTTTCAGTGCAGCAAACTCACTCCAGAAGTTCAGTGAGGATCTTTGAATGATCCAATGTTGTCCTAAATGACTGATGATGATAAATAGAATGCTCCTGTGTGTAATCAAGTCTCCGTATAAATGCACCTGCTCTTTGATAGTCTCAGGGTTCTGTTTAAAGTGCAGAGAGAACCATGAAGACAAAGGAACACACCAGGCAGGTCCGAGATACTGTTGTGAAGAAGTTTAAAGCCGGATTTGGATACAAAAAGATTTCCCAAGCTTTAAACATCTCAAGGAGCACTGTGCTAGCAATTATATTGAAATGGAAGGATTATCAGACCACTGCAAATCTAAGAAGACCCGGCGTCCCTCCAAACTTTCATCTCAAACAAGGAGAAGACTGATCAGAGATGCAGCCAAGAGGCCCATGATCACTCCGGATGAACTGCAGATAACTACAGCTGAGGTGGGAGAGTCTGTCCATAGGACAACAATCAGTCGTGCACTGCACAAATCTGGCCTTTATGGAAGAGTGGCAAGAAGAAAGCCATTTCTCAAAGATATCCATAAAAAGCCTTGTTTAAAGTTTGCCACAAGCCACCTGGGAGACACACCAAACATGTGGAAGAAGGTGCTCTGGTCAGATGAAACCAAAATCGAACTTTTTGGCAACAATGCAAAACGATATGTTTGGCGTAAAAGCAACACAGCTCATCACCCTGAACACACCATCCCCACTGTCAAACATGGTGGTGGCAGCATCATGGTTTGGGCCTGCTTTTCTTCAGCAGGGACAGGGAAGATGGCTAAAATTGATGGGTAGATGGATGGAGCCAAATACAGGACCATTCTGGAGGAAAACCTGTTGGAGTCTGCAAAAGACCTGAGACTGGGACAGAGATTTATCTTCCAACAGGACAATGATCCAAAACATAAAGCCAAATCTACAATTGAATGGTTCACAAATAGACGTATCCAGGCGTTAGAATGGCCAAGTCAAAGTCCAGACCTGAATCCAATCGAGAATCTGCGGAAAGAGCTGAAGCCTGCTGTTCACAAACGCTCTCCATCCAACCTCACTGAGCTCGAGCTTTTTTTGCAAGGAAGAATGGGCAAGAATTCCAGTCTCTCGATGTGCAAAACTGATAGAGACATACCCCAAGCGACTTGCAGCTGTAATTGCAGCAAAAGGTGGCACTACAAAGTATTAGCGCAAGGGGGCCGAATAATATTGCACGCCCCACTTTTCAGTTTATTTGTTAAAAAAGTTTAAATTATCCTAAAAAATTCGTTCCACTTCACGATTGTGTCCCACTTGTTGTTGATTCTTGACAAAAAATTACATTTTTATATCTTTATGTTTGAAGCCTGAAATGTGGCGAAATGTTGAAAGGTTCAAGGGGGCCGAATACTTTTGCAAGGCACTCTACGAGTACTTGCTACCTACTTTCTTCAGGTCTTTGGAGGGGATAAAGACTAATTCACGTATTGGATTTGTAGAGAGTAAATATGGACTGCTTGTGCCTATCTTTCCTATACATTTTTTTTGATTTTCATACATGAAGAGCCCTCCCCCTGGAAAACTCTAATAAACCTGTTCTCCGCTCCCTCTGCGCACGCGCCAAGTAAGTAGAAGTGCAGTGATGTCACACGGCTGGAACAAAATTGCGGCCATTTCCACACATTTTTAAACTTCGACATTGGCTAAATGGACTTAGCGTTGGGTCAAGAGCCGAGTTTGATTCGTGGAAAGTTGTCGTAGGAATCAGTGTATTTCCGTTTCCGCATTCAGAACAACGTTTAAGGAGCCAGACGGTTAAGATGGAAACCCGATGGAAAACCACTCCCACTGATTTTAACATTGTCCCAGTCAGAAGCCTTTTACGCACTTTAGACCCATGTTTTTGACCATGAAAGAAATGCTACGTTGACCCAGAACAACAGTCTGTGAAGCCACCTTGACTAAAAGACTAGAGGTAGGTGAAATGCTGAGTCGTTTCAACCCATCAGCTTGTGTCTCTGTTTGCAAGGAAGATTGGTCCTGGGGGTTTATGGTAAAAAAATAACATGTTTTTTCTCAGTGGGAATGAACTATAGGCGGCTGACCCGGCAGCATGTGGGTGGCGGTAAATGCAGAAGATGGCGGGGGGTGTTGATACTTGAATGTGTTTCATGGTGTTTGATTGACAGGTCATGTGACTCCCCCCCACTCAAACTCTGTGTTAGACTCACTGTACTCTTTTATGAGGCTAATGATGTAGAACGGTTACATCAAAACAAGTCTACTGCATTCCACAGTCTTCCTTGTCCCTTGGTGGGATAGTAAGTATAATAAATATTTATTTGTATAGCACATTTCAAAAACTTTCTTTACAAAGCACTACATAGTCAGCGTAAAACTATGAAAATAGCAAAGTCATCATGATAGAAAGTCAAAACAATTCTACAGAGAGACAGAAAAACAAAGCAGACAGAACAAAGACAAAACAAAGAAAAGTTGTAACGGTAAAATACCACCCTAAAAACTAATTCAATTCAATACATTTTTGTATAGCACTCAACCACAACAGTCATTTTATCAGAGGTTTTAACAAAACAGTTGAATTCGCCAACACAGATCAGCAAATCAAACAGTACAAGCACAAGAAATGCAATGATAAAAAAAACACATCGAGCCAGTGGTCCATAACGGGGAAAAACCATTGTCCATAAATGCTGTTGAATTTTGAGTGTCTTGGATTATCACTTCTGTCCTCGGCAAGGAAAAACATGCAGTCAAAGGCTGTTAGGTAAAAGCAGGCTTTAAAAAAATATTTAAAGGAGATTCAAAATCAATTGCTTTGGATGAATTCTAATGTTCTAATCGAAGGGCGACCTTTTCTATGGGAATCATGTTTGAATAATGGAGTTATGTTTATCAATGATCTAATGGACACATCCGGAACCTTTTTGTCTTATTCTAATTTTTGTACAAACTATGGATATTGTTTGGACCCATACAAGTACAATCAGCTGCTGTCAGCAATCCCATTGAAATGGAAAAGAACACTGAAAGATAAGGACAAATTATTAGTATGTATGCCACGGGTGAGATGCAACAAATTCTTAATGGACAAGATAAACAAACATATGTACAAGTATAATGTGTGTATGTCTGGAACAGCCTTCTACCCTCACAGAATCTGCACTGCATGGGAAGATCAATTTAATTGTCCTGTTTTATGGAAAAAAATTTTCCAAAATATATACAAAACTGCCATAGATTCTTACTCTAGGGTTTTCCAAATAAAGCTATTCTATAAAATTACAGCAACAAGAAAACACCTGAATTTATGTAAGATCATTAAAAGCCCCATGTGTAGTAGATTCTGTGAAGAGGAGGAGGAAGACCTAATGCATCTATTTTATTTTTGCCCATATGTTTCATTATTCTGGACGATGGTCCAAAGATGGTTGTGTGAATTAGGGATCGAGATTGACATCAATCCCATGAATATAATGTTGGCAGTCTTGGACAGCAGCTCAACGAATGTAGAGAATGTAATCATCCTGATGGGTAAAATTGTTATCTTTAAATGTAAAACCAATGCAGAACTCTGTTTGAATAACTTTAAAAATAAACTGAAACAACAATATGTAATGGAAAAAATAATAGCTTCAAACACAAAAAGGATAATTGTGCACGAAAAAAATGTTGAAATGGGACTGATGTCCCATAGAAAATGGGAAATGAGAGAATGGATAAGTGGATGAAGGCCTCGGGGACTTGTGTGTGTTTGGTCATTTTTTTATTTTGGTTTGTTTTTCTTATTTTTTGTTGTTTATTTAGTTATATATTTTGTTTTTTGTGTGTCTTGCCTGTTAGTCGGCGGGCTTGTGTGTTTTGTTTTGAGGTTGCCTGGTGGGTGGGATTTGTCATTGCGTTGTGTTGTGTGTCTGTGTGTACATGTCTGGTGAGTGTCTGAAATAAATTTAAAAAAAGATATTTAAAAGTGGTTACTGATGGTGCGAGCCTTTAGCCTTGGCATCGTCGTTCCAGAGCCAAAGAGCCCGGATCGAGAGAAGGCTCGACTCTAAATCAGTACAACCGTGTGATTCAGCAGAATAATGAAGATAACTAAAATAATGCGTAGGCTCATATCTGTAAACTGCAAATCCAGCTCACTCACTTGTTTGCATTCTTTGGAAGATCTTAACGCAGGCACAGGCACAGACATGTCACAGAAGGTTCCCAGAATGTGAGATGGGCTTCTGTTGACATTTGTATCCTTATCTGGTGTATTTTTCTTCCCGAGCAGAGTGAAACTTCTATTCTGAAAGTAACGCACCATTGGAAAGATCTGGAGAAACAAGTTTGTGTAAGCCCTCAGTCGTACAGGGATTAGTCAAAGCAAAGGAAGGTTTCTCACCCATCATCTGTACTTCTTAGCAGGTTTTCCCGACGTTTCGTCCTCAATCCAAAGGACTTCTTCAGGGAATTAATTCTCAGACCGCGCGTTGGAGATTTATAACCTATGGGTGTGGTAAGCCACACCCTAACCCTGATACTAACTCGTAAACAATCTAAGGTCTGTTTGATGTAGAAGGGAGCAGGTCTAACGACCCTGCTGAGGCTAACGACCCTAACTCATTAGCATGTCACAGACCTATTGTCTGCTGGGATGCTCAAGTGGAGTGCAGGTCTCACCCCTCCTAACTCATTAGCATGTCACTGACCTTGTCCCAAGTTAGGGCGTTGTTTTTAGGATGTCGTCATAGATGCGAGGCAAAACAAATCTTAGGCCCTGTTTTTACAGAGACGCTGCGCAGACGTTTCCAGGCTATTAACAGAAATGACCTGGCTCCTAATGCAAATTTCTCGGCGTTCACATGAGGTTGAAAAACGATGTAGTTCTAGCGCCCGGCCAGTAGTGGGCAGAGAAACTTTACAACACTCACACGACCCCCAGCCCCGTGCCCAGCCCCCCTCTCGGCAGTATACTCACTTCCTGTGCCAGAACCTCAGAACGTACCAACATCATTCTGCATTTTAACAGCAGCTGTGAAAATGGAAACTGAACCTAGAGCTTTGCGTGGTCTCGTTTGGACGAACGAAGGTGTAGAATTATCCTCTGTGCCGCGCTGAAAGCCCACGAAGCTAGTTAGTGTGACCGCCGCCATTGTTGTTGATGTTTGTTCTCCGCTACTGCGCATGTCCAAATTTACGTGCGGGGAGCAGCGCGGAGGCGGGGGTCAGAGCAGAGGGGGATTTCACACCTTTTCCCCTCTCGCGGGTGTGAAAGAGAGCCCCCGCTGTGCAGCCTATCTGAGTTGTCCCACTCTGCAGGCTGGATCTGAACACTTACGTTTTCACCCCCCTGAAACACAGTCTTCGTATGAACGGTTGGTAGCAACCGACATCCAACTATACTGTTTTACTGCCACATTGTCTCCGTGTAAACTCAGCCTTAACCTTCCTCCTCTGTTAAGAGAAGGTTTTTGTTTCCTCACAAAAATGGCTTCTTTCACCCCTTTCTCAAACCAATTCTTCTCCCGAGCCAGAATTTTAACCTGTGTGTCATCCATCGTGTGGTTGGAGGCCTTGAGGTCATACCATATGAGGACATATTGAAATTCATATCCCTTATATTATTCAAAGGCATAATAAAAAAGTAGGAAAATAAAACTCAACTCAAATGTCACATTTAGTACGGTCTGGACAGGGCTGTGCAAAAACGTCATCCTCGAACATTCAGGACACAGGACCTTATTACAGACAAGACATCATTAGTCTCTGAACAGACGACTCACATGAAGGTCAGCTCCCGGCACTGAACTTACATTACATCTTAGAAGGTTTAGAAGGCTTAGAAGGTTCATTTAATAAGACAAAAACATAAAATAAAGCTTGTACTGTTTAACTACCTGACATGTTACGACGGATGAAGGAGAGGTTTCGCAGGTCCTTCCTCCTTGCTGCTGTCAGACTGTACAACGAGAATGTATAACAAGAACTACTGAGTCTGCACAAGTGTCAATGATAATAATTTGCTAGTAACTTTGTCACTAGTCACTTTACCTGTTATTATTACTACTGCATTACAACATATCCATCTGATACTTCTGTCATTCTCTAGTCACTTTATCTGTTGATATTATTACTTATGTTTATTCTGCTCATATTAAAACTCCTGAACTAAGTGCAATTATAGCTCCAGAGTTTATTATTGTATTTTATTCTTTATCTTATTTTAATTATATTGTCTATTATCTTAAATAGACAATTTGATGTGTGCAATCTAAGGGTGTATTCAGACCTGCACATTTGCTCCACTTTAAACGAACCAGGATTCGTTTGGAACTCTGATCCGAAACTTTTATGCAGGTCTGAATACACACAAACGAATCCTGGTCCGGACCAAAGAACCGAACCGAGACCCACTTTTTTAGGTGGTCTCGGTCCGCTTCCAAACGAATTCTGGTCCAAGTCGAATCAGGTCTGAATACATCCGGTGTCGATCCGACACAACTCCAAGATACGAGCGCATTGTTTGGGCTTAACAAGCCGCAGACAGAAACTGTGACGAAATAGGCGTGCAGCGGCTAACTATGCTGCTAACGCTACACAACAACAATGAGCCGTGTGCAGACCTGGAGCAGTGAGTAGACGCTGTGCAACAGGCTTATGGAGTTAGAACTGTTCACAGTATACATTGATGTTAATGGCAGCATCTTCAAATCATTTGCATTATTAAAAGCCTGACACTGTTTGACTCACGTCTCAAAGAGCAATATTCCGCATCATGTAGTGAATTGTGTTCTTTGGTTCCTACCTGATCCTCAGCGTCTGTTTGTCCCGTGGTTATTATAGATCCATGGTTTATCCACAATGCTGAACAGGGCCGTTATTATCATAGATCCATGTGTGGGACAGGGCACGGAGCGCACAGACAGAGTCTCCTTCGGCTTTCTCCTCACGCATTCTCCGACGTTGTTCCAATATTTAAAACAACGTGTTTCGCCTGCGTCATATGAGCTGCTGTTGAAGGTGGTTTTGCTCTAAAAAGAGCAAACATAGGCAGAGCAGACATGCTGCACATACGAGCCCTCAATGTTTTC
Organism: Knipowitschia caucasica; assembly: GCA_964034765.1. Taxonomy (NCBI): domain Eukaryota; kingdom Metazoa; phylum Chordata; class Actinopteri; order Gobiiformes; family Gobiidae; genus Knipowitschia; species Knipowitschia caucasica. Next base: position 21,036,080 of record OZ035841.1, read on the forward strand.
TGCCGGTTCCGCGTCTATCCTCCGTGAGCTCTCGCTGTCCAATAGGAGCGCCGATCGTCACACGTGTCAATATGTTTATATAAAAAAGTTCACTTGCAAAAAGGACAGTCTGAATACAAACCGGAGCAAAAGAAAAAAGTTTGGTCCGCTTTTGATTCGGATCAAGCAAGCGGAGCAAAGGACTTTTCAGGTCTGAATACACCCTAAGTGCTCTTATTTCCTTCTTTCTCTGCTGTAATGTGCAAAGATGACACTGAAATTTCTCCACAGAGACGAATAAAGGAAAATCTTATCTTCTCTTTATATGACCTCTGACGAAGGTGGAAGTCAACCGTTGCAACATGTCGGGTAATTGAGCAATGCTAGTTTTATTGACTTATTTTGTCTTACTAAAAGAACATTCTAAGAAGCCATCACTTACCTTATTCAAATACAACAGACAAGAGTCACAATGAGCAGACATCAGAGAGGAACAGAAACCTCAGATGGAAAACCCCAGAGTAAACTCTGAGAAAAAGCAAAATTGAAACCACTAAACTTTGCTCTACTGTGTTGATTTAATTATGCACACAAAATATCGCGATACTGAACAGAATCGATTTTATTTTCCCATGATTATAATTGGAGTAAAGCACATTTACAATATTTCAGTTTTTTATTTTTTTATTTAACCTTCATTTAACCAGGAAGGCCCCATTGAGATTGAGAACCCGGGTCCTGGTTACAAAATATACCAAAACAATGAAATATGTGAAATTTCTTACTTACTGTATATTATCAGGCTCTGTATTTCCACGCGTACAAATGAATTGGATCAGAAATAATAAAACCATTCAGACCTAGCTTTCACTTTCACACCAGATCACTCATTAATTTCAGGCTCGCACTCAGGCATCACTCCTCACACATGGCTGCAGATTTCAGTTTCCAGAAGCCATTTCTTGGTCTAGTGTGGAAATGTATAATTATTTTTACTGTGAGCATGATTATGTCCAGAAGTTGGCTATAATGACTATAATCTTTCATATTTTCTCCTCCCTGTTAAGTCGTTAGTAACTGTATAGTCGTTATCAATGATCTACTGGATTTTTTTTTTTATACGGACAGTTTATTACTGTCCGTAAAATTACACACAGTTTATTGAGCACTTTTTTTACCTTGGTATGTAAAACGTGCTCAATGTACACTCACTGCTCACCTCGCAGTAGAGTTTCGTTCGGGCCTGAAAAATGAAGCCCGACCCGGCCAGAGCCCGCTAATGTTAAGCCCGAGCCCGTATAAGCCCGACCAATGAACGCTGTATAACAGGCCCGAGCACGACGGAACCCGACACATCTGATTTCCCGTTGTACGCACTCACCTTCCAATTGCAAGTTTAGTCTCCACTTTTGAATTTGTTTTGTCTCCACTTGATCCATTTATACTATTGTTCCTGTTCGCTGTTGACCACAGCATGCAGCAGGAGACACGGGGATGATGCGTTCACGGCTCGCTGCTGCTGTAGGACACGCTGGTTACCGTGTCATTAATATATTAACTTTTTTAAATAACTTGTTGTCAATCCACGGACATTGTTATTAATATATATATATATATATATGCAAATCATTATGTTTAAAAATCATTTAAAAATAATTATAATAATAATAAAAAAGAAACATATATTTAAAAAAAGAAGCCCGAGCCCGGTACGAACCCGACAGCTGAGCGCCAAATGAGGCCCGAGCCCGGCCCGAACTCAGGTCGGGCCTCGGGCCTGCTCGGGCTCGGGCTGAAAAGCGAAACTCTACCTCGCAGTGTATTTTTTGTTGTTTACTGATGGAGGTACTTAAGAATTTTGGTGCATATGAAGATAAGAAGAAAAGATAAGATAAACTTTAGATCTAGCCTGGTCTAACTCCTTTTGCAGATTGAAACGATTGGATCAAAGTTTACTGTGACGTATGTAATGTGCCCGAGTGAGTCGATAACCTTTAGCATTTAGCCTAGCCATCTCCTTTGCCGCTAACGGAGCCCGTGGGGAGTCTTTTTTTTTTTGCCAGCAATTACATTTGCTACACATTCATCTTGCTCTGACTTCAATTTCTTGATAGAACCAGACCGGAATACTTTACTATCGCATTTTTCGACATTGCCAAACTGCAACCTGCCCGTTCGGTGCAAACTCTTGACGTCATCCACATCTAACTACAACACCCGCCTCCCACGCTCGCTGATTGGTCGGATGGATCTCAACCGATTGTAATCTCAAACACCGGGACCATACCCAGACGTTACATGCAGGGAAATGATAATTGAGCGGAGTGAACGGATGGATAAGACCAGGCTACTTTAGATCTCACAATGGAGAAATGTCACATTTGGCTTAGATAGAATCAATCGGGGTGTGCAAAAAGACAGGAAGAGTGCAAACATTTTAAATGGGTAGAATACAGTCTTTCTTGTGCAGGATATACATTTAATAAAATACAATACAAATTTAAAAGTGACTATTTTTTATGTGTATGTGACAATCTTTTTAAACTTAAGGGCACACTTGTTGACCACACTTGTTGGTCTGGTCTGGTTCACTTTAACTGGATCAAATTGGCTTCACTGGACTCAAGGGCTATAAAACTGTCCATCCATCCATCCATATTCTTCCCCATTTCTGGGTCGGGGTGTGGCGATCAGCTTCAGCCCTTCCCTGATTCCCCTGCAGGGTATGGGTCCAGAAAGATGGCTTATCTGTCGGTGAGAGCATAGCCTTGATCTTTAACCCTTGTATTATGTTAAGGGTCAATTTGACCCATTTCAGTTTTTGAGTTGATCAAAGTACTGGTTATCCTTTCTTTTTCTTGCTGAAATTTGGTGACTTTTCCTCATCTAGGGTCATGAACTGGTGTGTAAAATCTGGACACTTTGATGTGTAGTGGAACGTCTGTGCAGAGATTGTATACAAAGATGATGTTGCGGGTCATTTTGACCCAGACGCTTTAATGTGGGTAAATAGTTGTTCAGATCCAAAAAAACATGTCTCTTTGACATTGTACTTTGATTGCCTCTGAGATCCAGAGCCAGGTGTGTGAAGAGAGGGAACTTTCTCACACTTGTCTTTGTCACTGTTCTCATGTCATCTCTTTTGCCTAGCGTACATCGGACTGGCAACTGATTATATCCGTCGCCTTTGAGTTGCTGCCCCGCACACATCGACAATCTGGCGTAAACAGGCAACTCCTAGTAGCAGACCAGTCTCGGGAATCACAGGAATAATAGTTGACAGCAACTGGCCTCAACTACAGTGTGTTTTCTGACATAAACTGTGGAGGGTGCAATACATACACACATGTTGTTGGAGCGCGCACATCGGGTGATATCTCCGGATCTGAGGACAACTAGTTGCCGAAAAGTAGAACACGGGCAACTGACTGAAACCGGAGATCGACTGTTTATCTCCAGTTGTAAGAGCGCTCACATCGACCGATTTCGGCAACTGATCATCTCCATCATCTACTCTCAGTTGCCAAAAGCCGCCTTGAAACTAGTTGTCTCCAGTTACTTTGTCGATGTGCGCTAGGCTTTAGACAAACTCACCAAAAATGAGCTTCAGAAGGATGACATCTGAGGAGGCTTTATCACAGATTTTTAACTGGGATAATGATGTAGAGGAAGATACTTCAGAAACAGAGGATTTTTCAGAGACAGAGGACAATGTTATTGCTGATCCAGATTGTCAATTTTCCTACGATAAGGAGGATTCAGAGGACGAATCTTTGGTCAAGGAAAGAGAAAGGGAGGACGGACAGAAGGTAGGAAGGAAGGAAGGGAGGAAGAGAAAAGAAGGGAATAGATGAGGATGAACAGAGAGAAGGAAAACAGGATGAGAAAAAGGAAGGAGAAAGCATGGCAGGAGGAAAGAATTGTCATTTTGACCCGAGAGGAGGACAAGAGGATTAGACTAAATATTTCTTAAATATAGCGTTGGAATTAAAAATGTATTGTATGTCACTTTTCTAAATATTTATATAACCTAAGATAAAGTTGTTATTGGTTTAACCTGTTTTCTTGACTGTTTTGAGTGCATTTACACAGTACGGGTCAAAATGACCCGCAACATAATCAATGTAATTTTTTTTCAACATAATACAAGGGTTAAGGAGGGGCTTCAGGCAAAGTGGGTTGACATGTCTTGCCCAAGGACACAACGGCACTAGACATCAGTGGGAGAGTCGGTGGAGAAGGTCTCGTGGTGGGATCGAGCAACCTTTAGGCTCAAAAGCCAATGCTCTACAAACTGAGCCTCAGTCGCTGGGTGAAATCTGTATTGGTGAGAACCTGCTTTGAAATAAAGACTTCGAAAGAATCAAGAGGCGGGCCAGAAGGCAGGTCGCTCAAACACGCCAGCTCAATCTGCAGGTTACTATGGTTACATTTTGCCCTAAAACCCATGTTTTTGCTCAGGAAGAATGAGGCTATAGACGACAACTGTGTGTATAAATCAGTCCATTTTAATCTTGTGGGTGTGGCTTAGGAGTAACGCTGCCTCTGATTGGCCGGTCAGTACGTTGTGAGTTTTATGTGGGGCAGGATTGATTGGTAGCCTCCGTGCAGCTGGTCTCTTGCAGTCCAGATTAGAGCGGGGGATTTAAGGGTCTGCCCTTTTCCCCCGGGCACTCATCCCGACAGGACACACTCGGGGATTTTCTTCTGCTGCTGTTTTCCTGCTCTGCCCTTTTTCAAAAGCCACACGTGTCACATGAATGAATATGTCTGTTCTAGTCTCGGATCAAGTTTATTTCATTTCATTACATTTCATGACAAAAAACGTCAGCATTCTTCATCTCCTGGAGGCAGCATTGTCTTATTTTTTGTTTTTCCTGGACATTTACAATGTGCCATATCTGTGGAATGTACATTTTAGATCAAACAGCAAAATTTCAAGTTAAGCAATATTGTATATCTCCAGTAGGGCTGCACGATATTGGAAATTAGAGTGATATTTGATTTGAGTGCTTAGTATTACGATAACAATATTATTGCGATATTTTTGTCTTTCACCTAAAAATTCAATCTTTTATTTATCGCGCATATTTTTTATATGGATATTGCATGAACCAATATCGCAATAACAATATTTTTTCGTTATATCGTGCAGCCCTAATCTCCAGGACAGTTGAGAATCAGTTTATTGGGAGCATCAATGGGGACATTTTAATGTTGCATCACTGGTTACAGAACAGTAAGAATGAAGAGGACACAACACAAGAAAAATTAACTCTATAATAAATAAAATAAAATAACTATCCATCCATCCATTTTCTTCCCCTTAATTCATATCTGTGTTGGGGGGGTGGCAGTCAGAGCTGCACCCAGCACACATAGCACCAGCCCCTCACTGATCCTCCTGCAGGGGGTGAGTCCACAGGAGCTAAGGTCTTTCAGTGGGGGCTTCAGGCAAAGTGGGGTTAAGTGTCTTGCCCAAGGACACAACGACAGCAGACATTAGTGGAAGTCGTGAAGTAGTAAAATAACTAACTTTAGCTAAATCAAGAAGCAAGTGTAAAATACTGTATATTCTAGTCCAATAAATATATAGTAAATATGTTTACATCCGTAGCATGAGTGTGTGAGACGAAGTGACAGTGGCCACATGCCATTCTATATGGCACATTCTAACATTGCACATACTGATGATGATGGGTAGATCATTGATTATGACTAAAAAGATTGCCAACTTGAAATAAGCTGAAGGTAATTGAGTAGATTGTGTGCTTTGTTTTGACGTTGTGTGCCTTCCATCCAAATCTCTTGTTTTTTTCCAGCTGAACAGAGCCATGTTTAAACAAATCCTATTTTTGAAGTCATAGGAACATCAGATTTCCATTTTTCTGCCCCGAAGAAGTGTGTATTTTTGAGGCTGGCTGAGCAGTATGAGCAGAGATGGAGCCGTGAAAACAGTTTGACACCTTGGTCTCATTCAGAAAAGTGTAAGCGCCACACTACAAACAGGAAGACCAAGATCGCTGTAATATACTGTTACAATTATGGAGATTAACTAATGCAACATTGTAAAGCAGGGGGCTCAAACCGGTCCTCAAAGGGCACGTGGGGCGGCAGGTTTTCATTCCAACCATGCAGCAGGAGCACACCAGACTCTACCCATTTCCTCAAGTGAGTCCAGTCTTAACCTGGAGACTTAAGCCTAGCGTACATCGACAGAGAAACTGGGGACAACTAGTTGCAAGGTGGCTTTTGGCAACTGAGAGGAGATGGTGGGAGATGATCAGTTGCCGAAATAGGTCGATGTGCGCGCTCTTACAACTGGAGATGATCAGTCGGTCTCCAGTTTCAGTCAGTTGCCCGTGTTCTACTTTTTGGCAACTAGTTGTCCTCAGTTTCGGAGATATGACCCGATGTGCGCGCTCCATGCGCCGCTCCGACAACGTGTGTGTATTGCGTGTATTGCGAGCGCGCAACAGTTTATGTCAGAAAACACACTGTGGTTGAGGCCAGTTGCTGTCGATGTACGCGCTGTTATTCCCGAGACTGGTCTGCTACTGGGAGTTGCCCGTTTTTGTCAGATTGTCGATGTGTGCGGGGCAGCAACTCATATGCGACGGATATAATCAGTTGCCAGTCCGATGTACGCTAGGCTTTAAGAACCCTGCAACCAGTTTGTTAAAACGAGTAGGACATTTTGAGTTCATCCCGTAGCGCCAGATTTCCTTACCAAATGTGCCCCACTAGGAAGCTCCCACAATGATCTTGCTTCTTTGAATCCAAAGAAATAGAACTCATGGTTTACCGGGACGACTTAGAGGGCAGTACTTTTCCACATGATGTCCTGGTCCAAGCAAACTTTTCTACTAGCAACACGTCAGACGCTGAAGGGAGATACGTATTTTTGCCTTGTGAATGCTTTGAAACTATGTCCTATTGTAAGAATTACTTTTATTCTCATTATAAGTAACAGGATGTCACAAACACTGCGTTTGCTTTGCTCTATGGTCCAATCAAGTTTTGGGTAATATCAATATTCATCTACAAATGTTTGTTTTTGGCACACTCATATTTATAACCATGAAAGAAAATGACAAAAGATGTGGAGGTCTGGGATTGTGTCGCAGTAGAAGACATTTTATTGTTGGTAAATAATACACAGCTGCGTACATGTGATTTTAACCCAGACATAGGGCTGGGCGATATAAACTGTTTAAGCGGTATGCGATATAAATTTGGCCCACGGTAGAGATTTTTGTTATACCGGCATATTGCGATAGGTCATTATGTCATCAAATTGCGCAGGCTCTGACGCCAGCAGAAAGGACCAAAACAAACCGGCATTCAGCAGCATTAGCCTAGCACTATTAGCCTAGCAGACACCACTGGAAACAACGAACAACAGCGCGGCATTCACACCGTGTTTCTGTCTATGTATTGTTGTCACAGCGGCTCCAGCAGAGGTAAATACACACACAGTTTAAGCGTCTACCTTTTGGCCAATCAGTGTCAAAGGGGCGTAGGCTCGAAGCGCCAGTGTGAGCCAAAATAGATCCATGCGTGTGCCGTGTCCACAGCATCACAGCAGAAGTTTGCGAAAGTTAGCGTCAGATTCGGACCTCCGCGGTCAATATCTCACGAAAGCTACTTTGTTAAACAAAATTTATTGTGCCAAAATGATCATTTACATCAATTGTTCAAATCCAATGCGCTGTTGTAATGAACATAAATCCATTGAATCATCCAGTTCACTGCAAGCACAGAGAAAAGCGCTTAGGGAGCGTCAACAAATGGCAAGACCAGCTTTGTAAACGAACAATAGCTTTTACTGAAGTCATGTACCTGCACAAAACTCTCAGACACTATAAATAATGACCATGTCTAACTCCTACAGACTTTGATTTCAACATTTGTGAGTTTTTTATATTCTAAATGAATGCACATGTTTTTCTTTTTAAAAATTGCTTTTACAGTGAACGGTATTTACTGTAACATACATAAATAATGTATGTTACAACATTTGTCTCTTTATTCGTCTCACTGAATAACTAAAAAATATATATATATTAGATTCTAATATATAAATAAGTAACAATCTTGACTATTTTATGCAAGAACCTGCTAGACCTATATTGAAATTCACACCAAATTATACCGCAATATATACCGTCTACCGTCTGTGTCCCAAATTATACCGCAATATGAATTTTAGGCCATATCGCCCACCCCTACCCAGACAAATCACGGTCCTCCTCTTAGCATCTGCCACGGCACTAAGAGTCAGGCTTGCTTCGACCTGCATAAAAATTGTCATAATAGAGTCATACGGTTATAAATGTGTCTAAAACCCGTCAAAGTAGATATTAAACGGGTAAAGTGTCATATGCTCAAATATGTTCTGGACTCATCCTGCTCCTGACAGCCCTGTTTCCTGCAGATTATCGTTTTCCTCCAGTCTTCTCCTGTGCTCAGCTGTGTATTGGAGCATGCTGTCCCCAGGGGAAAGCCACTATAAAAACTGAATACACGGTGGCAGCGAAGCCCAGCTGATGACCCCCCTTCAACAGACACACACACATACACACAGGCTGAACAGCTGGCCACTCACTTCCTGTTTACACTCCGCCGCCTTCGTCACATGACCTGTCTAAGCTGTCAGTGTTGGGAAGCTTTGTGGACATAGAGAAGTTTGGAAACACTGACAAAAAGCCATATGTTTACAACAGTTTATCCACTTTCTGTAATGAATTCTCAGACGGGTCTCTACGGGCCTGTCACCAACAAATAGGATTTATAATACTGCAGAATATGTGGTGATATTATACAAATAAACTTTACTTACTTACTTATATCCTTTACACTCTATATATATCGACACAGATATTTACTTGCTGCTCTGTTACAGCTACTTATCTCCGTATATCTCTGTGTAAATGTAAAGATATCTGATATCTGGCCCATTGAGAAGCGCTTTGGGTGACCTCGGTCTGTACTATATAAATTACTTACTATTTTTTGTGTGCTCTTACTACATCAACATTTCCCCACTCTTGGGCAAAAAGAGGTTCTCTTTTCTTTTACACTCAGGGGGGTCAAACCGGTCCTCAAAGGGCCCGTGTGGTCGTAGATTTTCATTCCAACCAAGCACGAACACAGCAGACTCTATCCAGTTCAAGTCAAGAAATGTCTCCCTTGGAATGAGAAAGTAATCTTGAATCTTGTTTTCAGACATTGTGCTCAAATTAGGATTAAAACCTGATTAAACAAATTATTACCTCATACTTTATAACACATTTTGCAGTGTAGTGTGGCTCATATAACGAATGCTTAGTGCTCATATTATTTATAAATCACTTCGAAACAGTTGTGGTACAATTGCCAGTAAAGCCTCACTGCTTCACAAGGCTCCACAAACTCCATCACTAGAGTATATAGGACAGTGTCCATCATCCTCTCATTACTTTTACTTTTGAATGCGCTGGAAAACGGCAGCAAGTCCTAAGTAGCTCTGAAACAGTTGTTTTGTGCTTTACAATTGTCATTTTTCTAGCTTTTTTTCTACCTTAGATGTTGCTGCAGTACAGTATTCATGGTTTTACACTGGTCCAGACCAGAACAGAGAGGATTCATGGTCAGAACCAAGTGGATCAGGTGAAAATCCACTGGAGGAATGCTAACTTTTTGGAAAATGCTATTTAGCATTTTACTTAGACTAGAGCAGAGAAAATGCTCCGAACCAAGCGGCTACTCCACCTTGTGACCCCTCCTGCTCTACCCAGAGGCTACTCCACCTCTGCTGCTGTGACCTGAAGGGCAGTTGCTGATTATTACTATTGTTGGCTTTTTAGAATGATCAATTTTATTTTTTATTTTTGCTGCTACTGGACTCTTGAATTACTCCTACAGGGATCAATAAAGTATGTATCTTTCTATTAGCATCAGTGAGTTAATCAAAGTTCAAACACAAAACAGCGGTGGCAGAGACGGCAGCAGTAATCAGTGAACTAACCTGACGCACGTTCAGTCAACACGCTATGATTATTTTATGATCGTCATTCATTACGGCTTTGACCTTCTCTAAAATGCACCCGTAATCACTACATCGTGTTGTTCAATAAATCAGACATAATCACTTCATTTGCTTAAAAAATAGTATTAATTTTTCAAGGTTTTAGGGTCATTAAGAGGCTGTTTGACGTCAAGAGAAATATGTATGCAATATAATAATTAGGAATGTCATAAAAGATATTTTTTAAGAACAATTTGTTATTAAAAAAATCTAATTATTTTGCTTGATTTGTTTGTTTGGATCCCGAAAGCTCACAAAATAGTTTATTCTTTATTTTTTTATACATTTAAAGGGATTTTTCCACTGGAGAATGGTAAACTTCACATGGCATTCCATACACAGTGATGGTGAACTACTTCTGAAGACACAGCTGCCCTGAGGCACAGGGACACAACTGAGTCTATGTGCCATAGCCCCCTCCCACCACCATTAACCACACGCATGCACGCAGGCACACATAAGACTCATTCTCTGCAATGTGGGTGAAGTGTCTTGCCTACGGACTGCACTTTACAGCCGCAGACGCCCCACTGTGGCACCTGCTGTTCCCAGAGCTCTCCCGTCCCAGCACCAACCAGGCCATGCCCTGCTTAACTTCAGAGGTCTAACAGGATCTGGCTTTTACCTGCAGGTTACGCATTTATTACTGCAGTCCTTTTAGAATGATCATAAAACCTCTTCTCAGCAAAAGTCTATTTACAATTAAAAAAAAACCTATCAATTACAAATTTAGTTGAGTATTTTAATAATCCACTTGTTACAGCCTTAATTATATATAAGACAAACTTTGATAAGAAAAAAAGCAAGATAAAACTATGAAAATACACGTCAAAAATGCACACTCCCCTGTCCATGATGCTTTTAACTTGTATTATAACTGTATTTTAACTTTGTGTGTCAAGAAAGGTGCCTAAGAAATATCCTCTCTAGTTTAGATCTACAGCCGTGCACTACACGCGCAGCACCTATAATCTGTCATTGTAGTGGAGCGTTTAAATCCTAACGGACACCTTTGTGAGAGATCCGTCATCGAGAAAATGACTGAGTGCGGTGTGTTTTGTCCGTGAGCTCGGCCGCCATCAGAGCCTCCACACAGGCTGCGCTGAGCTGATAGCTGCGGCTAATTGAATTCAGATCCCTGGGCCTTCGGTCGTGGCCAGCGCGCTCCTCTGACTCAATAAAGCTTTTCTGATTATAGTATTTGTGATGCTGGTTGTCACTCGCACTCGCACTGGGGAAAACCTGCGAATTATGTGGGTAATTTTTCACTGGCTATTTTCAAAACACTCTCAACCAGTTGTAATTTTATCTACCTTTCCTGGGACCACGGGTGCAATGCTAAAGTTAGAGATTTTATACTTGCTTCTTTATTATGCTTAAAGATGCAGTCAGTGATGGTTTTCCGGACGCATTTTTTTAGATATAGTAGGAAAACGTCCGTAAACACTAAAAGTAGTCAAGTTATCATGTGTTTTCAAATATTAATGGAATTGACCAGATGCCTATAGTCTCCAAACATTAATAGCAAATACTATGGAGCGGACGATAAAAATAAACCAATGGGATTCGTTCTACCCCTTCATCCTCTTCCTGTTTCTCGCGGATTTTCTAAAACCTAAAATGGCTGAACAGAAAATGCCAATTTCACGTTTTCCGCCCACTCTCCCTGTTGTGACAAAGAAAAGAAAATGCTGGATGTTTGGTTTGGTGGAGAGGCGAGAGGAGGGGGAGAGTGGTTTCCAGTTGGTGCTACGGCTAAGCTAACAAAATCGCTTACTGCACCTTTAAGTAGGAGATTTTATACTTGCTTCTTTATTATGCTAAAGTTCTAACTAGCTTTCTTTTTAGTATAGAGTTACAGTTCACTTGTCTTGTGCTCCTCATTCCTTCTGTGACTGGTGATGCAGCACTGAAATGTCCCCACTGTGGGACAAATAATGGATCTCTTAATAAAGCCTGGCTCATATTTTCTTTCATATACAACTGTTTATCGTGCATTGTCCCTGATCAAATAAATGAAATAAAAAATAAAATCAGCTTCTTCTGCATTCGACAAACTCTATGGGTGACCTCTAGACCTCCTGCCACATGTCAAAACAAACCATACAGAGGCTAAATGAAATGTTTCTTTGATATTATCGTCCCAGCAGCGATACACAAAATCACTCTTGGATATTTCCCGCCAACATCGCCTCGCTGTGGTCTGAACTGGCGTTACAAAACAGTTTTCCTTTCAGTGTAAGTTGCAGGTCTTGGACTGAGGCAAAATCCAGGTGTGTGTAAATGCCACGTCTCTTATGTGTCGGCATGGCTCAATCCATTACTCACCTCGCTCTGCAGTGGTTGTAGATGGAAATAGCGGTGTGCCACAGTTCCCGGGAAAGGTCAAAGCTTCTGCGAGAATTTTTAACCGAGAAAGAAGCTTGGTGGCTGTGTCCCATGGAGGCGTGGGCTTCTGACAAACTTCTACCGACATGGTTTTAGAGTGGGACTTGTGTATGATTTTCAATTGACAAAACTCAATTCATAATACGTCCAATATTCAATGCGATCGCTATAACATACTCTTGGTGGGGGTAAAATGGATTCTGTTCGGTATTGCGATATTTTCCAGACTCAATTCAACCGATACAGTAGAGAAAAGTATTGCAATATTTTATTTGATAGTTTTCTGAGTTTTCACTGGTAATTTACATCTGAGGTTTATGTTCCTCTGTCTGCTTTGTGTTACTTTAGTCTATTTTATTTTAATAATAATAATAATAATGCATCCGTTTTATATAGCGCTTTTTTGGACACTCAAAGACTCTTTACATGTCATTATTCTAATCATTTAAGACCCAAGTGGACAGGGCCTTCTCTGTGGTCTTAAACCCAGAGGCACAGGGCCTTCACTGTGGTCTTGATCCCAGTGGGACAGGGCCTTCTCTGTGGTCTTGACCCCGGCAGGACAGGGCCTTCTCTGTGGTCTTGACCCCGGCAGGACAGGGCCTTCTCTGTGGTCTTGACCCCGGCAGGACAGGGCCTTCTCTGTGGTCTTGACCCCGGCAGGACAGGGCCTTCTCTGTGGTCTTGACCCCGGCAGGACAGGGCCTTCTCTGTGGTCTTGACCCCGGCAGGACAGGGCCTTCTTTGTGGTCTTGACCCCGGCGGGACGGGGCCTTCACTGTGGTCTTGATCCCGGCGGGACAGGGCCTTCTCTGTAGTCCTGATCCCGGCGGGACAGGGCCTTCTCTGGGGTCTTGATCCCGGCGGGACAGGGCCTTCTCTGTGGTCTTGAACCCAGATGGACAAGGCCTTCTCTGTGGTCTTGAACCCAGATGGACAGGACCTTCTCTGTGGTCTTGAACCCAGATGGACAGGACCTTCTCTTTGGTCTTGAACCTAGAAGGACAGGGCCTTCTCTGTGGTCTTAAACCGGGGGGGACAGGGAATTCTCTGTGGCCTTAAAGCCAGAGGGACAGGGCCTTCTCTGTGGTCTTGATCCCGGCGGGACAGGGCCTTCTCTGTGGTCTTTAACCCAGAGGGACAGGGCCTTCTCTGTGGTCAAAAGCTGTCCGCAGACGTAGAAAATCTTCAGTTACTGTCCTGAGAAAACATTACATAATGAATTGTAGTGAAACATGAAACTCTAATGATCTTTTTAAGGAGAACCCGCCTCTCTGTCCTCTTTCAGTGGAAATAGCAGCTGTCCTGTTTCTGAAGGTGGGTCTGAGAAGTGGGCCAGCTCCTGAGTGAGACCACCAAACTCGCATCACCGCCGGCAAACTACCACATCCAGCTCAATGCTAATGCTGGAAAAAGAAGGGAAAAAAATCATTATTAGTCGGGTTGTGGGCCTTTTGTCCATGGTGTTTTAGTAAATGGGATGTTTAGATGAGAGGATTTTAATATAGGAATAATTTACGTGACCGTCAGTGAGTTACTAAAAATGTAAACTGTTTTATAGGGTTTTTTTTAAGGTGTTTTGTGTCTTGTTTTATGTTTTGTGTCCTGCCTCACAATAAGCACCAGCCACACTCTCAATTCTCAGCAGATTCCAACCCGAACCGATGTATTTTTTCCTGTTGATAGCTGTGAATTACATTTGTGAACTTCGGCTGATGTGAACTGTCAAAGTTTGACCTTGTTGAACCTTTTTTAATTTGCACCGTCTAATATTAGTTTAATCACACTTCATAAGGAGCTGTACAAGGTCGGATCTTTCTCCCCTGCTCCTTTCGTAACTTCCCAAAGGACAAAACTCTGGTGCAATTTTATAAAAGGGAAAGGTGCTAGATTGAAGTTGAGTCTATAAGTTGTTGAGGCCGATGGCTGTTTGGCATAAAGCTGTCTCCTGTACTTTTAATCATAGTAATGCGGCTGCCGGAGCGGAGGTTCTTGATCTGAGACAATGTGGTAAAGCACAACAACAACAACAAATCTGTTCAGCCACAACAAACATCAGACAATGCATTATGTCATAGAGCTAATTGTAATCGTTAGTAAAAGCGGTGTGGTGGTGCAGCGGTTAGCTCTGGTTCACAGCAAGGAGGTCCAGTGCCATATACATAAACAGTTGAGTAGTTTTTAGTTACTCACTGTAGGCATATAGTCGCTTCTATTATTGTTATATTAAAATCCTCTCATCTAAACATCCTATTTACGAAGACACCAGGGTTAGGGTTAGATTCATCTACTGACAATAGGCCCACATTCTAATGATTGTGTTCACTTCATACATACAAGATTCAGGATTCAAGAATTTATTTGCCTTTTGCAGTAAAACCAGTGTGCACTGGACAGAGAACATGGTACTCACCAGAGCTCTTGCCACCAACAACAATTAAACAAAACAACGTATTCTGCCTTTCTCTATCTTGTTTCTCTACGTTGAGGTTCATGTTGTTTTGTTTTGTGATTTACAATTTCTACCTGAGTTGTTGCTGCAGGACAGTGGTCAGGGTTTTGCACTGGTCCAGACTGGAGCAGAGAGGATTCATGGTCTGAGCCAGGCGGATTGGCCGAAAACTCACTGGAGGAATGCTAACTTTTTGAAAAATGCTAACTTAGCATTTTACTTTGGGCCACAGCAGAGAAAATGGTCCAAACCAAGCGGCTCATCCAGTATCTATCTACGTGTGTGTGTGTGTGTGTGTGTGTGTGTGTGTGTGTGTGTGTGTGTGTCTGTGCTGTTGCAGTGTGTGTGAGAGGCCCGTTGAGAGGGGGCAGAGGAGGAAGCTTTAAAATCCAGTTATGTCAGAGATTATGAGTTAGCCGTGCACACTTCTGCTGTTAAAGTGCGCCTCATTAGTCTGCTCCATGCTACACCCCTTTAAGTCCCTCTCCCATTGGAGGTCGGCTCACATCTGGGTCAGGAGCGCCTGGATTAGGGGCTGACACGGTGTCGCTGGATGCAGATTACACAGTTGGACGTCTGTTTGGACTGAGAGCCAGGGCGCTTCTGCCGTGTTGATGCGTTGATTTCCACACCAATACAATACAATTTGATGTATTCTTTTATTGGTCTAAATCACATCAAGTATCTTGAAGGACTTTACAAAAACCGTTGATTCGCCCAACACCGAACAGAGAATCAAACCGTTCAAACACAAGAGTTCCTCAGGGTTCTAGCCATGTTTTCTAGTAGAAATTATAGATTCACTGAAAAAAAAAAAAGTTAAATCTACAAAGTGTTTTTTTATTCTTTCTCACAAAATACCTATAGTCAGACCCGAGTTGTGTACATTTTGACAGTTTATGTAAATTATGAGAAAGATGAGATAAGAGGGGAAAACCATGCTTCTGCCCGACAACAAGACAAAAGACTCGACCATTTATGAACTCAAATAAAGAGGATTTTTCCCAAATTATTTTTAGCTCACTCTCTTTTGTTTTTGCTAATAACTTGAAGAATTACACTCTTTACAATTTCCTAATTAAGATAAGATAGAGCTTTATTTTTCCTACAGTGGAGAAATTTGAATGAATTGAAACCACAAACATTTCGGTTTGATTGCGATTAGTTTTGCAGCCCGGGGTTCATCATTTACAATAAAGCGTGCAAAATGATAAGAATCGCAAAGATATTATTTTGTGGCCCAAATATCCTATCCAATAAAAATAATCAATAATAACAATACTATTGAATTGTCACCTTTTCGGCCCTTCCCACCCCTACTTCTACGCCATTTTTCTAATCTCACCTCCGTGACGTACAGAGAGTTTTACAATAGTGTTGATTAAAAAACGATCCTCTGCATTAATCCAACCACTCGCAGGCCGTACATTTGAAAGGCAAATGATCTGAAGAGCAGGCTGTCACTCTTCTACACCTCATTTGACTGAACGGCCACAGTCAGAACTATTGAACCACCGCATGGATTTGCAGTTTTCATTCATAACCACCTCAACATTTTCCCAACAGCACAGAGAACACAAACCACTCAAACTGGATTCACTCGTCTTTGCAATAGTAATTTAAATGATGTCAGAATACTTGTACAGCTGTATATATATACTTCTTTAAAGCAGTTCCTGAAGAGGCCTGTATCTGTGCGGTATGTGACCTGGGGGTGGTAGAGGAGGAGCCTCATTTTGTTTTGTATGTGTCCACTTTATTTTGAGTATCAAAGTTTCATTTGAAAGAGTAAATGCTTCTAAAGCATTTGCGACAAATAAACAATCTCTTAATCTTGAACAACAATTTCTCACACTTTTTTATCTCCACAGATCACCAGAAACTTGAGAGAGAGGCTCGGATCTGTCGTCTGCTCAAACATCACAATATTGGTGAGTGAGAATGCGGTTAACTTGAGTGCATGCTGCTGACCTGACCGCTCATCTGTGCAATCTTGTGCAATAATGTCTGAATGTGTAATACAGGACCACATGGGGTCACTTTAGTTACTGTATCTATAAATGCATACTTTGCTCATAAACCAATGTTCAGACAACACAACTATCACATATACTTAAATGTTGTGGCCATCCCCTCATGTGAAAGCCAGATCCTGTCAGACCTCTGAAGCTAAGCAGGACAGGGCCTGGTTAGTACTGTGATGGGAGACACCAGGTGGCACAATGGGGCAGCTGTGGCTGTATAGTGCCAAACTGTTGTTGTGTCTTTAGGCAACACACTTCCCCCACGTTAGCTAGAATGAGTCTGATGTGTGTGTGGATGGTTGGTGGTTGGAGGAGCCAATGACATACACTGGTTGCCTCGCAAATGTCAGTGTCCCCCACCACTAGTAGTTTATGTATTGGGGTAAATGAATAATGACATGTGAAGCATCTTTTGAGAGTCAAAAAAAAACCCACCATTACCGATGCATTATTATTTATTTGTGTGTTCCTCATTCCTACTATTCTGTAACCTGTAAGAGGAGTAAAGAATCTCTTAACCTGAATCCAAATGTCTGGGGAAAGTCCAGGGTGACTTTTAGGAGCAGGCTGACATGGTTTCACACTGACCTGCTTACACATACAGTTGAGTTGGTAATAACTAGAGCATACATGATTTCTAGTCTCAGTTGGCCCCAATGATGCATACAAAAGCTGAATATATTTAGAACTTGGAGCTAGATCTGATAAAGCAAACATCCACTTGACTCAATATTTTGAAAAATATTTCACTTTTTACACATTTTCAGGATACATTTTTACAATCAAGCATCACTCACCGACCTGTTCTGTTTCTAGTCTAGTTCAAAGCCACTATTTGCATTTAGACATAGACAATGAGCTGTGAATATCCTGCAAACGAAACTGTTTTGAGTCATTCATATTTATTCATTATTGATTATTATTAGGAATATTGCAAACAAATATTTTGGGGCTTAGTATCTTAAAAGATTGAAGATTTGTGCCAACATATATGTGGGGCTCTCATGCACGTGCACAGAGGGGCACGGCCACGTTCTAACCAATCAGAGCTGCTGATCAGAGCGGAGCAAACGAGCAGAGTTTGTGGCACTAAAGTGTGGATTTAAAGAAAAGCAAAGGTTTTAAGAAGAAAAAAAGTTCAGGATGACAAGGAACACTAAAATCCCCACAAAATCTGACCTTTATGAAAATTGTAGGTTCTCTGTCAGCTGAGGTTGAGCTATTTTAGTTTACATTGAGTTCTATGGGGAAAATGTCTGGGTCGCTCACTTGAATTTAGTCTTGTTTAGTCTGCAGTACCGCGAAAGCCCTCGAGCCCATGGGTGTTTCGGCTCTAAGCTAGTAACACTCTATCCACTTATTAATATAGATCCAAGATTATCCATCTGAGTGAATGGAGACATGCTCATAAAAATATATAGTGAAAAAGGGAACTTACTTTCTATTAATATGTTTGCATTGCTTCCGTGCTTCTGCATGAGCGACACCCGATTTTCAGTTATAAAATAGTCAGACCCTCAGCAGTTACTTGAAGCTCCCCTCCCTGGCCTCGCGCCTTATTGAACCAGTCGGCACTAACGGCACCGGTCGCTGCTCTGTCACTCTCTATCGGCTGCAAGTGGATTTCTCATCTCCGCCGTTTCCTTGTTAAGGCTTTAGATGTGATCACTTCATATCCGCACGCTGTCCTTCTGAGGCCCATCCGTCTGCTTCCCCTCGGATCCATCTTTCCGGCACAATCATTAGCTTTCTGTTCAGGCACAAGAACCCCTGGGAAAACCGGGAATCTCCGAGTCTGCTGCACTGATGGATGTAAAGTGTCAATCAAGATGCAAGCCCTACCTGCACCACAGAAGTCCACCAGGAGATATTCAAGTCCGACCAATTTATCTGGCATATTATAGGATTGGAATGGAGTGGGCCTGTATCAAGGATGGAAATCAGAAAATTTGCGTTCATATGTGGATATTGGGGTTTTATGTAGAGCTGTAACAACAAGCTATGGCAAGTTTATTTGTATAGCACGTGCCATACAGAAGGCAACTCAAAGTGTACAGAAAAAATAATCAAGACAAAATCCCTCAGCTAAACAGAATTGTAGTAGTAGTAGTAGTAGTAGTAGTCAATTTGTTTTTGTTTTAAAATTGACAACAATTTTATTCTTTGCTACATCCAAACTGCTCTATTTACAGACACAATAAATGTAATCGCTGTAATGTGTGATTTCAAGACTAAAAGAGCAGTGATAACAAAAAAACCTCTTTATTGTATCTGCATTGGTGCAATGAAGCTAAAGCAGAGGTTCAGAGTGTGCACAGGCTCACTCCTGTTACTGCCCTGCGTCAACCTTTCATATCGTGCAGAAAGCTGGTTTTCATGCAGCAACCCTCCTCCTCCCCATCCCCACCCAGGTCAGATCTTCAACCCTTCTCTTAGCTCCCATCAGAGTTTAGGCCCCAGGGGACTTCATCTCACAATCTGTTAGATTCCCCTCTTTTTAATGTATTTATTAATTTAATATGGACATAGTTTAGTTTTCAGCACTAGTCCACAAAGTGCTTTTCCGTATGAATATCACCACATAAGAGTCGGCCATCTTTGGTATATGCTGTCTTCTCTGTCTGGTGCACACTGGGGAAGTCTTGCACAGTTTTTCCAATGTGGTTTTACTGCAAATGGCAAATACATTCTTGAATCTTGTTTGTTTGGACACAATGTTATGTCCAGGTATTGCCAGCTTTTAATATAAGCCCAAAGAGTATTACTTTTCTCTCGATCATTGAATGAATCTGTTTGAATCCACCTTCTCCTCACTAGCAGCTCTCCCCACACCGTATCCATCACTCCACACGCCGCCGTAACGCTGGAGTTACTGAGGCTAACGAGCGCAGAAGTGAAGGTTAGCCGGTCGCAGGGAAACCAGCAGACAGTCATGTTATTTTAGAGGAGAGCCGTGGCTAAAAATAGCACCGAGCGTATTGGCCATCAGAGAGAAAAGGAGACGCAAGAAATATGGAGATCACAGACTATTTCATGGCTTGACCTGCCTTGAAATGTCTTTGTAAGTCCATAGTCATGTCAAAATCCACTGTTTTAATAAATATATCAAATAGAAATGATTACTTTTATTAGTTTAGTGAAATAGGGAACATTGCAGTACAGCATGTTCCTGTTTCTAGAAGGATACTTTTCACCTGAAAACACCTTTCATTTTATTTCTGAGCCATTCGTTCTTCTGGGCTGCTCCTAAATATTTATTTGAGAGTTGGAGAGAGAGCCAAACACGACTGAGCTCCCGTCACCACACAAACAGACAAAAGACAGTTCATTTGTACATAAGATATCTTTATAAGTGACCCCTGTAGCTCAGGACCAACTAATAGCTCGCCAACCCCTTCCAGGTAGCTCGCCAAAGTATTTAAAAAATGAACAAATCAAAAAATATACTTAATATTTCAGATAGTATTATCATTATTTATTAAAGTAAATGCACTGACTTTTCTCACTAGTAACATGCAATAATAAATAATGAAATGTACCCAATATCAGGCTTGTTCACACCAAGATATCCCCAAAGTTTTCCCAGTGCTGCTTAAACCAGTATCTCTAGAATCAGAGCTGTAAAGTTGACCTATGTGTGAGTGAATTAATCAGAAAATAATATTTAATGATAAAAAGCATGTCAACACAGGCCTTAGCTCATGACGGCCCTCATTCTTGTTCATTTGTGCTAACGTATTCTAATATGTACTAACATTTGCTAATGTGCGCTAACGTGTGCTAGCATTTGCTAACGTGCGCTAACATATGCTAATGTGTGCTAACGTAAGCTAATGTGTGCTAAAATTTTCTGACGTGCGCTAATGCGTGCTAACCTTTGCTAACGTGTGCTGTTGTGTCACCAGTGCGGCTCCATGACAGTATATCAGAGGAGGGCTTCCACTACCTGGTATTTGACCTGTAAGTGCACACACACACACACAGAAACACACACGCAGACACACACACAAACACATATGCACACACAAATGTTCAAAAGAGGGACTGCCGTCACACCAGCGTATGTTGCGTATGTTGGCTCCTTCACATGGTTCTCTCACATGGTTCTCACACATGGTTCTCACAAATGGTTCTCACACATCAGAGAGAAAACAGGGGTTTTGGTGTATTTTACATGAGTGGTTTGCGGTTAATAAGAAGACGATCCACATTAAAGCCGCAAGCAGCAATGACAGCCCTTGCCACTCTTTGTGTCTGCCTCCCAAGCACCAGAATCGGACTCCAGACCTCCAGTGTTATTTACTTTATCCATCAGCGTGATCTACATTCACTCTCATTTGTTTTTGTCAACATTTTCAACAATTAGTTCTCAATACACACAGAAAATGGAATTACAAACGTATGGGATGTGATTGCCCGGTATCTCGATTCAGGGGACGTTAAATTAAATTTATTTTAAACGGGGCGACAGTAGCTCAGTTGGTAGAGGACTGGTCTTTGGACCTAATAGTTGTGGGTTCAATCCCACCATGACCCATGTCACCTGCTCCCACTGATGTCTGCTGTCGTTGTGTCCCTGGGCAAAACACTTATTTATTTATTCATTTATTCAGACGTCGATAGAACAATTAAAGTAGAAGCTACTTAATAAAAGAAAAATGAAATTAAGTACATAAAACAACCAACATTTACTGTATGATCTCGTCTGCCTTAACCCCACATTGCCTGAAGCCCCCCCAACCCAGAAATGGATTAATAAAGCTGAAGACAATGACATGACACTTTTCTAAAGTTATTGTTATAAATAATTGTTTTTCAAGTCAAAATGTATTTACAGTATTTTTTCAACTCAGGCATAAGGACTCTAAAACACATGACTTACAAAGTTGTATAAAACTTTTTTTCTATGGATAGGCTTTTTGACTCCATATTTGAATAATTTGAAAAGTTTAGATTTGACTAAAAGGGCTCATGTCATGGTTTTATGAAGTAAAATTCATGTCTTTATTTAAATGTTTTTTTATTCCTCGTATTTGAACGTCTTTGACTTGAGTCTCAGAGTCTTGGGTTAGACAGAATGTTGGGAAGAGGAACACCGTGTACCATCCTCCTCTGAATGCAGCTCCATAGAAACGTTTTTCATTTATACCTTCTTTTCAACTAAACATTTTATAACTGGGAGAAAAAAGTTGAGTTCGCCCAATTTGAGAGAAATGACGTCTCTGTGAAAAGCGTTGCAATCTGCAAACGAATTTCATGTTCCAAGTTTGAACAAAGGACCTCAATTTTTATGATAATGACTCAAATCTACCCGAATAATCAGCGGCTCTGAATTGTATGATAATTTATCCTTTTGTCTGGGTTTTAATGTGGGCATATCTGAGCGCTACAGTCTTCAAATGCCACAATTCCATCTGCACTTTGAATAACTTTTTCTCTGTAGACCCGGAGGTTTGAATGTCATTGATTTTACTGACTCGCCTTTATCTCTGTCTCGGAGCTAAAGACAATTTATTATAATTTTATTTATGTTCTTATCTATGTTCAATTTCGCATTATTATTTATTTATTTTGATGCTTTTGTTATGTGGCTTAGAAGGTTATTTAATAAGAAAGAAAGCTAGTTCTGCTTGATTACCTCATGTTTTTGCGGTAGACTTCCACCTTCGTCAGAGGAGACATGTGATGGTGTGTAGTAGCAAGTAATGTTTATTTATATAGCGCGTTTATCCGCCCCATGTCCCCCAAAGCCCATTACAATGTTCAGAGTTCAGATATTTTTCCAACCTCTCCACACACGGTGATGACAGAAGCAAGTCGCCAAACACACTGGTCCATCAAAGCCTCCGACCAAACACCATCCATTCACTCACTCACTACATTCATATCTATTGCACATGTTTTTAGTGGTAAGGGAAACCGGAGCACCTGGAGGAAACCTATGCAGACACGGGGAGAACATGCAAACTCCGCTCAGAAAAGCCCTGTTCCGACCGGGATTCAAACCCAGGACCTTGTTTCTGAGAAGGGCTTTTGTTATGCATTTATATTCAGGGGTGCACATAAGTGGTACGCAGGTACGCATGCGCGACAATTTTCAGAAATGTGTACTAACACTTGAGTTAGGAGCTAAAGTGATCACCGGCTTTGTGTGTCTGTTTGTGTGTCGCTAACTTTCCCAAACTTCTGCTGTGATGTTGCGGACACGGCACACGCATGGATCTATTTTGGCTCACACTGGCGCTTCGAGCCTACGCCCCTTTGACACTGATTGGCCAAAAGGTAGACGCTTAAACTGTGATTACTGTGTGTGTATTTACCTCTGCTGGGGCCGCTGTGACAACAATACAGAGACAGAAACACGGTGTTAATGCCGTGCTGTTGTTTGTTGTTTCCAGTGGTGTCT
The DNA here is from genome assembly GCA_964034765.1 of Knipowitschia caucasica. NCBI lineage: Eukaryota > Metazoa > Chordata > Actinopteri > Gobiiformes > Gobiidae > Knipowitschia > Knipowitschia caucasica. The sequence goes on from OZ035841.1 coordinate 21,059,398, forward strand.
GCTAGGCTAATGCTGCTGAATGCCGGTTTGTTTTGGTCCTTTCTGCTGGCGTCAGAGCCTGCGCAATTTGATGACATAATGACCTATTGCAATATGCCGGTATAACAAAAATCTCTACCGTGGGCCAAATTTATATCACATACCGCTTATACCGTTTATATCGCCCAGCCCTAACCAGAGGCCACATGTACCACTGGTGACAGAACCAAACCGTTTTGAGAGATAGCTCGAAAATGTTTCACCTCACACTTCCCATCCCATAACATCCTCATTATACAGATACAGTGCCTTGCAAAAGTATTCGGCCCCCTTGAACCTTTCAACATTTCGCCATATTTCAGTCTTCAAACATAAAGATATAAAATTTAAATTTTTTGTCATGAATCAACAACAAGTGGGACACAATCGTGAAGTGGAACGAAATGTATTGGATAATTTAAACTTTTTTAACAAATAAAAAACTGAAAAGTGGGGCGTGCAATATTATTCGGCCCCTTTACTTTCAGTGCAGCAAACTCAGTCCAGAAGTTCAGTGAGGATCTTTGAATGATCCAATGTTGTCCTAAATGACTGATGATGATAAATAGAATGCACCTGTGTGTAATCAAGTCTCCGTATAAATGCACCTGCTCTTTGATAGTCTCAGGATTCTGTTTAAAGCGCAGAGAGAACCATGAAGACAAAGGAACACACCAGGCAGGTCCGAGATACTGTTGTGGAGAAGTTTAAAGCCGGATTTGGATACAAAAAGATTTCCCAAGCTTTAAACATCTCAAGGAGCACAGTGCAAGCAATTATATTGAAATGGAAGGAGTATCAGACCTGCAAATCTACCAAGACCCGGCCGTCCCTCCAAACTTTCATCTCAAACAAGGAGAAGACTGATCAGAGATGCAGACAAGAGGCCCATAATCGCTCTGGATGAACTGCAGATAACTACAGCTGAGGTGGGAGAGTCTGTCCATAGGACAACAATCAGTCGTGCACTGCACAAATCTGGCCTTTATGGAAGAGTGGCCATTTCTCAAAGATATCCATAAAAAGTCTCTTACGAGGACATTACATTTTTGCCTCTTGGCACAATGATACTCAATTTTTTACATCCTTGACCTGATGGCCACATTTAGGGACACTGCCCGCGCCATCTTGTGGTGATATGATAGAATTACACTTAAGGCAGTAGGAAAAAATGGTGGGAATATCAGCAAAAGACTTCTACAAGAGTTCACAGAAGAAAAATGCCCCAGGTAAAAATTCTATCAACATTTTATGAAAGTTTGAAATTTTACAAATTTTGATTGTAGTAGCAGGCTAGGATGTCAGTAAAAGTGAAGCACTCGTTTGAGGACGGTAGGACTATGTACCGCTATCTGTTTAGCTAACCGTGTGGAAGATTTAGATGAAGTTACAGTTGTAAATAGTTATTTTGAATCACACATTTGCTTAGTTATGTGGTTTACAGTTGTAAATAGTATATTTAAGTACTAAGTGGTATATGCTAATTATTGTTTAGTGTTGCTAAATGCTTAATCATAAACAATATAGCTAGGCTATAGCTAGCACATGATAGCCAAGCTATGATGTGTCACTGATATACTGTAGATTTTCATGTTGGTTTTTAACATTATCATTACAGGCACACTTTCATTATCAAGAGCAGAACAATTGCTGTTGGAAATTGCAGACAACTCTGAGATAGAGGACTTCTCAGATGGGGATGATTGTATCATCATCTCATACCTGTCAGTCAGCTTCTGGTGTTTCCCACGGGGAGAGGCGGCGAGCTGAGGTGGCCATACTCATTGCCCCCCATCTCAGCCGCCACGTGTTGGAGTTCTCCCCGGTGAATGAGAGGGTCGCGTCCCTCCGCCTCCGGGTGGGGGACAAGTCTCTCATTGTTGTGACGGCCTACGGGCCTAACGGCAGTGCCAAGTACCTGCCTTCTTGGAGTCCGTGGGAGGGGTACTGGACAGTGCACCGCCCGGGGACTCCGTTATTCTCCTGGGGGACTTCAACGCCCATGTGGGAAATGCCAGTGACACTTGGAGAGGGGTGATCGGGAAGAACGGCCCCCCTGATCTGAACCCAAGCGGAGTTCAGTTGTTGGACTTCTGTGCCCGTCACGGTTTGTCCATCACAAACACCATGTTCGAGCACAAGGGTGTGCACCAGGATACCCTAGGCCGGAGGTTGATGATCGACTTTGTTGTCGTATCATCTGACCTTCGACCGCGTGTCTCGGACACTCGGGGAAAGAGAGGGGAGGAGCTGTCAACCGATCATCACCTGGTCGTGAGTTGGATCCGCTGGCAGGGGAAGAAGCCGGCAGGCCCAAGCGTGTAGTGAGGGTCTGCTGGGAACGTCTCGCTGAGACCCCTGTCAGACGGACTTTCAACTCACACCTCCGGGAGAGCTTCTCCCAGGACCCAGAGGAGGGGGACATTGAGTCCGAGTGGACCATGTTCTCTTCCTCTATCGCCAATAAAGCGGCTCGTAGCTGTGGTCGCAAGGTCTCTGGTGCTGGTCCCGATGGCAATCCCCGAACCCGGTGGTGGACACCGGCAGTAAGGGATGCTGTCAGGCTGAAGGAGTCCTATCGAGCAATGATGGTTCGTGGGACTCCTGAGGCAGCTGTCCAGTACCGGCAGGGCAAGCGTGCCGCGGCCCGGGCTGTTGCAGAGGCAAAAACCCGGGACTGGGAGGAGTTCGGAGAGTCCGTGGAGCATGACTATCGGTCGGCCTCAACATTCAAAGATCCTCACTGAACTTCTGGAGTGAGTTTGCTGCACTGAAAGTAAAGGGGCCGAATAATATTGCACGCCCCACTTTTCAGTTTATTTGTTAAAAAAGTTTAAATTATCCAACAAATTTCATTCCACTTCACGATTGTGTCCCACTTGTTGTTGATTCATGACAAAAAATTAAAATGTTATATCTTTGTTTGAAGCCTGAAATATGGCGAAATGTTGAAAGGTTCAAGGGGGCCGAATACTTTCGCAAGGCACTGTATTTACTCGTGCTTACACAGCCACAGTTTGGGGATTTCTTTACCTCCTCCATCTGTTCCCTTCTCTCTTGTCTCTTTCTGATCACACATGCTTACATACTTCTTTTTTCTCCCCCAGAGTGACGGGAGGCGAGCTCTTTGAGGACATCGTGGCCAGAGAATACTACAGCGAAACAGACGCCAGGTTGGTGCATCTCCGTCTTTTTAACTCCCTCGAGACGCAGCAAAGACACACAAGCTTTAAACGCACTTTATTCTGTCGTCTTGTTTTTCCCTCTCTTGCTTGGAAAGTCTCACTAATTGCTTACGTCTATATATAGCCTGCATAAGATTACATTACCCGCACTGATGTAGCTGTACGTGTCTTCTGTGTCTGTGATGCTGTGACTGTCCATACAGCGCTCATTAAAAAACTCAATCCAAACAAAAGCGTTCGCAAAATGACGGATCGTACGCCGTCAATTTACTCGTATTCAACATAGTATTTGTACTTAATTGAATATGAGACAGTCAGCTTTGTTTTCTTGTGGATTCTCATAAATTCAAAGTTAAATGATTAGTTTTTTAACAGATATTATTGAGTATATGAAGCCATCTTGTACTGTACATTAGTCATCTCTTGTGGCCATATACAATACCTGCGTGTGAAAGCCAGATCCCATCAGGCCTCTGAAGCTAAGCAGGGCAGGGCCTGGTTTGTTCTGTGATGTGAGACCTCTGTGATTCAACACCAGGTGCCACAGCAGGGTGGCTGTAAAGGGCCAAACTGTTGTTGTGTCCTTAGGCAAGACACTTCACCCACATTAGAATGAGTCTGGTGTGCGTGTGTGAATGGCTGGTGGTGGTCGGAGGGGCTGATGGTACATACTGGTTGCCTCGTTTCTGTCAGTGTTCCCCAGGGCAGCTGTGTACGGAGTGAAAGAATAATGACATATGCAGCATCTTTTAGTGTCCAAAAAACGCTGTATAAAACCGATGCATCAGTATTTTTATTATCTCTTTTGGAGCTATTGAGTAGGACCTAACCAGTATACATCTAGTAACCATAGACAACACCAAAACTGCAAGGACTGAAAGCGTGTGTGTTTTGAACAATATTGAGGGAATTTTATTATTATTTTTGCACTAAATTATAACAAATTCTAATTGTTCTGAGTAATTAGATTGGGATCTCATAGTCCCTCATCCACGTCTCTTTCTGTATGTCTTACAACTGCTGATTCTCTCCTCATTATCATTCATCTCCATTCGTTATAGGGATTCTTTTGTTGTGTCCATTTGGCATTTTTTTGTTCCTTTCCTCTGCCGTCTGTGTGTTCAATTGATTTATAGAAATATTCACTGCTATTTCAGTGAGTTTCTTTTTAACCAGTTTAAAACCTATTGTATTAAACTCAACAATAAACATATCTTTGATTCATAAAAGTTACATAGTAAAAGTAAGTTATAAGTCCACAAACTTGCTCTCTTCTAACTTTATTGGCCAGGTCACGTTAAACCTCTCTGAAAGCTCCAGTATACTGTGAGATTTCATAACACTTTTAAGCAAATTTCTTTGCGCTGTTTGCTCACCACATACAAGTTTGCAGTGGTCATTGTCCAGACATAACCTGCCACTAACCCATGCTCCCCCTGGTGTTTGTATGCAGCCATTGCATCCAGCAGATCCTTGAGGCCGTGCTGCACTGTCACCAGATGGGCGTGGTCCATCGGGATCTCAAGGTGAGTGCCTGTCTCTTACTCAGAGCTAACTGAGACCTGTTTTTGTGTCTAAACCAGAAAACTGCAAATTAACCAATGCTTGGAATAAGATCGACAAAACCGGCTAACATTAGTACGCAATGGTATTAAAGGTCCTATATCACGCTGTTCTTCATGTTTCACACTCAATCCTATGCACATGTTTGATAATAATGTGTATGATACACCACACAACACTCAAAACTTGTGAGATTAGAGCCTTGTATAGAGGTGACGTCACCTCGACTCAAACGAGCTGATCCAGAGAAGAGTCTGCTCCTCTGCCTGTGAGCCCGCCTCCCCCCGCCCGCACGGTGACGTAGCATCACGCTTTTGTCGTTTATCACCTGTACTTAGTAATTTCATACATAAGAATAAACTTTTTCCAACAATGACAATCCGTCACATCGAGCCCAATGTCCTCGATGCACAATCAAACCCTAATTCTTTAGTTTACAGAAGTATACAGCGAGTTAGCGTCACTACTTACAGATCGAGGGGGTCCGAGTTACGTCTTTTACTGTGGGAATAACGTGTTTCCAGATCAGCTTTTGAGTAAGTCCAGTTCCATTGTCCCTGTAGTTCTGGAACAGTCTCAGTAAAGTGTCGCAGATGAACCGGTATTATAATAGATCCATGAGATGAACAGATGAAAAAAGTCGAGCCGCTTTCTTCCTCTTAGGGCCAAATAGTGCGTCACATATTTACACCCATAACACATTTCATTCAAGTTGACGTGATCCTAACACTTTTAGTTGCTGACAAAAGTAGAAAAACAGCAGCTCTATTTGGAGCCCGCGAGACCAAGCCACCGCCACTGGACTCTGGAGCCGGACTCTGGAGCTGGCTGTGTGCTCTGATTTGCTGTTTTATCTGTCAATCACCTCCCGCCGGCTTTTAATTTATTTTTATTTTTATTATTTGGTTTTTGTCACTGAAGTGGACCCGAGCGTTTCACTGCCTCTCGCTGGGGAAGGAGACAGATCGTTCTCTTACTAAAGATTGACAGAATCAATGAATAAACTACTGTGGGCATGTGTATGAAGGCCAAAGAGCACTGTAATCATGTTTAAAGCAGAGAAAAGTCAAAAACCGTGATATGGGCCCTTTAAAGCATTGAGTACCGGGCATGTTGTCTGTTACCTGGCATGTATAGTCTTTGCCACGGATTAGATTAAATTATTTTTTGTCTAGTCCTAAACAGCAGTTGTCTCAGGGTAATTTACAAAGCTGACAATTCTTCAACTACAGATTAGAGAATCAAATAGTTCAAAGTACAGAGGAATTGCATTAAGAACAAACACGTAGGAGCCATTGGTCCATAGGGAACAGGATGATAACTGACCATAAATGTTAATAAATGTCCTCAAACATCCCGGATCATCTCTGTTCTTAGACATCATCAGGAAGAAACCACTCGGATCTCACCGGCTGGTTTTAAATGACAACATAAATTGGAACAAATTGGTTGATGTCAAATATAATAAAAAAGATCTGGCAGTCATTCTTTCAATTTATGGTCACATAGTAATTATAATTTCTTAAATATTACTTACTTACTTACTATTATGGAACAAATTAGTTGATGACTTTTGCCAAACTTTATCAGAAAGTCACACAGAGCCACTTTAAACAGGAGTAGATTCAGTGTCTGGAGGATAATTGTGTCATAGTTCTGAGTAATAACTGAGACAACCAGAGGCTCCATCTCACTCATTCTGTTTATGTTTGTCTAATGTGGCTTCAGATTTGCCAATCAAATGAGCCAGGCGTTTGTCAGAGGTGCGCTGCGGCCCGCTCCAAATTAGGTTACTGTTTTTGCATTCTCCGATGAGTCCCGCGCTCCCATTGGCTGTTGCCCGGCAGCTGCTACGGCTCAGTGCAGAAACACAAAGAGAAAACAAATAGTAAACAAACAAATAAGCCACTGGCCCAGAACGCAGCAGAAGCGGTAGTAGTAGCAGCAGCAGCAGCAGCAGCAGCAGCAGCAGCAGTAGTAGTAGTAGTAGTAGCAGTAGCAGGAGTAGTAGTAGCAGCAGTAGTAGCAGTAGTAGCAGTAGTAGTTGCAGTAGTAGCAGTAGCATTAGTAGCAGTAGTAGCAGTAGTAGTTGCAATAGTAGCAGTAGTAGCAGCAGCAGTAGTAGCAGTCCCAAATGCAGTCCTTGGATTCTCAGTCATTCCCACACAACTGTTAAACTGTTAATTTGACTCCTCGCTCCACTTCCACTGTCGCTCATCACAAAATCAATGGTGTTCTGTGCGGTTCTGTGAGGAAGAGGCTAAAGAGAAGAGTATGTACTGTACAGTCAGAGGAGGAAGCCTGGAAGGACCTGGAAGATAGTAAGGTTTATTTATTACTCAACTCAAAAGTGCTTAACAAAACAAAAAACAAACAAAAAAACATACATAATCACAGTACATTAAAAAGTGAAGAGAAAAACCTTTTAGTTGTATGTACAGGTAAAGAGAACTGTTTTTAACCTGGATTTGAACATTGTCAGAGGACCAGTCCCTGTGCTCCTCAGAGTCCCAGCAGGAGATCTATACATAAGCAGATCCTTTTTAAAGTCTATTCTCTGAGACTGGACTGACGTGATGGTACTTCCTGGTTCTAGTCTGGACTGTTAAATGCAGGAATTTTGAATATACTGCAGCTGTTTCACAACTCATACTTAGTACAGTTTAGTCTATCAGATCGTCAAGTCAGATCTCTCAGACTGACCATGTCCTCTCAGATCTTTTTATATTCCTGTTAAACATTTATTAAAGATGAGTATTTGTTTGATATCTTTGAACATCTGTCAGTAACACGGCGCTGTTTTATTTAGCACTTGTCACACTGTGTCTGTAAGAGGCTTCAACAGCAAACAGAAGTGTAGTCTCTGCGGTGCATTCGCTTGTCAGGGATCCCCCGGTGTGTTCAGGGACCCCACAGAGGCTTCCAAAGTCAGTGTAGTTTCAGCTCAACATCACAAAACAACAATCACAGCTATTTCCTTCCCTGTAAACTTCACTCTACAGTTTAGCTCTTTGGCTTTTTATCAAACAAGACAAACAAGCTGGCAGAAGGGCATCACTTTGTCTTCAGGTTTGTTCGGGCACATTTTTTCTTAACAAAAGTGATGATCCATGCCATTAACCGTGATTCTGGAAACAGGGTAGCATTGCACATTCAACAAAGTGGTTGCCAGCCCAGGTGCTCATATCCCTCCACTTATTTGAAGGAATATCTGCGCCTCATTAATACATTTTTTGGTGTGCGATACCTGCTCTTTCTACAATGAACCGGGATTCTCCCACTGTTTGGACTGTGATGGGGAGGAGGTGGGTCACTGCACGAGTTGACCACAGTGGAACACTATGAGGCGGTTTAAATGCAAGGTGATTTCTTGATGATTTCAGGCCCAGGTGTGTACTAGAGGACGGACTCAAGTGAAGCTGGTGGGAAGTGGCTTGGAGCTAAAAACTATTCCATTTACCTCCCATTTATCTCATGTCTTTCCATCCATTCGTCTATAGATCGATTATTTCTGAATGCGTACATGTCGCGTGTGGACTCTGTCATGTCATGCTAGCTAACCCGCCCTGCCTTCCTCGACCGGTACATCACGATCGATAGGGCTGGAAAGCGGAAGTGCGAGATTTTGCGAGATTTCCACCCGCGGATACAAACAAACCACACGTGCCACTTGTATGGTGCTGAGATCGCCGACTTCTTCCTCCTTAAAGGACTTTCCTGTGTTATTTTGGACACATTTCGTCTCTGGGACAGAAAAACTGAGTGAGCGGTCGGAATTAGCTGTGAACTGACCATGTCCTGAAGTTTATATGACGGGGAGATGAGAAAGGTTCAGGGCCGTGTTCAAACTTATTGTTTTTTAATCCACTATAATGCATCAGAAAGACGATATAGAAACACTATTCCCATGCAAATACATTGATGTCCCTTACAGCTATCTTTGCTCCTTTGGGGATGAGCCAATGTTTATGAATGATCCGTTTTCTATCTGTTCATTAGCTCCATCTCCACTTCACATTCATTGCAGCTTCACATTGGGCCTTTTTTCTTTTTGCTGTGCTGTCAAAAATAACATGATGTAGTTTGGGTTACCTATTCATTTAATACTATTATTATGATTGTCCGTTTTCTGTTATATTTGAACATTTATTAAATGTTAATTAATATGTGCTAATATGTTCCTCCTTTATCTCTCAAATAAATAAATAAATGTATCTTGTGTGACAACAATAAAGTTAATCTTATCTTAAAATACAAGCCACAATCAAAGGCTCAGCAGCGCACTACAGGTTAGCATTAGCTACAAGTTAGCTTGAATGCATATTCAAGTTAACCATCTGTGAAATCAGACAAAAGGTTTTATCACAACTGCATAGCTTTTTACACAGCTTCAGTTGGTCTTTGGGAAACCTAAAAAATGAGCATGCTTCATGTAAACTTTGATGATAACAGCCGAAAACAAAGCAGAGCATTTTGCACCATTCATTTAAACCGCCTCTTCGAACAGCCGACGGTTTGTTTGTATCCGAGCCATGAACCGGAAGTGCTTCTGGGACGAGACTTTCCAGCCCTATTTGTCGAGCAGTGGACAAATTGCATCATTTCCGCTAAGCTTTCGTCTTCAATAATGAGGAGGCCATTGATTTGAATGGGCAGACATCTTGGCTCGCTGGGGCTTGAGTAGCACTTTGTCGTGATGGGGTTTCCAATACTTTACTGTAAATGCATTGTTTATTGATGAACTTGTTTTTTAGGCTGTTGCTCGTAGATTCAGATCTGGCATATTTGTATGTACAGTAGTATGCAATCAATTGGTACACAATCTATTGTTATGATTTTCCTTTATAAATCATGGGTTGTTTAGATAAGACATTCCAGTTAAATCTCAAAACACAGTGATATTTGAGAAGTGAAAGGAAGTTTGTATAATTTACAGAAAGGTAGGAGAATTATTGAAACCAATTTAAGCATGTGCATACATTTAGGGACCTTTTTTATATTTCAACGTTTAGCACTTATTTTTGGGACTGAAAATTGGTTTTGAAGCCTTAAAGTGGACATATCGTGTTTTCAAATTATTGAATTTTTACATCTAAATCATTAATTTGTGGCCTATATAAAGCGTAACTGCAATGCCTGGGTCTGAGTCTCATTATTTGTAGCTCCACGGGCCTTTCTTCTACACCTGTTCTGAGGTGCGTCTGAGAGAAACCTGTTTTGGTGCTGTCTCTACAATGATACTCAATTTTTACAATCCTGAACGCTGATGGTCCACCATTTAGAGGGACACTAGCGCTCCGCGCCTATCCTTGTGGTGGATATGATAGAATAGAACACTGTAACTGGCAGTGAGGGAAAGATATGGCGGTGAATCTCAAGCGCAAAGACTTCTACAAGACGTTCGCAGAAGTAGAAAATGTCCTCCAGTGTAATAATGTCTATCAAGATTTTATTGAGTGATGAAATCCAATTTTATTTATGACACCCGATATAATAGTCGCTAGCTCTTCATTTGGCGTTTGAAATTGTGAAAAATTTTGATTGTAGTAGCAGGCTAGGATGTCAGTAAAAGTGAAGCACTCGTTTGAGGACGCTTAGGACTATGTACCGCATACTGTTTAGCTCACCCTGTGGAAGATTTAGATGAATGATTTACTGTTGTAAATAAGTTATTTTGACTCACACATTTGCTTAGTTTTGTGGTTTACAGCTTGTTACTAGTATATTTTGAAGTACCTGACGTGTCTATCTGCTGAAGTAATGTGAAGTGTTGCGCTAAATTGCCACTTAATCATAAACAATATTGCTACGGACTATGCAGCTAGCACATGATAGCAAGCTATAGATGTTTTACATGTCAACTAGATCATATACTGTTAGATTTTGATGTTGGTTTTTTAAAATATCATTAAGGCACAACTTTCATTATCTAGTAGCAGAACATTGCTGATTGGCATTGCTGGACAACTCTGGGAGGAGATAGGGACTTCTCAGATGGATGATTAGTATCGCTCATCTCATACTGTCAGTCAGCTTCTGAGGTGTTTCCCCGGGGGGGATGAGGGCGGCGAGCTGAGGTGGCCATACTCATATGCCGCCCCATCTCAGCGCCAACGTGTTGGAGTTCTCCCGGTGATATGAGAGGGTCGCGTCCCTCCGCCCTCGGGTGGGGGACAAGTCTCTCACTGTTGTGACGTCCTACCGGGCCTGAACGGCAGTTGTGTATTATACCCCCCACCCCCCCCCCCCCCCCCCCCCCCCCCCCCCCCCACCCGAGTACCGGCCTTCTTGGAGTCCTGCGGAGGGTACTGACCGCCTGCACCGCCTCGGGGACCTCCGTTATTCCTCCGGGGGACTTCAACGGCTGTGGCGAATTGCCAGTGACACTTGGCGAAGGGTCTTGATCGGGAAGAACGGCCCCCTTATCTGAACCTGACCCTCAGCGGTGTTCTGTTGTGTGCGCACTTCATGTGCCAGTCAGGTTTGTCCATCACGAACCACCATGTTCGCGCAACACAGGGTGTCCCTCCCGTGCACGTGGGCACCAGGGAACACCCTAGGCCGGAGGTCGTATGATCGACTTTGTTGTCGTATCATTGACTTGTCGGACCGCGTGGTCTCAGGACACCGGGGTAAAGAGAAGGGGCAGGAGCTGTCAACCGGATCATCACCCTGGTCGGTGAGTTGGATCCGCTGGCAGGGGAAGAAGCCGGTGTCAGACCTGGCAGGCCCAAGGCTTATAGTGAGGGTCTGCTGGGGGAACGTCTCGCTGGAGCCCCCTGTCAGGACGGACTTTCAACTCACACCTCCGGGAGATAGGGCGTTTCTCCATGGTACGGTGGAGGGGGGGACAATGGAGTTCCGATGAGTGGACCTGGTTTCTGCCTCTATCGCCGACTGAAGGCGGCTCGTAGATGTTGGTCGCAGGGTCTCTGGGTGCTGGTGCGGCGGCAACCCCTGAACCGGTGGTGGACAACGGCCGGTAAGGGAGGCTGCTAGGCTGAAGAAGGAGTCCTCTCGAGCCAATGTATGGTTCGCGGGGACTCCATGACGGCATGCATGTCCAGTGACCGGACTGGCCCAGCGTTTGCCGTCGAGCGGGCTGTTGCACGGGCATCATAACCCGGGGACTGGGAGGGAGCTCGGAGAGTCCATGGAGCATGACTATCGGTCGGCCTCAAAACAGGTTCTGGCAAACTCTCCGGGCGCTCCAGGAGGGGGAAGCAGTTCTTTGCCTAAACACGTGTCTGGTGCGGGTGGAGAGTGCTGACCTCGATGAGGGATATTGTAAACCATCAACGGAGATGGTAGCCTTGATACAACCCAAATGTGTTGCAGAGCACAAGACTGCATTGGAAAATCCTGTGTCCCCCTTCAGATGCATGACATGCAATGTGTCCTGTGCTTGCACGTGAATGCAACTGCTCTTGCATCAGCATTTTCACACTGTGACCATTAGGGTCTTCCAATAGCAGTACCAGATTTGCGCTTTCTAGAAAAGATTACGGGAGTAGTTTGAAATAAAGCCCGTTCAAAAGCGTGTTCAGCAGATTTTTTACTGTTTTGTAGGGACTGTTATTAATATTTGCATTATTTTGTTCTAGTAATTTGTATTTATCAGTATTCGATATTCGCGCCATATTGAAGGCTTGAAATAGACAGTCTTACACCCAGTGTTTTGCAGTTTTTATATATTCGTATAGCAATTTTATGGCATGCTTGGGATGATGGATGTGACAGAAAGAGGGGATAGGCCCCGAAATTTGTGGCGGACAGGACAATCACTCGACGTTAATGCAGGATGAAGATCCCGATAGGTAATGTAAAAACTGATAACTGAGACAGGACCCAACGTAGGTGCGAGACAATGGCACGGACTGACACAGACCAGGAAGGGCACAGGTTAGTATATGACACCCACAGGGACCACACAGCCGTGAATCACATTAAGGGCGGGGACAACAATCAACATGGACAGGCAGGATATCCTAAACTCAACCGGTAAGATGCTCCCAGCACCATGACAATTTTTAGCTTTAGATTAGATGCTGTTTTGGATTTTTATGCTACTAACTTCTCATGTTTACCCTTTCTTCAAAGTAAACTGTTATATATGGATTTGGAGGACTCAACTGGAGTCACCCCCCCCTCCTCTTTGGTGCGCACCCTTCTCCCCCCCCCTCCTGCCTCCCCCTCTGCCCCCCCCCCCCCCCCGCCCTCCCCCCCCCCATTTGTATTTGTATAGTATTAGGTTCGAATCCCATGTACTAATATGGAGGACATTGCATTTTGCGGAAAGTAACTATTGATCACGCTGAATTTGGAACTTTAACCCTAATTCAGAGGGAGCATCTCTTGATCGCTCAACGTTAGCTAATACATTTTTTCTTTAGGTTATGATGAGACCTCCACATGTCCCTCTACAGAGAGGGACATGTTTTACTCCAAAAACTACTTCTGTACACAAACAATAACTCCACAATTTAGGTATTATTACTTATTGGGTCCTAATTATCCCTAAATTAGTCCCAAATCATTATACAAAGCACCCGCAGATTCAAATGCTCGGGTCTCAGGAGGTTAGGCCAATGCTCGCACCAACTGAGCTTCTGTCGCCCCCAACAAATGAGATGCCTTCAGATCGCTTAAACCTTTGATTGCTAAACAGCCGAAAAACAAAGTCAGAGCCTTTTGCACATTCATTAAACATCCCTCTTCTGAACCAGTCTGGCGATTTGTTTGTATCCGAGCAAGGGAACGGAAGTGCTTCTGGGACGAGACTTTCACAGCCTAAAATTACAGCGTGTAGCTGAAGTAACTCATGTGCTCGGGGATTCTAGCGGTACTGCAAGACTAACCAGACTATAAATTCACGTGGGCTGACCCAGAAATTTTCCCCATAGAACTCAATGCATATTAAAACAGACTCAAACCTCAGCTGAAAGAGAAACCTACAGCTTTCATAATGGTCGAGATTTTGTGGGGATTTTAGTGTCCCTTGTCATCCTGAACTTTTGTTTCTTCTTAAATCCTTCGGTTTTGTTTAAATCCACCACTTTAGTGCCAACTAAAACTCTGCTCGTCTGGCTCTCGCTCTAACTCCCGCTCTGATGAACTGCTCTGATGTCCTGGTCAGAGCGCGGCACGAGCCCCTCTGTGCACGTGCGTGAGACCCGGTGTGAGACCCACACACGCGTGTTTAGCGCAACGCATTATGGGAGATAATACACTGCGCAGCAACCGGGAGGACCAGACGATGCCCAAATACAGGCGACGTTTCCCATAGATCTTTGCGAGTTTCAGGCGACTTCCGCCTAATCTTTCAGCCCCCATGCCGTCACAAAGCGCACTGAGCACAACCATTCATTTGAAATAGGGGCGCCATCTTGGATCGCCGGGGCTGCTCTGTCCCCTCTACCTGCGAGGCGCTCTCTCCGCGCACACCACACACACACACACACACAGGATATGTTAGAGTTTCTCCCCACCCCCTCTCCCCCTTTCTCTCTCCCCTTTTTCCAATTGCTTTCCATCAAGTTTTGCTTCATCCATCGCGACGTCCTCAATGCTTCAATTCTGACTGTGCTTGCCACTGATCATAGCACCGCTCAATTCAAATCACGCACACCGCTCTATCTTATTTAAAAACTATAGCGGCTGCCTGTTGCCCTAAAAGCCGCGGAAAGCAGGCGAGTTGGGTTCCGATATAGTGTATGGACGCCCGCTACAATAAGTATAGAAAACAACGATGAGGGGCTTGGCAGCATAATAATCCGCTGCGGGTCTACAGGGCCTCAGACACACATGCACGCCTACACACACGCGCCTCCCACCACATCACACACACAGGCGCTCTCACGCAACACGACTCACATTGTACGACCGACAACACCATGACTCCTCCATGCAGCCAAACATAATAATTAATACACACAAAAACACTTGTAAAAGATCGTTGGTCCTCTGCCATGCAATGCTTCTTACTTATTGGGCAAATGAGAAAAAGAATGCTGATTTTAGCTAATTAATTGGGACAGAAATATGATGAATATGTTGGTTAGTGAATATCAATTGTTATTACTTATAATGAGGTGTTCCTTGATATTATAGATGGTATATTTTCATTTTAATATAAGTATTAGATTTCGTTTTGACTAGCCTTACAGAACGTAATTTATTCCCTTTCAGTTCCTTGCTTTGAAATATACGTTGGTTTATTTCTGTGTTCGTATATTTACAAAATGCATGAGACTGAAAGGGAATTAATTAAGTTTCTGCCGCAGCAGTATAAAGAAATCCGTTAATTTTGAAAGAATTACAAACCATATATTCTTTATCCGGATAAAGGGATTTATAACGTATACATGGGAGTTTCACTATCCAAATCCTGAGAGCTTATAGTGGCTGAAAATGTAATGAGCCTTAATCAGCCCTTTCTGAGGGCTCAGTGCCCACCAATCTTGATGATGCTTTGCATGGCAGAGAGACCAACGTTACTTGTACAAGTGTGTGTGTGGGTATTTATTTTTCGTAGAATATATTTTATGTTTAAAGAGTGCAAAAGAGGGCACAGAGGGCGAACTCAGTCATGTCTTCTGTCTAGCTCGGACATAGGACCAGTGGCAAAGACCCACAACCAGCACTCACACACAGCACCAACTCCACCTGCATCCCGCTGGTGAAGAAGCTCTTTACCGTTAAATCTACGTTCCCACCCACACTTATGGTCATGAGGGTTGTGTAAAGCGGGAATAGCTGAGTAACTTGACTGGAGAAAACATTGGCTAATGTGCAATACTGAGAAAGGTCATTGTTTGATAAAACCAATTATAACCAACAATACTGTTACACATGGTGTTCCCAGCAACGACTGTGACAGTGGTGCAATGTTGTTAACTGACATTAGTAGGATTGGACCACACCGTAAGACACAATGGCAAATGTAAAGAGCCAAAGTAAGAAACACATACTTTCGTAACACTTCCATAGCACGAATGACAGAGGCTTTTAGCCAGCGGCAGTGTAATGAATTTCTTCTGTTAAAAATATGCTTTGCCTTATGATGTGAAGCAGCTTATAGCATCCGGACAGATGCACTGTAAAGTGGGGATTCAAATTATGTAGCCATGTGCTGAGCAGATCTGTCATTTTTTTGGTAAGTTACATCAAACACTTACAAAAGAACATAACAACAAATATGGTAATAGAGAAGGATGCCGCATCTGCCAATATTCTAATTGTGAAAAGGCCAATTTGTCTACATCGGTCTGTCCCACCTCCCATTGATTTGAGCGAAATAGTCATGACAGAAACAAATCAAATGTTCGTCATTGGAATCACTCCCTCATTTCTAATAATTAGTTGATAGATAGACCAACACACACCCTGTATTGTTGTATGCAGGACAAATGGACTTGTCTAGCAGGTATATAAGTTATATGATTTGTTAGCATCTTTAAGGCTCGATCTGAAAGACCCATTTTTTGCTATGTGCCATATCACCAACACAATAAACTGATTTATTAACAATATGTGAGAATATGTAGTTCCTGGTTAAATAAAGCTTAAATAAAAAGAAATATATATGTGGTTATTCTGTCAGTCTGGTTCCCTATACTGTAATCTAGTATTTTCATTCCACACAGACTTAGATTGGGTAAGCCTGAGGGCTATTTATGTCTGCCGCTCTGATAAACCTTAATTAAAAACCAGACTTCAGCAGTGTTCTCATGTTTTCCCAGGAGACTTGTTAGTCCACCCAAACCACAGCTCCTGTCACATTAAATTATCTATCTTTCCTTCTTTTGTGATTAAGATCAAGGCTCATGTTATATGTCATGTTCAGATGTTCAGCCAGTCTGCTTCAACGAAAAAAAATATATAAGATTTGATAAGATAAGAATTCCTTATTCGGTCCCACAGTGGGAATTTCGATGTTTTTGCAGCATATAGGACAGTAGTATATCACACAGGGCACACCAATTATAAAAGACACAATAAGTAGTAGTCTATTTTTCTTAGCTAACATATCTATCTGTAGATGACTGAAAATGCTTCAAGTACCAGTCAAAATATATATATGTAGTAGTATACTGTAGTACTGTACAGGTAAATATAGTGCAGGATAATAAGTAGATAAAGTAAAGTGACGAAAGTGCTGTTCACCTATGGAGGAAAAGGTTGTTAAAATAAATCCTGGCAGAGTTAGGCCAAATAATTGTATTTCTTCCCCAAACACACAGACTGTCCATATTTCTACACTGGACACTCGGGCATACATATATGTACACACGAAGGTAACAAAAACGTATAATGTCTAGTTTAAAAACGTGTCGTTCACTTGAGACACTGGAAGAACATAAGAGCGTAAGAACGCTATGTTCTTACGCTCTTATGAAAAGTGAGAGATGAGGTTTGGTCCAGACGTTACCAGTCCAGGGTAGCAAATATCCCGATGCAGGTCATTGTTTGTATTAAAGGCCAAATACTGCTGACATCATGACCCAACATTTTTTGGAATACAACAGTAATCCAAAAATCTATGCCGTTTAGATGAAAAATTTGGATATCAGTTTGACCTTGTATAGGATAATCCACATGGAATAACGTCAAAGAGTGCAGTAGAGAATGAAAAGAGGAGAAACAAAAACATGTTAAAAAAGTAAGACATAGGCAATGTATGACATTTCTTCATTACAAACATTTGATATAAACATTTTAAACCAGGCAGTAGACAAACTTGGAGACAGTAACAGTTAAAAATGAAATTAAAATAAACCGCGCTGTCCTTAAACTATAGCCCTTGTGTCACACCAACGACCAGTACCTGTGGAGGAAGCAGTCTTCTCTGAAGGAAGACATGAAATTATAGTGTGCTGAGCTCCATGTTGTTTTAAGTATTTGGTTATCAGATTGTGTTTACAGTTTGTGGTTTAAGGCGTCCATTCCACTTTCATTCTAAAGATATGCAATCAATTGAGTTACACATTTATTTCGTGATCACTTAGAGAAAAATACAACAGAACAATAAGAAGAAAAACAGATCCAGGATCATGCAAGAAACAAGCACTTGGTGTTTTTAATATTGTTGGAGTTTTTCTTATCGTGACATTTCATAAGCCCGATCCCTTTGTGCACTAAAGGCAAGTAGAGCTTTACACCTGCGTCGATGGCAAGCATCCTGAAATGTACACCAGCACATTACAGTGCAGCTATAATGCCGCTATTTTTTTCCGGTCAACGTTATGTGCACTATGGGCTAGACAATGATAAAAGGAGTAAAAATGACGCCTAAAAGCTTTGCTACCGACATGAGGCCGAATAACGTTAAGTGCATCGCTGGGGTAATTGGAGGTCACACTTGGAAATAACTAAAAATAATCTTCGGTTTAGATATAGTGCTTTTTGTCTCTCAAGGACACTTCACATGGACTTATTAATTCACTTTCCTTATGCAAAGGTGATACACTACTAAACTAGCTCCAGTTGCCATTGGAAAGACTCACAGAAGCGCGCGAACAAGTACATATAGATCAGCCCCTCAGATTCCCGCGTCATTCACATCACTTTAATGTAGATTCAGATTTCCGAATAAATGTATCTGTCATTTGCAGTAAACCAATCTGAAAGAAGATGCAAAAGATCCCAGTGTGCACCAGAAAAAAAGAAAAAGTTCAAGAAAAAATCACTGAAATCAATCTCCAAAGAGTTTCAGTACAAGTTGCAGGACGAATTAATGTGATTTGTTCAAACTGGATAATAACTTTGGAAAGAACGGGTAAGCAAAACAAATTTCCATGAATCCCAAACCCAAAAATAAAACAATATAGTTGTGCCAAGGAGGGAAAAAAAAAAAAGAGGAAGCTGTAACATGGCTTTTACAGGTTGGTCCAGAAAGTCATGAGTTCTTCATTTTGCAAACTACATTAAAGTGAGAGTGAATGACCTTATCGAGTTTCCTCTTTGTCTGTAATTAGGTGAGCATTTCGATCCGGGAACAAGTTCATGTACAGTAGTGGCGGTGAGTTGCCGAGATGCCTCTGAACGTGTACTGACAGTTTACGTACAAGAGAATTTGTGCCAATCTGTGGAGATAAATGTACAATTCATAGAATGTGTCCAGAGAAGAATAGCCAGTTTTTTACCATCATAGAAGATAGAACACGATTCTCCACAACTATCACAAAATCTCCAAGCTGTTCTAGATTTTGATGGACTGAATGAAGGAAACTTCTAAGCAGGGTCTGAAACGTTACCATAGATCCTTGTATAGGCTTCATAGACTACCACTTAGATAAGTGAAAAAGTGAGGGAAAAATGTCGCGGCACCATTTCTACCCGGGTGTGTAAACTGTAGAAATGGCTATCAGTTGTGGCTATTGTTTCGACCTGGAAAATATTGTTTTATCTTGACAATTTATTGACAATTTGATGAGTTGAGTCCAGTAGTTCAAGCACGAATAATTTCCTATATTGCACCTTCACCTGCTTTTACTCCCAATTTCTTCTCCTTGCATCATCTGGCATTCAATCACCTGTTGCTAGGGTTTTTTGTTTGTCCTTCCCTTGTGGTATCTTCTGTGTACTGCGTCAAAGGTGTTCATCAGTCCTGTTGAAGATGTGAAGCCAAATGTAGATAATTTTACACAACACAATGCAATCACTGTGAGAAAAAAAAAATAAAGAAGAACTCAAAAGCCCAAGCTCAAATTGGATTGTTTTGGCGTTTACCATTTTTTTTTTTTATTGTTTGGTTTGTGTGTGTTGAATAATACCGCAAGGTTCAACATCCAGATCCAGTGACTTCTATAGAGAGGAACATGATTAACACAGTTTGGAGAGTTTAAAACCGTCTTTAACTTCCTACATCTGTTTTGGCTCGTGCACAAAAGTTTGGCATATCCGCCTAATGTCCTATGCTTATTTAAAAACACCTCTTACATCTCACAGGCTTGTGTGATGCATCTTTTTAAAGCTAGCCCTTCTAGTTTATGTAAATATACACTGAAATATATCGTATTCATTCGTAGTTCACGTCTGCTCCTTTGAAGTTTGGAAAAAAAACCTGTTTTTTTTAGCCTGCCTATAAATTCAATGTATAAATGCCCTAAAAACCCTTTTTCATGGAAGAAGAACATTTATTCGCCAATTTGTAATTGTGTTGGGACAACTCTGTGTAAAGGTCAGACTTCTAATTTTTATTGTTTTCATGCAGTTTCTCTTTTTATCAAGGTATACCATTCGGGAACCAATTTGGGCTCCAAAATTTGTGAGTCATGGAGAAGGTCCCGTGCGGGCTCGAACCACAAACTTCAGGCGCAAAGGGCCAATGGTCTACCAACTGAGCCACTTTCACCTCTCGCGAAGAAAGATGACCACCCTCATTAAGATATCTTTCTCACGTGTCTTTAGAGCAATAACAGTGTTACATTGACTTTGCATCAACAGACATTTGTATAGAGCGGATACTTCCCAAACCCGTACTGTTTCTTCATCCTGTGATTGGGTTTCTGTGCGTTCTTGTTATATTGAAAATGAGCAACTACACGGTTAAATGAGTGATGTGAAGACTGTGATGATGCCCTCCTTTTACTGGCGCTGGCAAATGACATGCACTGTTAGGCTGACAACATCAATCTGAGCTGACAGGACAGTGATGCAGGAGAAGGAGCCCTACACTCACACACACACGGCACGAAAGCACACACCCAAACATCACATTAAAGACCTTATGACGGGTTTGATTTAGTTAGAAATACAGTTTTTATACCAGTTTATATTAGAAAGAGAACTACTAAAGGTTCAAAATCAGTTGTTGTTTTTTTTTGTCTGATCCCCCCAAAATCGAAATACCCCCCATAGCAACGCCCCTTAGAAACGATAAAACTTCACAGCCCTTGGTGACGTCAGAACGTACGTTTTCAACGCTGTAACTTGTTTGACAATTTATTTTCGTATCTTTTTTCGCGATATTCCAAGATGACAAGGCCGGTCAGCGAGTATGAATAACTACTAGAAGGTGACATTTCGCTGTCCACCTGAATAGTTCAGTGGTTTGTGTTTGATGTTTGTCAATCTAGATACTTGGGTTCAATCCCACCTCGGACAACTGGTGTTTCACACTCAAAACGGTATATAAATTGTATGTGTAGTGATGCTATGTCACCTGTAGAGGGCAGTATTGTGTTGGCATCATTGGTGAGAAGAGAGATAAGGCATTCCTGTGGCATAGCTAAGATCCTCCTCGAAGACAAAACGCTTATTATTTCAGAAACGTTTTCTGTAAACACGAGTTAGCTCAGTAAATGTGTTGTGTGGGTGGGGTGTGTCCATAGGAATGTAGTGCACTTACGACCCTGAAAACGCTGTGAAACTATGCCAGACCTGTTGGTGCGCTGTGACGCAATGACGGGAGGCGAAGCCCAAACTTCCGTGGGCATAGCGCGGATTTTGTTAACAGACAACATGGCGAAGGGCGATCTGGTACAAACATGAGTATGGCCGTACGATGAGGTTGAACTGTTGCTTCGGGTCACACTGGATTACAAACCAGACAAGCAACATTGTGTGTTGTCATTATTTTCTGAGTGCGGCGCATTCGTGCTTTAACAATAGGCGGGGCGATGACGCAAGCGTCTCAGATCATTGCGGAGGCAGTGAATCCACGGAGCGGCATATACGGAAGTTTGAAATCTTTCCACTCTGGTACCTAGTTTCCAAAAATGTCGTTTACACCCCCCCCAAAAACGCCGGCCGCCGTATGGACGATACACTGGATTGATAAAGTATTTTTGCGTTTAGGCCTGACTTGACTTCGTGTGGACAGGGCATAGATCCTTGGTTTCAATGCAGGCGCGTAACCCGCTATGAACGTCACACACAAGGTTAGAGCTATGAGAACAACTTAAATTCATGAAAACACGTTCTTTTTAAAAAAAATCGATTTTTTTTGCGGAATCTCTTTCAAAATTGAACGACCATTGTCATGCTATTTTTGATATCCACTATTTTTAAAAAAAAACCCTCATAAGGTCATTAATGTCTAAGTACTAACAGGAGACCTATGTTTCACAAGTATTTCTTCATGCCAGGAAACCAATGAATATATGTCATACTAGGAAAAAATAGGCTCATTCCCTGTAATGATAACTTCTTTTCCATAAAGGAAAATTTGTTTTCTTGCTGAGGAGTTGAAGAGACCGTAAATATGCTTCTGGTTTCCTTTTGGCTGTAGATTGACCTAATAAATGCTTGACCACATGTCCCACCACAGAGTGAGGTTTGATCGATTGGAGACTAAAAAGGCGGGCGTGACAAAAGAAATTAGTTGAATGGACCTAAGTACTACTCGATATGCCCTGTTTATACTGAGACGCTGCGGCAGAACGTTCCAGGCTATTAACAGAAACAACCGAGGCTCCTTAGGCAAATTTCCCTCAGTGATTTTCACATGAGGTTGAAAAACGATTTAGTTCCTTGCCGCCCTGCCAGTAGTGGACAGAGAAACGTTACAACACTCACACGACCCCCAGCCCCATGCCCAGCCCCCCTCTCGGTATATAGCTTCTCTTCCTGGTGCAGACCCTCAGAGGCACCAACCATCGTTCTGCATTTTAACACATCTTTGAAAAATGAAAACTGAACCTAGAGCGTCGCGTGGTCTCGTTTGGACAACGAAGGTGTAGAATATCCCTCTGGCCGCGCTGGAGGAGCCCACGTAGGCTATTTGTGTGCGCGAGCCATTGGGTTGTTGATGTTTGTTCTCCGCTAGATGCGCATGTCCAAATTTACGTGCGGGGAAGCAAGCGGGGAGGCGGGGGTCAGAGCAGAGGGGGATTTCACACCTATTCCCCTCGTCGGCGGTGGGAAAGAGCTCCCCGTGTGCAGCGTTTCTGATTTGTCCCACGCTGCCAGGCTGGATCTAACACTACATTTTCACCCCCCTGATACACAGGCCTTCGTGTGAACGGGTGGGTAGAAACCGACATCCAAACTATAACCGTTTTACTGCAACACTTGTTGCTCCGTGTAAACTCAGCTACATGGCTATCCAAAACTACTAAAGCATGTAGAAGAGCAGGTTCTCTTAAAATTGTGAATATTGTTTTGTTTGCCTAAAGGTATGAAGGAAGGAAGTCCCCCTTCTCTAGTTTTTGAACAAAACTCTCTGGTCTTATTGCGATCACTGAATATTGACAATTGGAAGGAACAAAATGTGTCCTTGATGTATCCACCCGGAAGTAGGTAATCCTATAATATTTTTCTACCTTCCGGGAAAGAGACATTTTCAGAAAAACTTCACAGTTTTTAAAGGTATACATCCTTTAAAACTGAAATTATTCTGAAAATGTCTATTATATCGATTTCCTCATCATTAGGATTTTCTTTTTATAGAAACAAATTGGTCGAACAACACATGATATGGACAACTAAGGATGCCATTGAGCAAAAATAGACAACTGACCGACACAAAACAGCAGAGTCATATAAGACTACACTGAAAGCCAGACTATCAAAACGGTTATGTTTGACTGCAGAGATATTTACCAACCGTTCACGAACGAAGACTTGTTTCAGGGGGTGAAATGTAAGTGTTCAGATCCAAGCCTGCAGAGTGGGACAACTCAAAACGCGTGCACAGCCGGGGAGCTCTTCACACCCGCGAGAGGGTATAGGTGTGAAATCCCCCTCTGCGCGGAGAACCCCCGCCTCCTCCCCCGCTGCTCCCCGCACGTCTAAAAAAAGAAAAAAAAAAAATAAAAATAAAAAAAAAAAAAAAAAAAAAATAAAAAAAAAAAATTTTGACATGGCGCAGTAGCGGTGAAACAAACATCACAACTAATGGCGCCGGCACACAAACCTAGCTACGTTGGGCTTCCTCGCGGCACAGATGAGAATTCTAACACCTTCGTTCGTCCACACGAGACCAGCGGATCTCTAGGTTCAGTTTTTTCATTTTCACAGCTGCTGTTTAAAATGCAGAATGATGTTTGGGGCATTCGAGGGTCTGGGCACAGGATGTGAGATTACTAACGAGAGGGGGGCTGGCATTGGGGCTGGGGACGTGGAGTGGTTGTAGAAGTTGCCTCTGCCCACTACTGGCCAAGGGGGGCGCTAGAACTACAATCGTTTTCAACCTCATGGATAACACTGAGAAATTTGCATTAAGAGCCATGTTGGTTTCTGTTAATAGCCTGGAAACGTCTGCGCACGTCTCAGTATAAACAGGGCCTTCGAGTAGTACTTCAGGTCCATTAAACTAATTTCTGTTTGTCACGACCGGCTTTTTAGTCTCCAAATCGATCAACCTCACCTGTGGTGGACATGTGGTCAAGCATTTTTCAATGGTCATCTACAGCCCCTAATGGAAAACCAGGTAGCATATTAACGGTCTCTTCACTCCTATAAAGAAAAGAGATTTTACTTTTGGTAAAAATGTTTCATACTGGGGGAAAAATGCAGCATATTTTTTCCTAAGTATTACATTATTCATTGGTTTCTCCCTGGATGAAGAAACTACTTGAGAAACATATGTCTCCTGTTTGTACTTAGACTTTAAAGAACTTATACGGGTTTGTTTTTTTTAAAAAAAATAGTGGATATCAAAATTGCATGACAATGTCCAATTTGAAAGAGATTCCGCAAAAAAAATCCTAGTAATTTATAAAATGAAGCGTGTTTTCATGATTTACGTGTCTATGCTCCTAACACTGTGTGGGTGACGTCATAGCGGTTACGCCCATGCATTGAAAACCATGGATCTATGGCCCTGTCCACACAAGTCAACTAAGCCTAAACGCAAAAATACTTTATCAATCCCTGTGTACGTACCATACGTGGCCGGCGTTTTGGGGGGTGTAAACAACATTTTTGATAACTAGGTCCCAGATGAAAGAATTCAAAACTCCGTATATGCGCCCCGTGTTACTAGACTAACTTCTTGCCTCTCCGCAATGTATCGAGACCTTGCGTCTCGCCCCCGCCTCTTGTTAAAGCACGCAATGCGCCGCACTCAGAAAGAATTTAAATGACAACAACAATGTAGCTTGTTGGTTTGTAATCCAGTGTTGACCCGAACGCAACAGTTCACTCATCGGTGCCGTTCCATACTAATGGTGTACCAACTCGCCCCTCGCCATGTTGTCTGGGTACAAAAGTCCCGCATGCCACGGAAGTTTGGGCTTGATCCGTCTTGTGCGTCACAGCGCCACCAACAGGTCTGGCATAGTTTCACCAAGCGTTTTCCAGGCGTAATTGACTACATTCATATGGTCGCACACATTTACTGAGCTAACTCCGTGTTTAGCAGAAAAGTTTTCGAAATTATAAGCGTTTTGTCTTCGTGTGGATAAGCCTATGCCACAGGTATGCCTTTTCTCTACTCGTCGTCCACTGATGCCCTTCACTATATCTGCCCCGCTCTACTGTGACAATTGCTCACTGTACACATACATTGCCTTTTGAGTGTGAAAAAAGTGTCCGAGGTGGGAATTAACCCAAGTATCTAGATTGACAATGGCCATCAATCACAACCAATGAACTATCTCAGTGACGCGAAAAAATGTCACATTCTAGTAGGTATTCATACTCGCTGTCACACGCCTGTCATCTTGAATATCCGCGAAAAAGAACGAATATCAAATGTAAACAAGTTACAACAGCGGTGAAACGTACCCGCGGTTACTGACGTCACCAAGGGCTGTGAAGTTTGTTTTCGTTTCTAAGGCGTTGCTATGGGTTATTCGTTTGGGGGGATCAGACAAAAAAACAACAACTATTTTGAAAACCTTTTAGTAGTTGTACTCTTTCTATATAGTAATGGTATTAAAACTGTATTCTAATTAAATCAAACCGCGTCATAAGGCTTTAATGTGTTGTTTGGTGTGGGCGTTCGTGCGTGTGTGGGTGTGTGTAGCCTCGACCTCCTGCATCACTGTCCCTGTCAAAGCTCAGATTGATGTTGTCCAGCCTAACATTGCATGTGCCATTTGACAGCAGCCAGAAACGGAGGCATCAATCACTGGCTTCCACATCATCACATTTTAACAGTGTTATTAACATTTTCATATAACAAGAACGCAGACAAGAAACCCATCACCAGTATGAAGAATACAGTACGGGGGTTTGGGATGTATCAGCTCTATACAAATTCTGTTGATGCTAAGTAAATGTAACGTGTATGCTACTAAAAGACAAGATGTTAAAAAGATATCTTATTGAGGGTGTCATCTCTCTTAGGAGAGGTGAAATGGCTCAGTTGTAGACCATTGCCTTTGAGCCTGAAGGTTTGTGGGTTCGAGCCCAGCACGGGACCATGCTTTCCACTGACTCCATCAAATTTTGCCAAATTGGTTCCAGAATGTACCTGACTTGATAAAAAAGAGAAACTGCATTGAAGAACTATAAAAACTAGAAGTCTGAAACGTTACACAGTTGTTGTCAACAAACACATGGAACAAAATTGGCGTTTAAATTTCTTCTTCCAATGAAAAAGAGCTTTTTTTTAGGGCAGTTATACAGGGAATTTTTTTAGGCATGGCTATAAAAAAACAGGTTTTTTTTTTTCCAAACGGCCTAGGAGCAGAGGGAAATAAGTATGACACTACATTAGTTTCCCAGTGTATAGTTTACATAAACTAGGATAGGGCCTAGCTTTTAAAATGATGCCATCACACATGCATGTAGATTGTATGATGTGTTTTTAAATAAGCTAAAGACATTAGGTATGCCAACTTTTTGTGCACGAGCCCAAAACAGAATGTAGGCAGTTTAAGAGGTTTTAAACTCTCCAAACGGTTAATCTTGTCACTTCTATAGATGTCCACCTGTTTCGGATGTTGAACCTTGCCAGGTATTCCAGTGGTAAACGCAAACAATCCAATTTAGCTTGGGCTTTTGAGTTTGTCTTTATCGTTTTTTTTTTTCTCTAACAGTGATTGCATAGTGTTGTTGTAATATAACTTTAGCTTCACTCTTCACAAGATGACTGATGACCCACCGGATTGGACGGCAGAAACAGGAAGAGACACATGGGAAAGGACAAACAATAAAACCTAGCAAAGGTGAGTGGATGCAGTGATCAAGGAGAAAAATATGGAGTAAAAGCAGGTGAAGGTGCAATATAGGATATTATTACGGCTTGATCTAGGACTCAACTCATCATTTGTCAAGAAAGTGCTCTAGATAAAACTATATTTTCCAGGTAGAAACAATAGCACTAATGATAGCATATATACAGTTTACACACACCGGGTAAAATGTGACGCGGACATTTCCACTCACTTTTTCACTTTCTTAGGTGGTTGTATGAAGCTTACACTGTAACTATGGAAACTTTCTGGTCCCTGATTAGAAGTTGTCCTTCATTCAGGTGTGCATCAAATCTATGGACAGCTTGGAGTATTTTGTGATAGTTGTGGAGAAATGTGTTTTATCTTCTTATGAGTGGTAAAACTGCTATTCTACCTCCTGGACCTCTTCTAGGAGTGACGTTAATCTCCACAGATTGCTCAATTATCTTGTACTTATAACTTTCAGTGAACGACATGGGCAGGGTCTCCAGCAACTCTCCGCCACCTAGGTTACATGACTTGTTCCCTCGTATGAGAAATGCTCACCATAATTACAGACAAAGAGAAACTGAGACAGTCATTTTCACTCACTTTAATGTAGTTCCTGCAAAATGTAAGACCATGACTCTTCTTGCCTACCGACTAAAAGCCATGTTCCAGCTTCTTCCTCTGGCACAATATATTGTTTTGTTGGATTCAGAAATCTTGTTTTGCTAACACCAGCTTCTTTCCACAAGTTGTTATCAGTTTGAACAAATCAACTTTAATGGTCCTGCTACATTGTAATGAAACTCTTTGGTGATTGATTTCAGTGTTTTTTTCTGTCCCTTTTTCTGTTTTTCGTGGTGACACATCTGGAAATTTTGGCATCTTTTTTAGATTGGTTTTACTGCAAATGACGATACAAAGTTAGTCGGGAATCTTGAATCTACTTTAAAGTGAGTGAATGACAGGCGGTGTAATCTGAAGGGCTGATATCATTACTTGTTGCCCTGGGATGCTTCTGTTAGTCTTTTGTCAAGGGCAACTGGAGCTAGGTTAGTAGGATCACCCTTTGCATATTGGAGTGAATTAATAAGGCCCATGGAAGTGTCCTTAGAGTCCAAAAAGCACTATATTAAAGCCGATGCAACATTATTTTTAGTTTTATTTCCAATGTGACCTCAAAATTACACACAGCGATGCACTTAACGTTATTCGGCCTACGATGACGTTAGCAAAGCTTTTGAGCGCTCAGTCTACTCCTTTTTTTTTTTTCCTGTCCTAGCCATAGTGCACAGAAAACGTTGACCGGAAAAATAGCGGCATCATAGCAGCATGTAATGTGCTGGTGTTCATTTTCAGATTGTTGCATAGACAGCATGTGGTAAAGGTACATGCCTTTAGTGCACAAAGGGATCCGGTGCTTATACATGTCACTGAATAAGAAAACTCCAACAATTATTAAAAACTCCAAGTGCTTGTTTTCTTGCATGATCTGGAATCCTGTTTTTCTTCTTATATGATCTGTTTTATTTTCTCTAAGGTGATCAGACTAAATTGGTTAACTCATTTGATTGGCATATCTTTAGAATGAATGGTGGAATGGCAGCCTTTAAAACCACAACTGTAAACACAAGTCTGATAAACAAATACTTCAAAACAACATGGAGCTCTGCACACTATAATTTCATTCTTACTTCAAGAAACGAAGCTTTGCCTCCACAGGTACTGAGTCGTGTGGGCTGACCACGAGGGCTATAGTTTAGAGGGACCAGGGTTTATTCATTTCAATTTGTAAAGGTAGCTGTCTCCCAATTTGTGCGTACTGCCTGGTTTTAAATGTTTATATCAAATGTTAGCTATGAAGAATAATGTCATACATTGCTATGTCTTATTTTTCTAACATTTTCTGTTTCTCCTCTTTCTTTTCTACTGCCATTCTTCTGACGTTCCATGTGGATTCTCCTGAAGGTAAAACCTGAATATCCTTTTTTTTCATATAACGCCATATGCATTTTGTTGGATTACGTTGTAATCAAAACAATGTTTGGTACTGATGTAGCAGTATTTGCCTTTAATAAAAACATGGACCCTTGCTTCGGGATATGTGCTAGGTCTGGGTAACCGTCTGGTCCAAATCCCTCATCTCTCACTTTCCCTAAGTGCGTAGGAACCTAGAGTTGCGTTACGCTCTTATGTTCTCCAGAGTCTCATAGTGAACGACAAGTTTTAAACTAGTCATATACTTTCTTGTTAACCTTGTGTTTACATTAGGTATGACCCGAGTGTCCAGTTATGAAGTATGGAAAGTCTGGGGGTTGGGAAGAATACAATTTTGGCTCAACTCTGCCAGGATTTATTTTAACGAACTTTTCATACATAGCTGAAAATGTCACTTTGTCACTTTACTTTATCTACTTATATCCGTTAGCACGATGTTAAATGTAATACTACAGTACTACTACTTACATAATAATATTTTTGACTGGTACTGAAGGCCTTGTCCACATCTACAGCTTGTTAGGTTAGTCTATGTAAACATAGCTACTACTTTATTTGTAATAATTTGTGGTGCTCCCTGTGTGCTCTTACGAATGTCCTAGAGCTGCAACATAGAATTTCCCCATGTGGGGATGGACGAATAAAGGAATTCCGTATCTGATCTTTATCTTATAAATTTTTTTTTTTTCTGTTGAGGCAGGACTGCTGAACACTGAACATGACATTTTACATGGGCCCGTTGATCTTAAGTCAGAAAAGAAGTGAAAGATCGATAATTTAATGTGACAGGAGCTGTGTTTTGGGGTGACTAAACCAAGTCTCCTGGGTTAGAACTTGAGAACACTGGCTGAAGTCTGGTTTTTTATTAAGGTTTTTTCTTGAGGCAGTAAGTACATATAGGGTATCCAATAAATTTCGTTCCACTTCACGATTGTGTCCCACTTGTTGTTGATTCATGACAATTTTTTTTTTAAAATATGTTTATGTTTGAAGCCTGAAATGTGGCGAAATGTTGAAAGGTTCAAGGGGGCCGAATACTTTCGCAAGGCACTGGACATATTGAAACTGAAAATTTCACAACATAGAGACCAAAAACGTACATAACCAGAGTAAGTACACCCCCAAGAGGAAAAGCCGTCAAATGTACTGCTCTGGGAGATCTAGTATTAATGTTAAAATGCTAGTATCCTTGGACAGTGTAGTGAAACGAGTACATGTATTGTGTATTTCCTGTGTGTAGAGCAGTCTCCCCCTGTGCTGTCCCAGTGGAGTGGTCCTAAACACTTGGCTGTTGCATTAATCAGCACTGATGCTCATTCTGCTCACTTCTAATGGAGCGGACCACCTGGGTCTCACACACACACACACACACACACACGCACACATGACCTGTTTGTGTTCTGCGTCTGTGTGTGTGAGTTTTTAAGCCTGGGTACACACAGGAAGCGCGCCTGTGTGCGGGGGCGCCATCTTTCATCTTTGCCAGACAGCTGATCAAACGCAGAAATCAGGACAGAGATATTTTTCCCCGTTTGGTGTGTGAATCCATCTATATTGTGCAGGAAAGTGGGAATAGAAATGTAAATATCCACAAATATGGTCTATATACTGTGCCCACTTTTTGCTCGTTTACTTTTTTCGATCTAATTATAGCGTGGCGCCCTTTCCAGAATCAGTTCGATGGTTTCAGTTGATCTCTATATTTATAAAGCACAGATGTAAGGCCAATCCTCCAGCTTCTTACTCATGACCCAACTTTTGGTCCCCGTAGAGAACACAATCTATTGACGCCACATGCCTAGTCTTCTGTGTGAATGCATTTATATCCATATAATAACTTTACATTACATTTCTAAGCATTGAGAACAAGCCAATATAGAAAGTAAAGACAATATTAAATAAAAAAGTCAATGTGCTGGATAGGCTGCTACTGGTAAATGCCACTTCTCTGGTCAAATTAAGTGTCTGTCTATCTATAATATATTGTATCTACACTGCAAAAAATAACATATGAGGTAGTAATTGGTTGATTTGAGTGGTTTTTATCTTAATCTGAGTTCATTCTGCCGGTGTTAAAACAAGTTTTGCCAATGGGACAAAGCCATTTAGTTTTGTTTCAAGAACTGTTGCTTTATTTTCTCATTCCAAGAGAGACAATTTCTTGTATCTTTCTAAAACAAGATAATTTTGCATTGTTCCACTGGCAAATCTTGTTTTAAGGCTGTCAGGCATGTAAAGTTTTAGCAATTTTTGACTTATTTTTCCTCACTTTTTGCAGTGTGGAATCTTGATTTTCTCAGTGGGTTTAACGTTAAGGTAGAGTATGTCCTGTAAGAAGCGTTGATCTCAGCTCGCTCGTTTTTGTACTGGTTTCTTAGGTGTGATCCTGTACATTCTTTTAACCCTCCCTTCTGGGGTGGACCAGCACAAACTCTACCAGCAGATGCCTACGATGTTGTATCCATGTTTTTTTGTCCAGTTTTTTTTGTTATAAACTGAACCTGAAGTTGGTTCATATGGCACTAACATGTCACAGATGTAGTTCGGTGCGAGGCCGTGGAGAGATTTGTCTACTCTCTGAGCCACTGATCTGAGAAGTGGACTAATGTGATGGTACTTCCTGGTTCCAGTTATGACTCTAGCTGCAGTATTTTGAATAAATTTCACCTTAAATAAGTATCAATCATTCCATCAGTCGACCTTTATTCATAGATGACACAAACTGCTTCATATCACATAAGACATACATATTCACATAAACATTAAAATTACACAGAATATTAGTAGTAATTATAGTCATTCAAAACAAACGTAAAAATCACACAAAGGATTAAAATCATATATAACCACAGTGTGGTTATATAGTGTGGTGATGGTGCTCGACCGGAAAAAGGTGCCTTGCCCTCTACAGGTGGGTGGAGAGGTCCTTCCTCAAGTGGAGGAGTTCAAGTATCTCGGGGTCTTGTTCACGAGTGAGGGAAGAATGGAGCGTGAGATTGACAGGCGGATCGGTGCAGTGATGCGGTCGCTGTATCGGACCGTTGTGGTAAAGAGGGAGCTGGGCCGAAAGGCAAAGCTCTCGATTTACCGGTCAATCTTTGTTCCCTCCCTCACCTATGGTCATGAGCTTTGGGTAATGACCAAAAGAACGAGATCGCGGATACAAGCGGTCGAAATGAGCTTCCTCCGCAGAGTGGCTGGGCGCTCCCTTAGAGATAGGGTGAGGAGCTCAGTCACACGGGAGGAGCTCTGAGTAGAGCCGCTGCTTCTCCACGTCGAGAGGAACCAGTTGAGGTGGCTCGGGCATCTGTTCCGGATGCCTCCTGGACGCCTCCCTGGGGAGGTGCTCCGGGCACGTCCCACCGGGAGGAGGCCCCGCGGAAGACCCAGGACACGCTGGAGGGACTATGTCTCTCAGCTGGCCTGGGAACGCTTTGGGGTCCCCCCGGACGAGCTGGAGGAAGTGTGTGTGGATAGGGAAGTCTGGGCGTCTCTGCTTAGACTGCTGCGACCCGGCAACGGATAAAGTGGAAGAAAATGGATGGATGGATGGATGGATAACCACAGTGCATTAAAAAGAGTTAAGATACAGCTAATGTAGGTATTTTCCCTAGATATCTGACCTTATTCAAAGGTTTTGGGGAGAGAGACTGATGTTGACAGATGAGTTTTGTCTGAGTTTAGCTGAAGAAAGTTAGTAAATAGTGTTCTCCCTCCATAACTCATCGTCGCTTTCCCCGTTTCAGTTCCCTTCTCCAGAGTGGGACACTGTGACGTCCGAGGCCAAAGACCTGATCAACAAGATGCTCACCATTCACCCGGCCAAGAGGGTTACAGCCACAGACGCCCTCAAGCACCCCTGGATCTGCGTACGGCTCTCCATACAACCAATAACGTCCATATTTACTATTGGCACAGGACTAATGCGACTTGTGTCTTTGTGTCCATAGCAACGCTCCACTGTGGCCTCCAGTATGCACCGGCAGGAGACCGTGGACTGTCTCAAGAGGTTCAACGCCAGGAGGAAACTAAAGGTAAATGTTTGTGGTTTACAGGTCACTACCACTGGGACCCTCAGGTGTAGAACATGGCTATTACATGATGACATAGATATAAAACATTATGAGAAGATGCGGCCCATATTATAAACTACTAAAAAATCCACCGGACCTACTTGGCTTTACTTTACTCTGATCGCAAAGACTGCAATGATGTACAAGTCCAGTAATCTAGAAAATAAAAATCTTGCAGTGATAAATTAGTTACATGAATTAGGGGGGAATGATGGGGTTATGTTTTGTTATTATCTTCATAGATGAGCAATACAATATCAACAGATGTCAGCATATACTGACGCACACACAGGGAGAACTTATCCTAATTTGAGTATTTGTTGAAGGCCTGAGATGACCATTTTTCTCAAGTCCAAAACTTCATTATGAACCCACTATAATGACAAATGTATGCTTCAACCATAGACTGTATATAGATCGACAATGCTAACACGCTAGCTCAACGAAGCACAAAAATCTTACTGACAATAAAAAATTAAACTCCTCTTGCTCAGTAACCGTTTGTGCCACACTCACCATTTTGGACCTCATAACTCGGCCCTCACTACCAACAAATTGTTCTTCAATTTGGCTCCACCTTCCAACTCAAATGGCCTGTTGGGGCTAGCTCTAAGCGGTCTTGTTAGCATTAGCACTCGGGCAGTCCATTCCACTCCCATTGTAAGGTCTATGGCTTATACCTAAACAATTTTTAAACTGCAAAAGCGCAGATCTTTGCTATGAGGTGCAGTTTCATTCCCTAAAAAGATTCGGATCACCCTAACCCCATTCAAAACTCCATTCTGCCCTTAACTGTTTGAGTTATGTTGCTAACAAGCTAACAGGCTAACAAACCCCAGTGGAAACATAACCTCTTTGGCTGTGATAATCAAAGCATTGCCTTTTACACACACGCACACCTCTACTCTCTGCCCAATATAAGCAAATCATAGCAGTTCTAGTTTTCTAAATGACGAAGCTGCATCATATTCTTTGGTTATTTATTCGGGGGAAAAAGTCATTTATGGAGAACAATCTTCTAATGGCGTCTGCTTTAACCTAATCAGAGAGAGCGCGACGAGTGTGGTGATTGCATTGTTGTCTGCCGCGCACCACGGGAGACTCCCCTCCGTCTCTGAACTTATGAAATGTTAAGTGCCAGCCGTGAGCGATGAGGCCCCATGCATTTTCAATGAGTTTTAAATAACTTTGGGTCGGAGGTTGCTTTGTGTTCGAGTTTTATAACTTCTGGCCATGATTCAAAATACATTCCATTAGAAATCTGAAGGGAAAACACACAACGGCTACTCTCACCAGGCGCGGGCGGACGGAGAATCGGTTTGAGCCATTTTTAGACTTGTTTTCACTCAGACGTCTCCTCAACCTTGTCTTGTTCGAAGATGCACTATGTAACTATACTGGTGGTTGGTTTTTTCTTCATGGACAAGCTTGTACTTTGCTCACAATATAAGGCTAACTTACTGCACAATAGTATAGAGAGGGGATGCATTCAGATAAAGTGAGCAGTAATCTGAATGTATTATATAAAGAGCCTATAGTTCAAAACAATGGTCACCGTCAAAAGACATAGTTCAGAGCTAATTTCTCTAATTCCTGGGCCAATCCACAAACAACTCTAATTTTCCACATCCTCTTAGTCTAGTTTAGTACATAGATTGATGGATAGAAAAATATAGATAGATAGCTTATTGTTCCTCGTTGTAGAAATTCAGGTGTCCAGCAGCAAAAACGCATCCATCCTAGCAATAGATTACGTAATTCTAAAATGACAATAGTAGTAGTTAATATATGGTCTATTTATTTCATCATAAAGATGTCTCGTGGTGTCTAAGTGGTGACTATATCTCAAAAACGTATGCATGATGTTGAGAAAGGATTTTCGGACATAAAAGTTGTAATTTTTGTCACTATCCAACAATGATTTGGGAAAACATTTGGATATTGATTTCTATTCCACAATATCCTACAAAAGTTCTCAAATTAAGATGCGTTTAACCAAATATAAGTACTTTTTGCTGTGTTGTACTGTAGTCTCGAACATTTTAGAGGTTAGATACCCCAGCTTTAACTATGACAGACATTGTGACCTCTGCTTTAGTAAGAACATAAACTTATGAAGAAGCAGCGATGTATATTTTGCTTTCATTGATGCAGTCGTGTGTATATTTGTTAAATGCTTTTATGTATGCACTTACATTAGAAAGCATTACAAGTTTACACAAGATCTTACCGTGAAATCCGTTTTAATGAAGGACGGTCCATTCATTCTTTGGTAAAGCCTCAGCTCTTCTAATGTACCACCAGTGCATTAGACCTCCATATCATTTATTCCTCATTAGCGTTTATGGATATTGCGCACTTTAGCTGATGTCTGCCGGCTTAATGCATGTGCACCCGGCTCCCTGGTAGTAAGGCCCCACAGAGCTGCTGGAGAGAGACCAGAGAGAGACCAGAGAGAGAGAGGCCTTTTTGCACAATCTTAAGTGTTTCTATCCATGCTAGATGTGACATGTAAATTTCTCCTTTGTGAGATCAATAAAGTATATCTTATCTTATCTGAGAGACCAGAGAGAACAACCGGAAAGAGAGGCCAGAGAATGAGAGAAAAGAGAGAGACCAGAGAGAGAAAGACTGGAAAGAAAGGCCAGAGAGAGAAAGACTGGAAAGAAAGGCCAGAGAGAGAGACCAAAGAAAGACCAGAGAGAGGCCAGAGAGAGGCCAGAGAGAGGCCAGAGAGAGGCCAGAGAGAGGCCAGAGAGAGGCCAGAGAGAGGCCAGAGAGAGGCCAGAGAGAGGCCAGAGAGAGGCCAGAGAGAGGCCAGAGAGAGGCCAGAGAGAGGCCAGAGAGAGGCCAGAGAGAGGCCAGAGAGAGGCCAGAGAGAGGCCAGAGAGAGGCCAGAGAGAGGCCAGAGAGAGGCCAGAGAGAGGCCAGAGAGAGGCCAGAGAGAGGCCAGAGAGAGGCCAGAGAGAGGCCAGAGAGAGGCCAGAGAGAGGCCAGAGAGAGGCCAGAGAGAGGCCAGAGAGAGGCCAAAGAGAGGCCAAAGAGAGGCCAAAGAGAGGCCAAAGAGAGGCCAAAGAGAGGCCAAAGAGAGGCCAAAGAGAGGCCAGAGAGAGGCCAGAGAGAGGCCAGAGAGAGGCCAGAGAGAGGCCAGAGAGAGGCCAGAGAATGAGAGAGACCAGAAAGAGAGGCAAGAGAGGCAAGAGAGAAAGACTGGAAAGAGAGGCCAGAGAGAGACCAGAGAATGAGAGAAATGAGAGAGACCAGAGAGAGACCAGAGTTAGAGAGATGCCATAGATGTTCTAGATAAGACAAATGCGACATTCCTCCTCTCAGCCTTTTTAACCGTTTGTCTCCCTCGTCTGTGTCTCCCCAGGGTGCCATCCTGACCACCATGCTCGTCAATCGCAACTTCTCAGGTACAATAACACCATGTGCTTTGCTCTTTTGTGTCTGCCATTTTTACCTCTTTATTGACGGCCGTAGTCTGAAAAGGGCACGCGGTTCAAAATATCGACTCCGCCAAAGCCAAGCGCCATCGATTGCGTGAGCTCATAGGGACAAATGGCAGAAGCAGCAGTAATGGAGTTTTACAAAGATGGCCGTGTTTTTGTTTGAAACTTTCACTGTTGTGTTGACGTGGCGTTGACTTTTTGTGTTTTTCTTCCTCCCCCTTGGTCTCGTTTGGTGTCTGGTGTGAGGTAAGTCTTGTGACGAAAGCATGGCCTCGCGTTTAATAGATGAAGTGATTGGGTGGCGGCCATATTGGAACTGGAAATTTTTGGGGTTTTTTGTTTGAAGTGGGTAAACTACAGGTGAAACTTTGAAAATTAGAATATCGTTCCAAAGTCCATTTACTTACAGTATATAACAGACTTTTTACGTGCAAATTTAGATCCATCAAGTTATTATTTGTTATATTGTTGATAATTATGACTCACAGTTGTAAAAACACCAAATAAAACATCTAAAAGAATGAGGATGTAAGCCACTATTATCAACATTATATTAAACAAGGCTTGGCATGTGTCATTGAGTCTGTATCATGAATTGGTTTTGCTTTTAATTTGAATGACAGAATTTTCACCATTCACCAGTTGTGATCAATATTATACGGACACATACAAAAACCGCTAATCTACAGTTATACTGTATCTTTCTCATAATCAATTTGATTATTTATATTCACTTTTTATGTTTACATTTTCAATAGAGGATAAATAACGTCAGTTCAGATACTTTAAAGCTATAAACACATACAGTACATTGACCTGGCTTCGCACAAGCTGTTCTCTCTCTGGAATGGGTTCGACTAGTTGTCTATCTCCAAGATTCTGCACATTTTGTCTATTTCTTACAACAATTTAGAAAAAGTCTGGCACCTAAAGGGTCAAAATGCCGGGATTCCCACCATTCCAACATTTCCATTGTCAGTAATGATGTCGTCCGTGTTCCAATATGGCCCAGAGTACTACAGCCACCGCAAGCCTTCATCAAAGGAAATATTATTTAAAAATTGTGCATGTCCAAAAATAGGATTTGATTTGCATCATTGTGTTTGCAATGGGAGTGCTGTCAGATGGCAGCGGTCAGACAGAAGCCAAGTTGTTTTTTTTCTTATTACTTTGAATTTAAAGCAGATCATTTGTGTGTTTATGATTTAAAACTGTCGCTCCTTGGTTTGTTCAGCCCTCTGCTGACGACGGCTTCCTACAAACACTGTTAGGACTAATGTACAAGTCATTATTCTGCAATCAAACCTCAAGAACCCTTCAAGCTAGCTGTTCCCTGTGTACTTTACTAATACTTCTAATTGTCTGTTATTAGATCATGGAATAAATTATTTACCGCAGAGTTCATAAGAGCGCCGTGTTCCTGCTGCAATTCACTCTGTTTTGACTATTTTAATCCAATCTACCTTAAATGTTATTGAGTGAAAGCAAAGTTATTCTGAGAAATGTATTTCGACTTTAACCTTTTAATTTTCACTCCTTGAAGAAAGC
The DNA here is from genome assembly GCA_964034765.1 of Knipowitschia caucasica. NCBI lineage: Eukaryota > Metazoa > Chordata > Actinopteri > Gobiiformes > Gobiidae > Knipowitschia > Knipowitschia caucasica. The sequence continues at coordinate 21,097,290 of OZ035841.1, forward strand.
AATGTAAATATTTCTACAATGTAGGCGAGCACTAATAATTAGTTTTTAAGTTTTTTTTAACCCCTAGTTTTTTATATTATAAGCCTTTACCAAATGGTTGAGTTGCAGTGTGACGATAAACTTTATTTATATAGCACATTATGTAAAACAAAATTTCACAAAGTGCATCACAGAGATAAAATGAACACATTTAAATATGCAGGTTTGCCAGTTTTGTGTTTAAAAAAAATGGAGGTAAAACATTATGCACAAAGTAAAAACAATACAAATATAATAACAATAACATATCAGTTAACAATTAAAATGTGATAAAATCAATAAAATACTAGTCTGTCTGATTTAAAAATAAAAGCAATAAAATAAAAATAAAACTGATAAAAACCAAGTGATAGAGATGCAACACTGAGGTAGATTTCAGTTCCAAGCCTCAAGTAGATTTTAGTAACTCAAAAAGTGATCCTATAAATGGTTGAGGGAACTAGTAAAGGGTTAAATTGTGTTTGTACTTTTACTAATTAATTGTACTAATTACTTAAAGCAGTGTTCCCCAACCTTTTTGAGCCGTGGCACACCTTTGTATTGCAAAAATCACACCACACGGCACACCAATTTGAACTCTACCGCCTTTATTAACAAGTCACGCAAAACAAATCTTTCCAATCATCTCACATCTCATTTTCAAGGCACACTAATAAACATCGCAAGGCCCACCAGCGTGCCACGGCCCACTGGTTGAAAAACACTGACTTAAAGGGACTGCATGTAGTTTGCACTCATACTAGTTTAATAAAGCAATTACAAACGTTTGCTAACCCTAACCCTTAATCCTCCTGCCTGTAGCACATGTAGCTAATTACAGATGCAAAAAACCTGCTGGGGTTAGCTACGGGTACGGACTTTGACATGTTATATTTGTTATTTTTGTACCCGCTTTTGTTTGAATAAATTAGTTTTTGTCATAAACATGTAGACTTAAGTGAATTTATAAAGGAACTGATTGTTATTGTTATTCTTTGACCACTCAGTGCATATTGCATACTTCCCCTTTAAGTACGCAAATACAATCCAAACTCTTCAATCCATCCAGCCAAAACGAATGGAAATTAATGAAAGATTCGACACATTTGTACCGATCCATGATTATTTTTCCCGTCTATTATCCCTAATTGCATGTTCCAAACTACTGATTCCCCAAGTCGCATTTCACTCTCAACTCGATTTGCATTTTTCCAATCCTCGCCGTCTCGCCGCATCCTCAAGCGGCCGCTCTAGCCTTGAAAAAACACGTTATTGGAAAGAAAAAAAAAACACCCATATTTATCTGTCTCTGCTTTGTCTCCTTTCACCTTACAGTAGCCAAGAGCCTCGTCAACAAGAAGCCAGACAGTGTGAAAGTAAGTCCCCCTTCTCTCTCCTCACTCTCGCAATCAGAAAAGTTGCCTGGATCTGTTCTTTGTGACATCGGCACTGCTAATTATGCATTGTCGCACTGAGAAGGAGCTAATAAGTGCTGATTGCGAAGATGATTGGCGGGTGGCTGATAGGCTTCATCATTCAGACTGAAATTAAAGTCCCCTCGGAGAATAATATATGGTGTCGTCGTGTCTGCGTGGGGCAAAAAATCACTCATTGGACTTTGAATAAGGCTTTGAAATTGTATGGTTTTTTTCCTACCTGGATTCTCATTATTTTAAATGTACTGGGGTTATATGCTTTTACTATGATTTTAATGTTACCTTGGTTTTTTTAGGGAGAGAGACTAGAGAGAGAGAGACTAGAGAGAGACTAGAGAGACCAGGGAAGAGAGAGGGGCCAGAGAGCGGGGCCAGAGAGCGGGGCCAGAGAGCGGGGCCAGAGAGCGGGGCCAGAGAGCGGGGCCAGAGAGCGGGGCCAGAGAGCGGGGCCAGAGAGCGGGGCCAGAGAGCGGGGCCAGAGAGCGGGGCCAGAGAGCGGGGCCAGAGAGCGAGGCCAGAGAGCGAGGCCAGAGAGCGAGGCCAGAGAGCGAGGCCAGAGAGCGGGGCCAGAGAGCGAGGCCAGAGAGCGAGGCCAGAGAGCGAGGCCAGAGAGCGAGGCCAGAGAGCGAGGCCAGAGAGCGAGGCCAGAGAGCGAGGCCAGAGAGCGAGGCCAGAGAGCGAGGCCAGAGAGCGAGGCCAGAGAGCGAGGCCAGAGAGCGAGGCCAGAGAGCGAGCCAGGCCAGAGAGAGAGGCCAGAGAGCGAGGCCAGAGAGCGAGGCCAGAGAGCGAGGCCAGAGAGCGAGGCCAGAGAGCGAGGCCAGAGAGCGAGGCCAGAGAGCGAGGCCAGAGAGCGAGGCCAGAGAGCGAGGCCAGAGAGCGAGGCCAGAGAGCGGGGCCAGAGAGCGGGGCCAGAGAGCGAGGCCAGAGAGCGAGGCCAGAGAGCGAGGCCAGAGAGCGAGGCCAGAGAGCGGGGCCAGAGAGCGGGGCCAGAGAGCGGGCAGAGAGCGGGCCAGAGCGAGCCAGAGAGCGAGGCCAGAGAGCGAGGCCAGAGAGCGAGGCCAGAGAGCGAGGCCAGAGAGCGAGGCCAGAGAGCGAGGCCAGAGAGCGAGGCCAGAGAGCGAGGCCAGAGAGCGAGGCCAGAGAGCGAGGCCAGAGAGCGAGGCCAGAGCGAGCAAGAGCGAGGCCAGAGAGCGAGGCCAGAGAGCGAGGCCAGAGAGCGAGGCCAGAGAGCGAGGCCAGAGAGCGAGGCCAGAGAGCGAGGCCAGAGAGCGAGGCCAGAGAGCGAGGCCAGAGAGCGAGGCCAGAGAGCGAGGCCAGAGAGCGAGGCCAGAGAGCGAGGCCAGAGAGCGAGGCCAGAGAGCGAGACCAGAGAGCGAGACCAGAGAGCGAGACCAGAGAGCGAGACCAGAGAGCGAGACCAGAGAGCGAGACCAGAGAGAGAGATTATGTGAGGCGCAGCCAAATCCAACATATTTCCGTCTCTTGTATTCTGACTTTTTGTGTTGCTGTTGTGGCTCTGCTAATATTAGCATCAGAAAATGGGGTGATTAATTTGATTCCAGACTGTTTGTGATTTTGTCGCCACAACTTTGTGCTTCAATCTTGAACAGAAGTGAACCTCTCCCGTAGTTAGACTTGCATTGTGGATTTGAGTTTGGATTATTGTGATTGTTTCATCACATTGACTCGAATCTGTTTTGTGGGTGTGGTAAAAATTACATTAAAAAGTCCTAGCTTTGTTTTGAATGTTTGAACATAAACCAACATGAATTAAATAATTCTACTGTATTTTCTTGCATATAAGGAAGCTAAGGAGCTATAAAGTCCTGCCCTCTGCTATCTGCAATCGGCTTCTGGAACATGACCGTTTCAAATAGAAATATAGGTTTTGTGGATATTGTGGCAGATCAGAGGTTTTTTCAAACTATTAGATGTATTAGTAGTAGTCATCTCGGCTAAGTTTCTATCCCTATATTCTGCTCCTGAAGTGAGATGGACGGGCACTTCCTAGCTCCTCACTTCTACGCCCTGTGCGCAAATGCCTCCTTTCTCTGTCCTTTTTAAGCTTTCTAACATTTTTCCTTCCACAGCAGCTGAATCCAAAGTCCTTCTCCTTTCTCTTCTGTGTTTGTCTCATGTCCAACTCTGTCCCCCCCAGATCAACAACAAGACCAATGTAGTGTGCACCCCCAAAGAGCTTCCTGTGCTGGTACTCCGCCTGCTTCTCCGTCTGTCTGTTTGTGCATGTGTTCTGTGCTCTAGATGGATGCTAATGCTAGAGCTAATGCCTGGATGGTGTTAGCGGCTAGCGTCCCTGCACAAGGGCTAGCGAGCTACATCCTCTGTTGTTGTTGTTGATGGGAATGGCCAAAGCGGTCATTGCATGTTCTTATATTTTGGCTATGGGAATTCATGTCTGTAACTCTGCCCCCTGATCACTCCCGAAGGCGTCGCCCCATTGGTTGGAAGTTTTAGGCTTTGTGAAATGTAATTGATGTTGGTCTAGTATGGCTAATGAACTAATGAGGGGCCTGTAGAATCAATATCTTTCTACTACATGTAACTTTGCATTAACATCTAAGTCCAGGTTGTCAAGAAAAAATACTTGCAGACATCACCTTTAAAGCAGTGGTTCTCAAAATGGAATGACTTCTAATAGGCAAGGCAAGTTTATTTGTATAGCACAATTCATACACAAGGCAATTCAAAGTGCTGAACAGAACAAGAAAGCATTAAAATCATAAATAATCACGGTACATTAAAAAGATACAAATATAAAATCCCTCAGTTGTATGCACAGCTAAACAGAACTGTCTTTAACCTTGTCTTAAACATTGTCAGAGAGGAGGCCTGTCTCACATCTTCAGGAAGACTGTTCCAGATTTTAGCAGCATGAATCTGAAAAGCAGCCTCCCCATGTTTAGTTCTGACTCTGGACACTAACAGGAGTCCAGTCCCTGTGCTCCTCAGAGTCCGGGCTGGTTCATATGGGACTAACATGTCACTAATATAGTTTGGTGCGAGGCCATGGAGAGACTTGTACACAAGCAGAGCTGTTTTAAAGTCTATTCTCTGAGCCACAGGAAGCCAGTGCAGAGACCTGAGGACCGGACTAATGTGGTCGTACTTCCTGGTTCTAGTCAGGACTCGAGCTGCTGCATTTTGAATGTACTGCAGCTGTTTTACAGCCTGTTTGGACAGACGTGTGAGCAGGCCATTGCAGTAGTCTAACCTACTGGAGACAAATGCATGGATAAGAATCTCCAGGTCTGCTTTAGACACTATGTTTTTGATCCTGGCAATGTTTTTTAGATGGAAAAAAGCTGCTGATGTTACTGATTTGATGTGGCTATTAAAATTTAAGTCTGAGTCCAGTATTACCCCTAGATTTCTGACCTTGTTTGAAGGTTTTAGGGAGAGAGACTGTAGGTGACAGATGACGCTCTCTCTTTGTTTCTGGGGACCAAAGACAATCATTTCAGTTTTGTCTGCGTTTAGCTGAAGGAAGTTGTTTTGCATCCACTCACTGATCTGTTGGATACAGTGAAGGAGTGAGTCCACTGGTCCATGTTCTCCTGCAGTCAGTGAGACATAGATCTGAGTGTCATCTGCATAGTTGTGATAGGACACTTTGTTTCTGCGTATTAACTGACCTAACGGCAGCATGTAGAGATTGAACAGAAGAGGTCCCAGGATCGACCCCTGTGGTACTCCACAGGTCAGGGCCATATGATCTGAGACACAGTCTCCAATCTCCACAAAGTACTTCCTGTCTTCAAGGTAAGACCTAAACCAACTTAGGGCGGAGCCAGCGACGCCAACCCAGTTCTCTAGTCTCTGTAAGAGGATCTCATGGTCGACAGTGTCAAAGGCAGCACTTAGATCTAACAAGATTAAGATTGAGACTTTGCCTGCGTCAGTGTTCAGCCGGATATCATTTGTAACCTTGACGAGAGCAGTCTCAGTGCTGTGGTGGGGTCTAAAGCCGGACTGAAACATATCAAATGAGTTGTTAATTATAAGAAATCTAGTAAGCTGTAGGTAGACAACTTTTTCAAGGACTTTCCCCATAAATGGCAGATTTGAGATGGGACGATAGTTGTTAAGTACCGTAGCATCCAGACTGCTCCTTTTTAGCAGGGGCCTGATGACTGCCGTTTTCAGGGCCTTTGGGAATATTCCAGAATGAAGGGACATGTTTACTATCTGTGTGAGTGAAGGTAACAGACTGCTCAGAACGGACTTCAGAAATCTAGTGGGTAGTACATCCAGGCTGCATGTGGAGGAGCTCAAACTGGAGATTATCTCTTGGACAGTTTTATCATTTACAGGTGCAAAGTAAGTTAGCTCAGAGAGCCTTTCTGGCTGTTGGATGGTTATCTGTGGATTGGAGACAATGGCGTTTTTGATGCCTTGAACCTTGTCATTGAAAAAGTGTGCAAACTCATTGCATTTACGTTTGGAAGTTAGCTCTAATGGCATTTGAACAGGGGGGTTTGTTAATCTATTAACTGTTGAAAACAGAACACGCAGATTGTTGCTGCAGCCTTCAATCATTTCAGAAAAATACCTTTCTCTCGTACTACGTAGCACCCGGTTAAACTCGCACAACTTATCTTTGAAGATCTTGTAATCAACCTGGAGGTTGGACTTGCGCCACTTCCGCTCGGCCCTCCGGCACTTTCTCTTTTGTGCCCTGACCGAGTCTGCTTTAGCCCACGGCGCCTTCTGCTTATTTTGCACTATTTTAACCTTCACAGGGGCAACGGTATCCAGAACATTCAAAACACTAGAGGTGACAGAGTTAAACAGTTCATCTACAGTAGAATACGATGCATTTTCAAAGTTTATCATTCCCATAAATAGTTCACTCGTATTTTCATTTATGTGTCTTCTTCGAACAGTTGCAGAGTCCAATAGTGATATATTGGAGTTAAGTTCACTTTCCAAAACAAACTGTAAGATTTTCACTAACGAGGCTATATAACACAATATTATTATTTTAAAACAACAATGGATTGATCTGGTTTCAACCGTTATTCATTTTTACTGCATTTTTTTATTCACAAAGAGATGGCGAGTTGATTTCATCTACATTTCGTGAGGCCCTGAATGAAATGTTTTGAGAACCACTGCTTCAGGTCCAGATAAATTTAAGAAAAAGGCAGGATTCTAATCTAAATGTCACAACTACTAGTTTGTGTGTGATTCTAGTTTGTGTGATTGTGACTCTTTTGTGACAATTGTTTGGAGTTTGCATGTTCTCTTTGTGTTGTAAACAAGCAACGGTCTGTGAATAGCCTCCGAATACTAAAACAACTAGCATTCTAACCTCACATTTCCTGGATAGAGCCTATACCAGTGTATGTGTTGTTCTTATACAAGCATGTTTAAACTAATAATGTAAGACTACAAAATGAGAATTACGACAAAAATTCTCAACTTTTGCCTGGGCTTCGGTAAATTGCAATACATCACAAAGTGGCACCAAATTATGATACTTCTGAATCATTTCTCACATTAAAACTGAGGTAGATCTTGACTCACTGGTCACTGGAGAAGTAGAAATTGATTGGAGAAAGTGCGAGCTTTGAAGCATTTATGAAGTGACATTTGACTTCCACAGCGGCTTTGACGCTGAAATTACATTCGGAAACATGTCTTGACCGCATTGCAAACTACAGCTGGATATTTGAAGATTCTTACGGTTCTTCTCTTTGACATCAGCTTTTACTCTCATGGCCTCTCCAATCCAACTAATATACACACGTCTATACGTAGCCTACTGTAACCTTATATCTTCAAATTTCCCCATGCATTAGTGAATGAATGGGGAATCTCTTAAGCCGCATATACATAATAATTTTCTTTATCTCAATCGCGACAGCTGGGATGTGCTCCAGGATAAATGTGGGTGTTAAAACATGAATCGTACTTAATATAATTGCTATAACATGAATTGTACATATTATAATTGTTAAAACATGAATCGTACATATTATTATTGCTGTCTTTAAATGGTTCTACCACTGGTTCCTTGTCATGCAAATGGTCTTATGTACTTATGGTCTTATTGTGAGGCTCATTCATTCAGTATTCACAGACTGTATTTAGCATAGCCTGCTGTAACAATATGTGCGTACAGCTGGAGGCTAATGTCACAGTATGCTCTCATATAGTGGTGTAAGTGTTAGCGTTAGCATGTACGTTGCCGAGCAATCTGTCGAGTGTTTCCATGTTGAGAACCGTGACCCATATATCGTCATCCGCATGTCATTGTACGGTTTTGCATATTCTCCGGTCGACTTGAGGCTATTATTCCTCCTAATAAGAAGTCCCAGAGCTCAATTTGACGGCCTTTACTTTTGTAACTGTAATTACTCAGCTCATGTAAATTGTTTGGTTTTCTTAACTTTGTCACTTATTCTGTTTCTGTTTTTAGTTTATATCTGTGTCATTATTTTCCCTCAATTTATCTTGTATTTTTTCAAATATTCTGTAGTATTAACCTTTACCTAACATTTTTACCGAAATGCATTTTTGGTTGCATTCTATGGCAGTTAAAGCCCTATTTTCAAGTTGCTGGTCCTGCACTGGTCTCGGACTGGTCTCGGACTGGTCTTGGACTGGTCTCGGACTGGTCTTGGACTGGTCTTGAACTAGTTTTATACTGGTACTCGACTGGTCTTGGACTGTTACTGGACTGGTTTTTAACTGGCTCTAGATTGGTTCTGAACTTGTCCTTGTCTGGTACTGGACTGGTACTGACTGGTCCAAATCAGTGACCCATAGTAACCATAGCAACACATTGTTTACGGCAGTTAGCGTTTTAACTATTTTTGCTGTATTTGTTCAATTCCCCAGTTGCAGCACTTGTTAAAAGTGACGTAAGGTTAAAAAAAAACCTTATGAAACTTAAAATTTTTGGGGCTAAATTTCTCAAAACTCCATTGGTTTGAGCGGGAGCAGTCAAAACGACGGCTCTGGGAGTTCTCGTAGCTTGATATTTCTGGAGTCTGGTTGTTAACTTTGCTTTTGTTACAACTTCTTTTGTCTTAAATCAGGAGCCTCAAACCACAGTTATCCACAACCCCACAGACGGAACCAAGGTATTCTCCATCGCTGCGGTCGCCTCTGGAGCTGCTGCTTTAGCCGTGACGATGGCTCTTCCATGTTCATATGTTCTGTTTATTTTAACACGTGACATCAATCATAGCCTTGTGTTCGCGTGGACAGAGGTGGGCAGACTTCAGAGGCAGAGGTTAAGACGGTTTTTTCGCCACAAAAATCTCCTACTTAAAGATGTAGGCAAAGCAGAAGAAAATGGATGGATGTATTTTTGGCCTCTGTCACAGGTTTAACGTCCAATAGTGACTCACACGGATTTGTCTTTCTGGTATTTAACATTTTTTTCCTACTCAGATAGACAGGATAATGTATTCTGATTAGGAAACAAAAAATAGATACCCCAGTTTTAAATTCACATGACTAGACTTTCTCACAACTCAAAAAAGTACTAAAAGCGTTATATATACTGAGGTATGAAAACGTTTTGTGATTTTCTTTTTATAAATCATTGGTTGTTTAGATAAGAAATGTCAGTTAAATATATCCTATAGGAATAATAAGTGAAATAAAATGTGTGTAATATACAGAAAGTGCGCAAGAATTATTGATATAGAATTAAGCATGTTCATAAATGTTTGCACCACAAGAGAAAAAATCAACTCAATATTTAGTATTTAGAACAAACAGCCTTTTCCTATAACTTCTAAAGGCTTGATTCTGGTAGAAGGAATTTTGGACCATTCTTCTTTGACAAATCATCTCCAAGTTCTGGCAGGTTTAATGGGTTCCGAGACAGTTTTTTTTAAAATCACATTGCAACATTTCAATTTCAATCATTATCAGGTCTGGGGACTGAGATAGCCTGGTCGTACCACACCATAGTACAAATTACATTTCGTACTAAGGTCTGGATTTGCTCCATTGAGCTCCGTTAACAGTGGGAGGGGTTAACTCCTTTTGCAGATTGAAACGATTGGATCTGAGTTTTACCGTCACATATGTAATGCGCCCGAGTGAGACGTTAGCATTTAGCATTTAGCCTAGCTTTAGCCATCTCCTTTGGCGCTAACAGAGCCCGTGGGGAGTAGCGCCACAATTTTTGCCAGCGATTACATTTGCTAAACATTCCTCTTAACTCCGCTTCAATTTCTTGATAGAACCAGAACTGATTACTTTACAATCGCATCCTTTGCCCTTGCTAAACTACAACCTGCCCGTTCGGCGCAAACTCTTGATGTCATCCACATCTACCTACAACACCCGCCTCCCACACTCTCTGATTGGTCGGATGGAATTCAAACGATTGTAATCGCTAACACAGTGACCAACCCAGACGTTACATGCAGGAAATGATGATTGAGCGGAGTGTACAGATGGATAAGGCCAGGCTAGGACTGAGATGGTCCTTCCAGAGTTTGCCTTAGTAGAATTTTGCATACACCTGTAGGGTCTATTTCACAAGAAGTTGTCAAAACACGTCAAAATAAAACTTAAAACTTTTGGTAATAACTGTGTAATAATCTGCTTCCTGCCCACCTGTGACCACGCCTCACCCATTTGTTTTTTTTTACAACTTTAACTTTCGTTTCCTCTGACATCACGTGCGACAGACATAGAACATGAGGCTTTGTTGTTTCCGTGGAGGCGTGGTCCTGGTGCATGTTATGGTCTGTCGATGCTCCTCCTGCTCCATAACCGAGTTGTATCATGCGTGTGTTCGGTGTTAGTGTCTCTGTGCATGCCTGTGTGTGTGCGGTCACATGACTAAAGCTTGTATTGTGCGTCTGGGATGGAGAGGGGGCAGTGGCTTCTTCATTCATGCTGCGGGGCAAAAGTGCGGTGAGGTGAAAAATGGTCGGAAAAGGGCTGTATTTGCTTCGTATGTTGGAGGTTATAGACATGTGTGTGTCTGTGTGTATAGGAGGTTGTAGACCAGTGTGTGTGTGTGTCTATGTGTGTAGGAGATTCTAGACCTGTGTGTTTTGTGTATTCCTCACTAAGAGATATTTGTAGAAAGGCGTTTTGATATTTATTAATCTTATCTTTTTTCTTTTTTAGTATTTTTATTACATACATACGATTATACATTTAATTATATATAGTAATTTTTTAATTATTATTTTCACTAGTATTTACATGTTTTTTTTTTTTTTTTTTTTTTTTTTATTGTGTGCCAGTTTTTTCTGGTTTGATTCCTGGAGGCCTCCGCTCCTGAGCTGCACTTTTGGGACCTCTTTGCTTCATGAATTGTGCCATATAAATAAAGTAGATTTGTATTGTATTATTACTATTTGAATGACTAAATCTCAAAGCTGTGTTTGTGCCCAGGGTTCCAGCGAGAGCGCCAGCACCACCATCGAGGACGAAGACGTCAGAGGTCACCACACTTCTCTCCAGATCTACCACAAAAACACGTTTACAAAAATGTTAATTATGCCTCGGCTCGAAAAACCAGTTAATCTGAGTTTCCAGCATGTGTCCGGCTCACCTTTGCTTCATGGTATTTGCATGTGACAAAGAGCCTTTTACCTTCCACTGGACCTGAACAGAGAGACCCGTCCCGGATTTTTATGCTAAAACTCGTCCCTGACTCGTTCTGACGTCTTTATTTATCGTTTATCAAATGACAAACTTTATCGATCTGGAAGCTGACATTCTAGCTCAGTGTTATTCATCAAAATGATTTTAAAGCAGAGCAAAACCAAAACCTTTTTATCAAATATCAGACAGTATTGATGGTTTTAAATGATGATTGAGAAGGTCTTCATGGGGGGGACGCCAGGATCCTCCCGCGTATGAACCTAACGACTTTTTATATTTACTGCTGGAAAAGATTTAAGATAAGATCAAACTTTATTGACATAAATGGGGTCAATCAGGATGTGCAAAAAGAAATATCACTAAAAAAAGTTAAAAGATTACAGTATTGTGTGCATCTTAGTTAGTCCTAACTAGGAGTGTGACGATATATAGAGTTTTTCCGATATATCGCGATATTTTCTCCCGCGATCGATTATCGATATGCATTTGCAAATATCAATTTTGAAGAAAAAAAAAGTGTGGTATATATATATATATACACACTTTTTTTTTCTTCAAAATTGATATTTGGCAAATGCATATCGATAATCGATCGCGGGAGAAAATATCGCGATATATCGGAAAATCTATATATCGTCACACTCCTAGTTAGGACTAATAAGATGCACACAATACTGTAATCTTTTAACTTTTTTTGTGTATATTTCTTTTTGCACATCCTGATTGACCCCATTTATGTCAATAAAGTTTGATCTTATCTTAAATCTTTTCCCCGCAGTAAATATAAAAAGTCGTTAGGTTCATACGCGGGAGGATCCTGGCGTCCTGAAGACCTTCTCAATCATCATTTAAAACCATCAATACTGTCTGATATTTGATAAAAAGGTTTTGGTTTTGCTCTGCTTTAAAATCATTTTGATGAATAACACTGAGCTAGAATGTCAGCTTCCAGATCGATAAAGTTTGTCATTTGATAAACGATAAATAAAGACGTCAGAACGAGTCAGGACGAGTTTTAGCATAAAAATCCGGACGGGTCTCTTGTTCAGGTCCAGTGGAAGGTAAAAGGCTCTTTGTCACATGCAAATACCATGAAGCAAAGGTGAAGCCGGACACATGCTGGAAACTCAGATTAACTGGTTTTTCGAGCCGAGGCATAATTAACATTTTTGTAAACGTGTTTTTGTGGTAGATCTGGAGAGAAGTGTGTACCTCTGACGTCTTCGTCCTCGATGGTGGTGCTGGCGCTCTCGCTGGAACCCTGGGCAACAAACACAGCTTTGAGATTTAGTCATTCAAATAGTAATAATACAATACAAATCTACTTTATTTATATGGCACAATTCATGAAGCAAAGAGGTCCCAAAAGTGCAGCTCAGGAGCGGAGGCCTCCAGGAATCAAACCAGAAAAAACTGGCACACAATAAAAAAAAAAAAAAAAAAAAAAAATGTAAATACTAGTGAAAATAATAATTAAAAAATTACTATATATAATTAAATGTATAATCGTATGTATGTAATAAAAATACTAAAAAAAGAAAAAAGATAAGATTAATAAATATCAAAACGCCTTTCTACAAATATCTCTTAGTGAGGAATACACAAAACACACAGGTCTAGAATCTCCTACACACATAGACACACACACACACTGGTCTACAACCTCCTATACACACAGACACACACATGTCTATAACCTCCAACATACGAAGCAAATACAGCCCTTTTCCGACCCATTTTTCACCTCACCGCACTTTTGCCCCGCAGCATGAATGAAGAAGCCCACTGCCCCCTCTCCATCCCAGACGCACAATACAAGCCTTTAGTCATGTGACCGCACACACACAGGCATGCACAGAGACACTAACACCGAACACACGCATGATACAACTCGGTTATGGAGCAGGAGGAGCATCGACAGACCATAACATGCACCAGGACCACGCCTCCACGGAAACAACAAAGCCTCATGTTCTATGTCTGTCGCACGTGATGTCAGAGGAAACGAAAGTTAAAGTTGTAAAAAAAAACAAATGGGTGAGGCGTGGTCACAGGTGGGCAGGAAGCAGATTATTACACAGTTATTACCAAAAGTTTTAAGTTTTATTTTGACGTGTTTTGACAACTTCTTGTGAAATAGACCCTACAGGTGTATGCAAAATCTACTAAGGCAAACTCTGGAAGGACCATCTCAGTCCTAGCCTGGCCTTATCCATCTGTACACTCCGCTCAATCATCATTTCCTGCATGTAACGTCTGGGTCTGGTCACTGTGTTAGCGATTACAATCGTTTGAATTCCATCCGACCAATCAGAGAGTGTGGGAGGCGGGTGTTGTAGGTAGATGTGGATGACATCAAGAGTTTGCGCCGAACGGGCAGGTTGTAGTTTAGCAAGGGCAAAGGATGCGATTGTAAAGTAATCAGTTCTGGTTCTATCAAGAAATTGAAGCCGGAGTTAAGAGGAATGTTTAGCAAATGTAATCGCTGGCAAAAATTGTGGCGCTACTCCCCACGGGCTCTGTTAGCGCCAAAGGAGATGGCTAAAGCTAGGCTAAATGCTAAATGCTAACGTCTCACTCGGGCGCATTACATATGTGACGGTAAACTCAGATCCAATCGTTTCAATCTGCAAAAGGAGTTAACCCCTCCCACCTGTTAACGGAGCTCAATGGAGCAAATCCAGACCTTAGTACGAAATGTAATTTGTACTATGGTGTGGTACGACCAGGCTATCTCAGTCCCCAGACCTGATAATGATTGAAATTGAAATGTTGCAATGTGATTTTAAAAAAACTGTCTCGGAACCCATTAAACCTGCCAGAACTTGGAGATGATTTGTCAAAGAAGAATGGTCCAAAATTCCTTCTACCAGAATCAAGCCTTTAGAAGTTATAGGAAAAGGCTGTTTGTTCTAAATACTAAATATTGAGTTGATTTTTCTCTTGTGGTGCAAACATTTATGAACATGCTTAATTCTATATCAATAATTCTTGCGCACTTTCTGTATATTACACACATTTTATTTCACTTATTATTCCTATAGGATATATTTAACTGACATTTCTTATCTAAACAACCAATGATTTATAAAAAGAAAATCACAAAACGTTTTCATACCTCAGTATATATAACGCTTTTAGTACTTTTTTGAGTTGTGAGAAAGTCTAGTCATGTGAATTTAAAACTGGGGTATCTATTTTTTGTTTCCTAATCAGAATACATTATCCTGTCTATCTGAGTAGGAAAAAATGTTAAATACCAGAAAGACAAATCCGTGTGAGTCACTATTGGACGTTAAACCTGTGACAGAGGCCAAAAATACATCCATCCATTTTCTTCTGCTTTGCCTACATCTTTAAGTAGGAGATTTTTGTGGCGAAAAACCGTCTTAACCTCTGCCTCTGAAGTCTGCCCACCTCTGTCCACGCGAACACAAGGCTATGATTGATGTCACGTGTTAAAATAAACAGAACATATGAACATGGAAGAGCCATCGTCACGGCTAAAGCAGCAGCTCCAGAGGCGACCGCAGCGATGGAGAATACCTTGGTTCCGTCTGTGGGGTTGTGGATAACTGTGGTTTGAGGCTCCTGATTTAAGACAAAAGAAGTTGTAACAAAAGCAAAGTTAACAACCAGACTCCCAGAAATATCAAGCTACGAGAACTCCCAGAGCCGTCGTTTTGACTGCTCCCGCTCAAACCAATGGAGTTTTGAGAAATTTAGCCCCAAAAATTTTAAGTTTCATAAGGTTTTTTTTTAACCTTACGTCACTTTTAACAAGTGCTGCAACTGGGGAATTGAACAAATACAGCAAAAATAGTTAAAACGCTAACTGCCGTAAACAATGTGTTGCTATGGTTACTATGGGTCACTGATTTGGACCAGTCAGTACCAGTCCAGTACCAGACAAGGACAAGTTCAGAACCAATCTAGAGCCAGTTAAAAACCAGTCCAGTAACAGTCCAAGACCAGTCGAGTACCAGTATAAAACTAGTTCAAGACCAGTCCAAGACCAGTCCGAGACCAGTCCAAGACCAGTCCGAGACCAGTCCGAGACCAGTGCAGGACCAGCAACTTGAAAATAGGGCTTTAACTGCCATAGAATGCAACCAAAAATGCATTTCGGTAAAAATGTTAGGTAAAGGTTAATACTACAGAATATTTGAAAAAATACAAGATAAATTGAGGGAAAATAATGACACAGATATAAACTAAAAACAGAAACAGAATAAGTGACAAAGTTAAGAAAACCAAACAATTTACATGAGCTGAGTAATTACAGTTACAAAAGTAAAGGCCGTCAAATTGACTGCTCTGGGACTTCTTATTAGGAGGAATAATAGCCTCAAGTCGACCGGAGAATATGCAAAACCGTACAATGACATGCGGATGACGATATATGGGTCACGGTTCTCAACATGGAAACACTCGACAGATTGCTCGGCAACGTACATGCTAACGCTAACACTTACACCACTATATGAGAGCATACTGTGACATTAGCCTCCAGCTGTACGCACATATTGTTACAGCAGGCTATGCTAAATACAGTCTGTGAATACTGAATGAATGAGCCTCACAATAAGACCATAAGTACATAAGACCATTTGCATGACAAGGAACCAGTGGTAGAACCATTTAAAGACAGCAATAATAATCATGTACAATTATAAATATGTACAATTCATGTTATAGTTAAGTACGTACGATTCATGTTTTAACACCCACATTTATCCTGGAGCACATCCCAGCTGTCGCGATTGAGATAAAGAAAATTATTATGTATATGCGGCTTAAGAGATTCCCCATTCATTCACTAATGCATGGGGAAATTTGAAGATATAAGGTTACAGTAGGCTACGTATAGACGTGTGTATATTAGTTGGATTGGAGAGGCCATGAGAGTAAAAGCTGATGTCAAAGAGAAGAACCGTAAGAATCTTCAAATATCCAGCTGTAGTTTGCAATGCGGTCAAGACATGTTTCCGAATGTAATTTCAGCGTCAAAGCCGCTGTGGAAGTCAAATGTCACTTCATAAATGCTTCAAAGCTCGCACTTTCTCCAATCAATTTCTACTTCTCCAGTGACCAGTGAGTCAAGATCTACCTCAGTTTTAATGTGAGAAATGATTCAGAAGTATCATAATTTGGTGCCACTTTGTGATGTATTGCAATTTACCGAAGCCCAGGCAAAAGTTGAGAATTTTGTCGTAATTCTCATTTTGTAGTCTTACATTATTAGTTTAAACATGCTTGTATAAGAACAACACATACACTGGTATAGGCTCTATCCAGGAAATGTGAGGTTAGAATGCTAGTTGTTTTAGTATTCGGAGGCTATTCACAGACCGTTGCTTGTTTACAACACAAAGAGAACATGCAAACTCCAAACAATTGTCACAAAAGAGTCACAATCACACAAACTAGAATCACACACAAACTAGTAGTTGTGACATTTAGATTAGAATCCTGCCTTTTTCTTAAATTTATCTGGACCTGAAGCAGTGGTTCTCAAAACATTTCATTCAGGGCCTCACGAAATGTAGATGAAATCAACTCGCCATCTCTTTGTGAATAAAAAAATGCAGTAAAAATGAATAACGGTTGAAACCAGATCAATCCATTGTTGTTTTAAAATAATAATATTGTGTTATATAGCCTCGTTAGTGAAAATCTTACAGTTTGTTTTGGAAAGTGAACTTAACTCCAATATATCACTATTGGACTCTGCAACTGTTCGAAGAAGACACATAAATGAAAATACGAGTGAACTATTTATGGGAATGATAAACTTTGAAAATGCATCGTATTCTACTGTAGATGAACTGTTTAACTCTGTCACCTCTAGTGTTTTGAATGTTCTGGATACCGTTGCCCCTGTGAAGGTTAAAATAGTGCAAAATAAGCAGAAGGCGCCGTGGGCTAAAGCAGACTCGGTCAGGGCACAAAAGAGAAAGTGCCGGAGGGCCGAGCGGAAGTGGCGCAAGTCCAACCTCCAGGTTGATTACAAGATCTTCAAAGATAAGTTGTGCGAGTTTAACCGGGTGCTACGTAGTACGAGAGAAAGGTATTTTTCTGAAATGATTGAAGGCTGCAGCAACAATCTGCGTGTTCTGTTTTCAACAGTTAATAGATTAACAAACCCCCCTGTTCAAATGCCATTAGAGCTAACTTCCAAACGTAAATGCAATGAGTTTGCACACTTTTTCAATGACAAGGTTCAAGGCATCAAAAACGCCATTGTCTCCAATCCACAGATAACCATCCAACAGCCAGAAAGGCTCTCTGAGCTAACTTACTTTGCACCTGTAAATGATAAAACTGTCCAAGAGATAATCTCCAGTTTGAGCTCCTCCACATGCAGCCTGGATGTACTACCCACTAGATTTCTGAAGTCCGTTCTGAGCAGTCTGTTACCTTCACTCACACAGATAGTAAACATGTCCCTTCATTCTGGAATATTCCCAAAGGCCCTGAAAACGGCAGTCATCAGGCCCCTGCTAAAAAGGAGCAGTCTGGATGCTACGGTACTTAACAACTATCGTCCCATCTCAAATCTGCCATTTATGGGGAAAGTCCTTGAAAAAGTTGTCTACCTACAGCTTACTAGATTTCTTATAATTAACAACTCATTTGATATGTTTCAGTCCGGCTTTAGACCCCACCACAGCACTGAGACTGCTCTCGTCAAGGTTACAAATGATATCCGGCTGAACACTGACGCAGGCAAAGTCTCAATCTTAATCTTGTTAGATCTAAGTGCTGCCTTTGACACTGTCGACCATGAGATCCTCTTACAGAGACTAGAGAACTGGGTTGGCGTCGCTGGCTCCGCCCTAAGTTGGTTTAGGTCTTACCTTGAAGACAGAAGTACTTTGTGGAGATTGGAGAATGGCCCTGACCTGTGGAGTGTCGATCCTGGGACCTCTTCTGTTCAATCTCTACATGCTGCCGTTAGGTCAGTTAATACGCAGAAACAAAGTGTCCTATCACAACTATGCAGATGACACTCAGATCTATGTCTCACTGACTGCAGGAGAACATGGACCAGTGGACTCACTCCTTCACTGTATCCAACAGATCAGTGAGTGGATGGCTAAACGCAGACAAAACTGAAATGATTGTCTTTGGTCCCCAGAAACAAAGAGAGAGCGTCATCTGTCACCTACAGTCTCTCTCCCTAAAACCTTCAAACAAGGTCAGAAATCTAGGGGTAATACTGGACTCAGACTTAAATTTTAATAGCCACATCAAATCAGTAACATCAGCAGCTTTTTTCCATCTAAAAAACATTGCCAGGATCAAAAACATAGTGTCTAAAGCAGACCTGGAGATTCTTATCCATGCATTTGTCTCCAGTAGGTTAGACTACTGCAATGGCCTGCTCACACGTCTGTCCAAACAGGCTGTAAAACAGCTGCAGTACATTCAAAATGCAGCAGCTCGAGTCCTGACTAGAACCAGGAAGTACGACCACATTAGTCCGGTCCTCAGGTCTCTGCACTGGCTTCCTGTGGCTCAGAGAATAGACTTTAAAACAGCTCTGCTTGTGTACAAGTCTCTCCATGGCCTCGCACCAAACTATATTAGTGACATGTTAGTCCCATATGAACCAGCCCGGACTCTGAGGAGCACAGGGACTGGACTCCTGTTAGTGTCCAGAGTCAGAACTAAACATGGGGAGGCTGCTTTTCAGATTCATGCTGCTAAAATCTGGAACAGTCTTCCTGAAGATGTGAGACAGGCCTCCTCTCTGACAATGTTTAAGACAAGGTTAAAGACAGTTCTGTTTAGCTGTGCATACAACTGAGGGATTTTATATTTGTATCTTTTTAATGTACCGTGATTATTTATGATTTTAATGCTTTCTTGTTCTGTTCAGCACTTTGAATTGCCTTGTGTATGAATTGTGCTATACAAATAAACTTGCCTTGCCTATTAGAAGTCATTCCATTTTGAGAACCACTGCTTTAAAGGTGATGTCTGCAAGTATTTTTTCTTGACAACCTGGACTTAGATGTTAATGCAAAGTTACATGTAGTAGAAAGATATTGATTCTACAGGCCCCTCATTAGTTCATTAGCCATACTAGACCAACATCAATTACATTTCACAAAGCCTAAAACTTCCAACCAATGGGGCGACGCCTTCGGGAGTGATCAGGGGGCAGAGTTACAGACATGAATTCCCATAGCCAAAATATAAGAACATGCAATGACCGCTTTGGCCATTCCCATCAACAACAACAACAGAGGATGTAGCTCGCTAGCCCTTGTGCAGGGACGCTAGCCGCTAACACCATCCAGGCATTAGCTCTAGCATTAGCATCCATCTAGAGCACAGAACACATGCACAAACAGACAGACGGAGAAGCAGGCGGAGTACCAGCACAGGAAGCTCTTTGGGGGTGCACACTACATTGGTCTTGTTGTTGATCTGGGGGGGACAGAGTTGGACATGAGACAAACACAGAAGAGAAAGGAGAAGGACTTTGGATTCAGCTGCTGTGGAAGGAAAAATGTTAGAAAGCTTAAAAAGGACAGAGAAAGGAGGCATTTGCGCACAGGGCGTAGAAGTGAGGAGCTAGGAAGTGCCCGTCCATCTCACTTCAGGAGCAGAATATAGGGATAGAAACTTAGCCGAGATGACTACTACTAATACATCTAATAGTTTGAAAAAACCTCTGATCTGCCACAATATCCACAAAACCTATATTTCTATTTGAAACGGTCATGTTCCAGAAGCCGATTGCAGATAGCAGAGGGCAGGACTTTATAGCTCCTTAGCTTCCTTATATGCAAGAAAATACAGTAGAATTATTTAATTCATGTTGGTTTATGTTCAAACATTCAAAACAAAGCTAGGACTTTTTAATGTAATTTTTACCACACCCACAAAACAGATTCGAGTCAATGTGATGAAACAATCACAATAATCCAAACTCAAATCCACAATGCAAGTCTAACTACGGGAGAGGTTCACTTCTGTTCAAGATTGAAGCACAAAGTTGTGGCGACAAAATCACAAACAGTCTGGAATCAAATTAATCACCCCATTTTCTGATGCTAATATTAGCAGAGCCACAACAGCAACACAAAAAGTCAGAATACAAGAGACGGAAATATGTTGGATTTGGCTGCGCCTCACATAATCTCTCTCTCTGGTCTCGCTCTCTGGTCTCGCTCTCTGGTCTCGCTCTCTGGTCTCGCTCTCTGGTCTCGCTCTCTGGTCTCGCTCTCTGGTCTCGCTCTCTGGCCTCGCTCTCTGGCCTCGCTCTCTGGCCTCGCTCTCTGGCCTCGCTCTCTGGCCTCGCTCTCTGGCCTCGCTCTCTGGCCTCGCTCTCTGGCCTCGCTCTCTGGCCTCGCTCTCTGGCCTCGCTCTCTGGCCTCGCTCTCTGGCCTCGCTCTCTGGCCTCGCTCTCTGGCCTCGCTCTCTGGCCTCGCTCTCTGGCCTCGCTCTCTGGCCTCGCTCTCTGGCCTCGCTCTCTGGCCTCGCTCTCTGGCCTCGCTCTCTGGCCTCGCTCTCTGGCCTCGCTCTCTGGCCTCGCTCTCTGGCCTCGCTCTCTGGCCTCGCTCTCTGGCCTCGCTCTCTGGCCCCGCTCTCTGGCCCCGCTCTCTGGCCCCGCTCTCTGGCCTCGCTCTCTGGCCTCGCTCTCTGGCCTCGCTCTCTGGCCTCGCTCTCTGGCCCCGCTCTCTGGCCCCGCTCTCTGGCCCCGCTCTCTGGCCTCGCTCTCTGGCCTCGCTCTCTGGCCTCGCTCTCTGGCCTCGCTCTCTGGCCTCGCTCTCTGGCCTCGCTCTCTGGCCTCGCTCTCTGGCCTCGCTCTCTGGCCTCGCTCTCTGGCCTCGCTCTCTGGCCTCGCTCTCTGGCCTCGCTCTCTGGCCTCGCTCTCTGGCCTCGCTCTCTGGCCTCGCTCTCTGGCCTCGCTCTCTGGCCTCGCTCTCTGGCCTCGCTCTCTGGCCTCGCTCTCTGGCCTCGCTCTCTGGCCTCGCTCTCTGGCCTCGCTCTCTGGCCTCGCTCTCTGGCCTCGCTCTCTGGCCTCGCTCTCTGGCCCCGCTCTCTGGCCTCGCTCTCTGGCCTCGCTCTCTGGCCTCGCTCTCTGGCCTCGCTCTCTGGCCCCGCTCTCTGGCCCCGCTCTCTGGCCCCGCTCTCTGGCCCCGCTCTCTGGCCCCGCTCTCTGGCCCCGCTCTCTGGCCCCGCTCTCTGGCCCCGCTCTCTGGCCCCGCTCTCTGGCCCCGCTCTCTGGCCCCGCTCTCTGGCCCCTCTCTCTTCCCTGGTCTCTCTAGTCTCTCTCTAGTCTCTCTCTCTCTAGTCTCTCTCCCTAAAAAAACCAAGGTAACATTAAAATCATAGTAAAAGCATATAACCCCAGTACATTTAAAATAATGAGAATCCAGGTAGGAAAAAAACCATACAATTTCAAAGCCTTATTCAAAGTCCAATGAGTGATTTTTTGCCCCACGCAGACACGACGACACCATATATTATTCTCCGAGGGGACTTTAATTTCAGTCTGAATGATGAAGCCTATCAGCCACCCGCCAATCATCTTCGCAATCAGCACTTATTAGCTCCTTCTCAGTGCGACAATGCATAATTAGCAGTGCCGATGTCACAAAGAACAGATCCAGGCAACTTTTCTGATTGCGAGAGTGAGGAGAGAGAAGGGGGACTTACTTTCACACTGTCTGGCTTCTTGTTGACGAGGCTCTTGGCTACTGTAAGGTGAAAGGAGACAAAGCAGAGACAGATAAATATGGGTGTTTTTTTTTTCTTTCCAATAACGTGTTTTTTCAAGGCTAGAGCGGCCGCTTGAGGATGCGGCGAGACGGCGAGGATTGGAAAAATGCAAATCGAGTTGAGAGTGAAATGCGACTTGGGGAATCAGTAGTTTGGAACATGCAATTAGGGATAATAGACGGGAAAAATAATCATGGATCGGTACAAATGTGTCGAATCTTTCATTAATTTCCATTCGTTTTGGCTGGATGGATTGAAGAGTTTGGATTGTATTTGCGTACTTAAAGGGGAAGTATGCAATATGCACTGAGTGGTCAAAGAATAACAATAACAATCAGTTCCTTTATAAATTCACTTAAGTCTACATGTTTATGACAAAAACTAATTTATTCAAACAAAAGCGGGTACAAAAATAACAAATATAACATGTCAAAGTCCGTACCCGTAGCTAACCCCAGCAGGTTTTTTGCATCTGTAATTAGCTACATGTGCTACAGGCAGGAGGATTAAGGGTTAGGGTTAGCAAACGTTTGTAATTGCTTTATTAAACTAGTATGAGTGCAAACTACATGCAGTCCCTTTAAGTCAGTGTTTTTCAACCAGTGGGCCGTGGCACGCTGGTGGGCCTTGCGATGTTTATTAGTGTGCCTTGAAAATGAGATGTGAGATGATTGGAAAGATTTGTTTTGCGTGACTTGTTAATAAAGGCGGTAGAGTTCAAATTGGTGTGCCGTGTGGTGTGATTTTTGCAATACAAAGGTGTGCCACGGCTCAAAAAGGTTGGGGAACACTGCTTTAAGTAATTAGTACAATTAATTAGTAAAAGTACAAACACAATTTAACCCTTTACTAGTTCCCTCAACCATTTATAGGATCACTTTTTGAGTTACTAAAATCTACTTGAGGCTTGGAACTGAAATCTACCTCAGTGTTGCATCTCTATCACTTGGTTTTTATCAGTTTTATTTTTATTTTATTGCTTTTATTTTTAAATCAGACAGACTAGTATTTTATTGATTTTATCACATTTTAATTGTTAACTGATATGTTATTGTTATTATATTTGTATTGTTTTTACTTTGTGCATAATGTTTTACCTCCATTTTTTTTAAACACAAAACTGGCAAACCTGCATATTTAAATGTGTTCATTTTATCTCTGTGATGCACTTTGTGAAATTTTGTTTTACATAATGTGCTATATAAATAAAGTTTATCGTCACACTGCAACTCAACCATTTGGTAAAGGCTTATAATATAAAAAACTAGGGGTTAAAAAAAACTTAAAAACTAATTATTAGTGCTCGCCTACATTGTAGAAATATTTACATTGCTTTCTTCAAGGAGTGAAAATTAAAAGGTTAAAGTCGAAATACATTTCTCAGAATAACTTTGCTTTCACTCAATAACATTTAAGGTAGATTGGATTAAAATAGTCAAAACAGAGTGAATTGCAGCAGGAACACGGCGCTCTTATGAACTCTGCGGTAAATAATTTATTCCATGATCTAATAACAGACAATTAGAAGTATTAGTAAAGTACACAGGGAACAGCTAGCTTGAAGGGTTCTTGAGGTTTGATTGCAGAATAATGACTTGTACATTAGTCCTAACAGTGTTTGTAGGAAGCCGTCGTCAGCAGAGGGCTGAACAAACCAAGGAGCGACAGTTTTAAATCATAAACACACAAATGATCTGCTTTAAATTCAAAGTAATAAGAAAAAAAACAACTTGGCTTCTGTCTGACCGCTGCCATCTGACAGCACTCCCATTGCAAACACAATGATGCAAATCAAATCCTATTTTTGGACATGCACAATTTTTAAATAATATTTCCTTTGATGAAGGCTTGCGGTGGCTGTAGTACTCTGGGCCATATTGGAACACGGACGACATCATTACTGACAATGGAAATGTTGGAATGGTGGGAATCCCGGCATTTTGACCCTTTAGGTGCCAGACTTTTTCTAAATTGTTGTAAGAAATAGACAAAATGTGCAGAATCTTGGAGATAGACAACTAGTCGAACCCATTCCAGAGAGAGAACAGCTTGTGCGAAGCCAGGTCAATGTACTGTATGTGTTTATAGCTTTAAAGTATCTGAACTGACGTTATTTATCCTCTATTGAAAATGTAAACATAAAAAGTGAATATAAATAATCAAATTGATTATGAGAAAGATACAGTATAACTGTAGATTAGCGGTTTTTGTATGTGTCCGTATAATATTGATCACAACTGGTGAATGGTGAAAATTCTGTCATTCAAATTAAAAGCAAAACCAATTCATGATACAGACTCAATGACACATGCCAAGCCTTGTTTAATATAATGTTGATAATAGTGGCTTACATCCTCATTCTTTTAGATGTTTTATTTGGTGTTTTTACAACTGTGAGTCATAATTATCAACAATATAACAAATAATAACTTGATGGATCTAAATTTGCACGTAAAAAGTCTGTTATATACTGTAAGTAAATGGACTTTGGAACGATATTCTAATTTTCAAAGTTTCACCTGTAGTTTACCCACTTCAAACAAAAAACCCCAAAAATTTCCAGTTCCAATATGGCCGCCACCCAATCACTTCATCTATTAAACGCGAGGCCATGCTTTCGTCACAAGACTTACCTCACACCAGACACCAAACGAGACCAAGGGGGAGGAAGAAAAACACAAAAAGTCAACGCCACGTCAACACAACAGTGAAAGTTTCAAACAAAAACACGGCCATCTTTGTAAAACTCCATTACTGCTGCTTCTGCCATTTGTCCCTATGAGCTCACGCAATCGATGGCGCTTGGCTTTGGCGGAGTCGATATTTTGAACCGCGTGCCCTTTTCAGACTACGGCCGTCAATAAAGAGGTAAAAATGGCAGACACAAAAGAGCAAAGCACATGGTGTTATTGTACCTGAGAAGTTGCGATTGACGAGCATGGTGGTCAGGATGGCACCCTGGGGAGACACAGACGAGGGAGACAAACGGTTAAAAAGGCTGAGAGGAGGAATGTCGCATTTGTCTTATCTAGAAAACATCTATGGCATCTCTCTAACTCTGGTCTCTCTCTGGTCTCTCTCATTTCTCTCATTCTCTGGTCTCTCTCTGGCCTCTCTTTCCAGTCTTTCTCTCTTGCCTCTCTTGCCTCTCTTTCTGGTCTCTCTCATTCTCTGGCCTCTCTCTGGCCTCTCTCTGGCCTCTCTCTGGCCTCTCTCTGGCCTCTCTCTGGCCTCTCTCTGGCCTCTCTTTGGCCTCTCTTTGGCCTCTCTTTGGCCTCTCTTTGGCCTCTCTTTGGCCTCTCTTTGGCCTCTCTCTGGCCTCTCTCTGGCCTCTCTCTGGCCTCTCTCTGGCCTCTCTCTGGCCTCTCTCTGGCCTCTCTCTGGCCTCTCTCTGGCCTCTCTCTGGCCTCTCTCTGGCCTCTCTCTGGCCTCTCTCTGGCCTCTCTCTGGCCTCTCTCTGGCCTCTCTCTGGCCTCTCTCTGGCCTCTCTCTGGCCTCTCTCTGGCCTCTCTCTGGCCTCTCTCTGGCCTCTCTCTGGCCTCTCTCTGGCCTCTCTCTGGCCTCTCTCTGGCCTCTCTCTGGCCTCTCTCTGGCCTCTCTCTGGCCTCTCTCTGGCCTCTCTCTGGCCTCTCTCTGGTCTTTCTTTGGTCTCTCTCTCTGGCCTTTCTTTCCAGTCTTTCTCTCTCTGGCCTTTCTTTCCAGTCTTTCTCTCTCTGGTCTCTCTCTTTTCTCTCATTCTCTGGCCTCTCTTTCCGGTTGTTCTCTCTGGTCTCTCAGATAAGATAAGATATACTTTATTGATCTCACAAAGGAGAAATTTACATGTCACATCTAGCATGGATAGAAACACTTAAGATTGTGCAAAAAGGCCTCTCTCTCTCTGGTCTCTCTCTGGTCTCTCTCCAGCAGCTCTGTGGGGCCTTACTACCAGGGAGCCGGGTGCACATGCATTAAGCCGGCAGACATCAGCTAAAGTGCGCAATATCCATAAACGCTAATGAGGAATAAATGATATGGAGGTCTAATGCACTGGTGGTACATTAGAAGAGCTGAGGCTTTACCAAAGAATGAATGGACCGTCCTTCATTAAAACGGATTTCACGGTAAGATCTTGTGTAAACTTGTAATGCTTTCTAATGTAAGTGCATACATAAAAGCATTTAACAAATATACACACGACTGCATCAATGAAAGCAAAATATACATCGCTGCTTCTTCATAAGTTTATGTTCTTACTAAAGCAGAGGTCACAATGTCTGTCATAGTTAAAGCTGGGGTATCTAACCTCTAAAATGTTCGAGACTACAGTACAACACAGCAAAAAGTACTTATATTTGGTTAAACGCATCTTAATTTGAGAACTTTTGTAGGATATTGTGGAATAGAAATCAATATCCAAATGTTTTCCCAAATCATTGTTGGATAGTGACAAAAATTACAACTTTTATGTCCGAAAATCCTTTCTCAACATCATGCATACGTTTTTGAGATATAGTCACCACTTAGACACCACGAGACATCTTTATGATGAAATAAATAGACCATATATTAACTACTACTATTGTCATTTTAGAATTACGTAATCTATTGCTAGGATGGATGCGTTTTTGCTGCTGGACACCTGAATTTCTACAACGAGGAACAATAAGCTATCTATCTATATTTTTCTATCCATCAATCTATGTACTAAACTAGACTAAGAGGATGTGGAAAATTAGAGTTGTTTGTGGATTGGCCCAGGAATTAGAGAAATTAGCTCTGAACTATGTCTTTTGACGGTGACCATTGTTTTGAACTATAGGCTCTTTATATAATACATTCAGATTACTGCTCACTTTATCTGAATGCATCCCCTCTCTATACTATTGTGCAGTAAGTTAGCCTTATATTGTGAGCAAAGTACAAGCTTGTCCATGAAGAAAAAACCAACCACCAGTATAGTTACATAGTGCATCTTCGAACAAGACAAGGTTGAGGAGACGTCTGAGTGAAAACAAGTCTAAAAATGGCTCAAACCGATTCTCCGTCCGCCCGCGCCTGGTGAGAGTAGCCGTTGTGTGTTTTCCCTTCAGATTTCTAATGGAATGTATTTTGAATCATGGCCAGAAGTTATAAAACTCGAACACAAAGCAACCTCCGACCCAAAGTTATTTAAAACTCATTGAAAATGCATGGGGCCTCATCGCTCACGGCTGGCACTTAACATTTCATAAGTTCAGAGACGGAGGGGAGTCTCCCGTGGTGCGCGGCAGACAACAATGCAATCACCACACTCGTCGCGCTCTCTCTGATTAGGTTAAAGCAGACGCCATTAGAAGATTGTTCTCCATAAATGACTTTTTCCCCCGAATAAATAACCAAAGAATATGATGCAGCTTCGTCATTTAGAAAACTAGAACTGCTATGATTTGCTTATATTGGGCAGAGAGTAGAGGTGTGCGTGTGTGTAAAAGGCAATGCTTTGATTATCACAGCCAAAGAGGTTATGTTTCCACTGGGGTTTGTTAGCCTGTTAGCTTGTTAGCAACATAACTCAAACAGTTAAGGGCAGAATGGAGTTTTGAATGGGGTTAGGGTGATCCGAATCTTTTTAGGGAATGAAACTGCACCTCATAGCAAAGATCTGCGCTTTTGCAGTTTAAAAATTGTTTAGGTATAAGCCATAGACCTTACAATGGGAGTGGAATGGACTGCCCGAGTGCTAATGCTAACAAGACCGCTTAGAGCTAGCCCCAACAGGCCATTTGAGTTGGAAGGTGGAGCCAAATTGAAGAACAATTTGTTGGTAGTGAGGGCCGAGTTATGAGGTCCAAAATGGTGAGTGTGGCACAAACGGTTACTGAGCAAGAGGAGTTTAATTTTTTATTGTCAGTAAGATTTTTGTGCTTCGTTGAGCTAGCGTGTTAGCATTGTCGATCTATATACAGTCTATGGTTGAAGCATACATTTGTCATTATAGTGGGTTCATAATGAAGTTTTGGACTTGAGAAAAAATGGTCATCTCAGGCCTTCAACAAATACTCAAATTAGGATAAGTTCTCCCTGTGTGTGCGTCAGTATATGCTGACATCTGTTGATATTGTATTGCTCATCTATGAAGATAATAACAAAACATAACCCCATCATTCCCCCCTAATTCATGTAACTAATTTATCACTGCAAGATTTTTATTTTCTAGATTACTGGACTTGTACATCATTGCAGTCTTTGCGATCAGAGTAAAGTAAAGCCAAGTAGGTCCGGTGGATTTTTTAGTAGTTTATAATATGGGCCGCATCTTCTCATAATGTTTTATATCTATGTCATCATGTAATAGCCATGTTCTACACCTGAGGGTCCCAGTGGTAGTGACCTGTAAACCACAAACATTTACCTTTAGTTTCCTCCTGGCGTTGAACCTCTTGAGACAGTCCACGGTCTCCTGCCGGTGCATACTGGAGGCCACAGTGGAGCGTTGCTATGGACACAAAGACACAAGTCGCATTAGTCCTGTGCCAATAGTAAATATGGACGTTATTGGTTGTATGGAGAGCCGTACGCAGATCCAGGGGTGCTTGAGGGCGTCTGTGGCTGTAACCCTCTTGGCCGGGTGAATGGTGAGCATCTTGTTGATCAGGTCTTTGGCCTCGGACGTCACAGTGTCCCACTCTGGAGAAGGGAACTGAAACGGGGAAAGCGACGATGAGTTATGGAGGGAGAACACTATTTACTAACTTTCTTCAGCTAAACTCAGACAAAACTCATCTGTCAACATCAGTCTCTCTCCCCAAAACCTTTGAATAAGGTCAGATATCTAGGGAAAATACCTACATTAGCTGTATCTTAACTCTTTTTAATGCACTGTGGTTATCCATCCATCCATCCATCCATTTTCTTCCACTTTATCCGTTGCCGGGTCGCAGCAGTCTAAGCAGAGACGCCCAGACTTCCCTATCCACACACACTTCCTCCAGCTCGTCCGGGGGGACCCCAAAGCGTTCCCAGGCCAGCTGAGAGACATAGTCCCTCCAGCGTGTCCTGGGTCTTCCGCGGGGCCTCCTCCCGGTGGGACGTGCCCGGAGCACCTCCCCAGGGAGGCGTCCAGGAGGCATCCGGAACAGATGCCCGAGCCACCTCAACTGGTTCCTCTCGACGTGGAGAAGCAGCGGCTCTACTCAGAGCTCCTCCCGTGTGACTGAGCTCCTCACCCTATCTCTAAGGGAGCGCCCAGCCACTCTGCGGAGGAAGCTCATTTCGACCGCTTGTATCCGCGATCTCGTTCTTTTGGTCATTACCCAAAGCTCATGACCATAGGTGAGGGAGGGAACAAAGATTGACCGGTAAATCGAGAGCTTTGCCTTTCGGCCCAGCTCCCTCTTTACCACAACGGTCCGATACAGCGACCGCATCACTGCACCGATCCGCCTGTCAATCTCACGCTCCATTCTTCCCTCACTCGTGAACAAGACCCCGAGATACTTGAACTCCTCCACTTGAGGAAGGACCTCTCCACCCACCTGTAGAGGGCAAGGCACCTTTTTCCGGTCGAGCACCATCACCACACTATATAACCACACTGTGGTTATATATGATTTTAATCCTTTGTGTGATTTTTACGTTTGTTTTGAATGACTATAATTACTACTAATATTCTGTGTAATTTTAATGTTTATGTGAATATGTATGTCTTATGTGATATGAAGCAGTTTGTGTCATCTATGAATAAAGGTCGACTGATGGAATGATTGATACTTATTTAAGGTGAAATTTATTCAAAATACTGCAGCTAGAGTCATAACTGGAACCAGGAAGTACCATCACATTAGTCCACTTCTCAGATCAGTGGCTCAGAGAGTAGACAAATCTCTCCACGGCCTCGCACCGAACTACATCTGTGACATGTTAGTGCCATATGAACCAACTTCAGGTTCAGTTTATAACAAAACAAAAAAACTGGACAACAAACAACATCCACCCTTTAAAAGATACACTCACATCGTAGGCTCCTGCTTTGATCTGCTGGTAGAGTTTGTGCTGGTCCTCGTCCCAGAAGGGAGGGTAGCCCACCAGCAGAATGTACAGGATCACACCTAAGAAACCAGTACAAAAACGAGCGAGCTGAGATCAACGCTTCTTACAGGACATACTCTACCTTAACGTTAAACCCACTGAGAAAATCAAGATTCCACACTGCAAAAAGTGAGGAAAAATAAGTCAAAAATTGCTAAAACTTTACATGCCTGACAGCCTTAAAACAAGATTTGCCAGTGGAACAATGCAAAATTATCTTGTTTTAGAAAGATACAAGAAATTGTCTCTCTTGGAATGAGAAAATAAAGCAACAGTTCTTGAAACAAAACTAAATGGCTTTGTCCCATTGGCAAAACTTGTTTTAACACCGGCAGAATGAACTCAGATTAAGATAAAAACCACTCAAATCAACCAATTACTACCTCATATGTTATTTTTTGCAGTGTAGATACAATATATTATAGATAGACAGACACTTAATTTGACCAGAGAAGTGGCATTTACCAGTAGCAGCCTATCCAGCACATTGACTTTTTTATTTAATATTGTCTTTACTTTCTATATTGGCTTGTTCTCAATGCTTAGAAATGTAATGTAAAGTTATTATATGGATATAAATGCATTCACACAGAAGACTAGGCATGTGGCGTCAATAGATTGTGTTCTCTACGGGGACCAAAAGTTGGGTCATGAGTAAGAAGCTGGAGGATTGGCCTTACATCTGTGCTTTATAAATATAGAGATCAACTGAAACCATCGAACTGATTCTGGAAAGGGCGCCACGCTATAATTAGATCGAAAAAGTAAACGAGCAAAAAGTGGGCACAGTATATAGACCATATTTGTGGATATTTACATTTCTATTCCCACTTTCCTGCACAATATAGATGGATTCACACACCAAACGGGGGAAAAATATCTCTGTCCTGATTTCTGCGTTTGATCAGCTGTCTGGCAAAGATGAAAGATGGCGCCCCCGCACACAGGCGCGCTTCCTGTGTGTACCCAGGCTTAAAAACTCACACACACAGACGCAGAACACAAACAGGTCATGTGTGCGTGTGTGTGTGTGTGTGTGTGTGTGTGAGACCCAGGTGGTCCGCTCCATTAGAAGTGAGCAGAATGAGCATCAGTGCTGATTAATGCAACAGCCAAGTGTTTAGGACCACTCCACTGGGACAGGCACAGGGGAGACTGCTCTACACACAGGAAATACACAATACATGTACTCGTTTCACTACACTGTCCAAGGATACTAGCATTTTAACATTAATACTAGATCTCCCAGAGCAGTACATTTGACAGCTTTTCCTCTTGGGGGTGTACTTACTCTGGTTATGTACGTTTTTGGTCTCTATGTTGTGAAATTTTCAGTTTCAATATGTCCAGTGCCTTGCGAAAGTATTCGGCCCCCTTGAACCTTTCAACATTTCGCCACATTTCAGGCTTCAAACATAAAGATATTTTAAAAAAAAAATTGTCATGAATCAACAACAAGTGGGACACAATCGTGAAGTGGAACGAAATTTATTGGATAATTTAAACTTTTTTAACAAATAAAAAACTGAAAAGTGGGGCATGCAATATTATTCGGCCCCTTTACTTTCAGTGCAGCAAACTCACTCCAGAAGTTCAGTGAGGATCTTTGAATGATCCAATGTTGTCCTAAATGACTGATGATGATAAATAGAATGCACCTGTGTGTAATCAAGTCTCCGTATAAATGCACCTGCTCTTTGATAGTCTCAGGGTTCTGTTTAAAGCGCAGAGAGAACCAAGACAAGACAAAGGAACACACCAGGCAGGTCCGAGATACTGCTGTGGAGAAGTTTAAAGCCGGATTTGGATACAAAAAGATTTCCCAAGCTTTAAACATCTCAAGGAGCACTGTGCAAGCAATTATATTGAAATGGAAGGAGTATCAGACCACTGCAAATCTACCAAGACCCGGCCGTCCCTCCAAACTTTCATCTCAAACAAGGAGAAGACTGATCAGAGATGCAGACAAGAGGCCCATGATCACTCTGGATGAACTGCAGATACATACAGCTGAGGTGGGAGAGTCTGTCCATAGGACAACAATCGGTCGTGTACTGCACAAATCTGGCCTTTATGGAAGAGTGGCAAGAAGAAAGCCATTTCTCAAAGATATCCATAAAAAGTCTCGTTTAACGTTGCCACAAGCCACCTGGGAGACACACCAAACATGTGGAAGAAGGTGCTCTGGTCAGATGAAACCAAAATCGAACTTTTTGGCCACAATGCAAAACGATATGTTTGGCGTAAAAGCAACACAGCTCATCACCCTGAACACACCATCCCCACTGTCAAACATGGTGGTGGCAGCATCATGGTTTGGGCCTGCTTTTCTTCAGCAGGGGCAGGGAAGATGGCTAAAATTGATGGGAAGATGGATGGAGCCAAATACAGGACCATTCTGGAAGAAAACCTGTTGGAGTCTGCAAAAGACCTGAGACTGGGACGGAGATTTATCTTCCAACAGGACAATAATCCAAAACATAAAGCCAAATCTACAATTGAATGGTTCACAAATAGACGTATCCAGGCGTTAGAATGGCCAAGTCAAAGTCCAGACCTGAATCCAATCGAGAATCTGTGGAAAGAGCTGAAGACTGCTGTTCACAAACGCTCTCCATCCAACCTCACTGAGCTCGAGCTGTTTTGCAAGGAAGAATGGGCAAGAATTCCAGTCTCTCGATGTGCAAAACTGATAGAGACATACCCCAAGCGACTTGCAGCTGTAATTGCAGCAAAAGGTGGCGCTACAAAGTATTAGCGCTACAAAGTATTAGCGCAAGGGGCCGAATAATATTGCACTCCCCACTTTTCAGTTTTTTATTTGTTAAAAAAGTTTAAATTATCCAATAAATTTCGTTCCACTTCACGATTGTGTCCCACTTGTTGATTCTTGACAAAAAATTTAATTTTTACATCTTTATGTAAATAAAATGTTGAAAGGTTCTTTCGCAAGGCACTGCAGTTCATTTCCATGTAATTAGCCTCAGACTGGCCTCAGACTGGCCTCAGACTGGCCTCAGACTGGCCCCTAGACTGGCCCCTAGACTGGCACCTAGACTGGCACCTAGACTGGCACCTAGACTGGTTCAGAGCATTTTAGTCGAAATTTTTTTTGTATTTTTTCAGAAAACTGCTCTGAGTGCGATGTAATCGTGGTTAAAACAAAAAAAATGGCCTCGGAACTGAGTCTTTGAATTTGGCACTATTTTCAGAGTGTGCCTTGTACTTTCACAAATCCTTTAAAAGATTATAGCGATATTAAAAAAAGACAAGGCCCACAAGACTTACACCCACGGTTCTCTCTGGACAGAACAGAGTCTAATATTATTACAACAATGAGATTATCTATGATAAGACCCAGGATTTTAAATTATCCATCCACATAATTATAAGTGAATTATATGAAATTAAATGGAATGGGCCACGTTGAAAAGGATCATTGGGTGAGATACAAAAAGAAATGCAAAAAGAAGACATTTTACAGTACTATTGGCTGACACACATTTAATTACGCCAAGTCCGACGTAATAGCATGACGGCAGCGACCTGATAAAATGGTAATTATAAAAGAGATTGGATTATTTCTACACTGTGAGTATTTCATAATGTATTAGCAACACAGTGACTGTACGCAACACTGTTTGTCGTTTGCCACACACCTGCAGCCCTAAATAGACAATTATACTGACATGGACTAAGGCTGAGTTTACACAGAGAGAATGTGGCAGTAAAACAGTATAGTTGGATGTTGGTTGCTACCAACAGTTCATACGAAGACTGTGTTTCAGGGGGGTGAAAACTTAAGTGTTCAGATCCAGCCTGTAGAGTGGGACAACTCAGATACGCTGCACAGCGGGGAGCTCTTTCACACCCGCGAGAGGGGAAAAGGTGTGAAATCCCCCTCTGCTCTGAACCCCGCCTCCGCGCTGCTCCCCGCACGTAAATTTGGACATGCGCAGTAGCGGAGAACAAACATCAACAACAATGGCGCCGCGCGCACTAAGTAACTACGTGGGCTTCCAGCGCGGCACAGAGGATAATTCTACTCCTTCGTTCGTCCAAACGAGACCATGCAAAGCTCTAGGTTCAGTTTCCATTTTCACAGCTGCTATTAAAAGGCAGAATTTATGTTGGTACTTTCTGAGGGTCTGGCACAGGAAGTGAGTACACTGCCGGGAGGTGGGCTGGGCACGGGGCTGGGGGTCGTTTGAGTGTTGTAAAGTTTCTCTGCCCACTACTGGCCGGGCGCTAGAACTACATCGTTTTTCAACCTCATGTGAACGCAGAGAAATTTGCATTAGGAGCCAGGTCGTTTCTGTTAATAGCCTGGAAACGTCTGTGCAGCGTCTCAGTATAAACAGGGCCTAAGTGTGAAATAGTGTGAAATAAATGAAATATAGCAATTTGGGTGGTTAACCTCATACCCATAAACTCAATATTTACTTGTTTCTGCTCTTTCAAAATTCAGTTTATTTGCCATTTGCAGTATGACCACATTGTATAACAGCAGACAGGTTTGCAGACAAATTTGACAAACCACTTTAAATATATGCACAATCCTAGGCGGTCATTTTTTGACTCGATTTGCTTTTTTAAATCCAATCCTCCTGCTTGATTACAGAGTAGCAGTCATTACCCACGATAGAGGAAATCGCTTCTGTGGGCAAAAACTAGTGAACGGATTGAGCTGAAATTTGGTGTAGACGGGATGGAATAGTCAGAATGCCCCATGGAAAATTCGGGACAATAACATTTCTTAGTATAGTATAGCATAGTACATTTTAGAATTATGTATTTATTTGTTTTGTTTGCAGGAATGGATGCATTTCAAAGGATCAAAGTATCTAAGAATCTATCTATATATCCTAGTATTTAAGTATCTATCTGTCTAGTATCTGTCTATCTAGGTATCTTTCTATCCAAATATCTATCCATCTAAGTATATCTGTAAGGCTGCAGTCACATGCGCACCCTAAAGCCCAGTTAAAGTGGGCCCACTTCGTGATTAGATCCAGGCTTTAGGTGCTATGTGACCGCGGCAACTTGGCTTTGGCGCGGTTGAAATAGGTGGGCCAGAGCATGGTTGTAAAGCCCAGATGAGGGGGGTCAGTGTGGCGGGAGGTGGGGAGTGGGGATGAGGTATGGTGGGGACTTGATATTGTGCGTCACATTACGTCTTCCGTTGTGAGGCGCATTTTCACACACGTCTCTCCTGCACTTTCGTATTCTCCGCTTGTGTTAAACCTTTCATATAACCCCCCGGACCGTGGTCTAGGGGCGCAGGGGGGTGTGTCGCTGCAGACCCAAAGGGAAGCGTTTTCTACGGGAATAACTCCCTCTGTTCTGACCCTCGCTCTCAGTGTGGTGCTGCTGCAATAATACTTCAGGCATTCAAGAATCAGTCTTTATTTAATCGCCAGAACCCACCAACACACACTTGTATCCTACCCGTCTCCGGTCGCTCTGCTCGTACGCCACATTTTTCCTTCTTTCATTCTCATTCATTCATTTCTCAGCGCTTGTACGCTTGTTACTTAAGAGGCGCGCTCTTGTGTCCGCGACACGCATGCCTGTCACATAATCCTTACTAAATAAATTTGCATTTACAATAGTTGTGAGCAGGTGAAGAATATATAAATTCTTGTACCGCACTAAATCATAACAGTGTTTATGTCTTTACAAAACTGTTGAATTCACCAATACAGATCAGAGAATCAAACAGTTCAAACACAAGAAATGCAATGATAATAACACACAGAGCCATTGGTCCATAAGGGGCAGAGACCAATGTCCATAAATATTTACTATACATTTGATTTGTTCATTTCTTTTCCTTTGGGAGGTTGGAGACCCCCAGATATAGACGGTGCTGATCCTACGGTGTGTGAGAGCCCTGTGATGTCTGCTCTTTGTTTGTCACAGTGTAGTAGTAGTAGTAGTAGTAAGTAATCTTTATTTATATACCGCCTTCTCACTGCAGATCTGAGTCTCAAAGCGGTTTACAATTGTTAATTATGGGCATTTATTTCTCACTCCACACAGAGATGGGAGCGGGGTTGCCGGTACAGGAGGTGCATTCTAGAACTATTGGACATATTTTTAGTGGTAGGGGAAACCGGAGTACCCGGAGGAAACCTACGCAGACACGGGGAGAACATGCAAACTCCACTCAGAAAGGCCCTGGTCCGACCGGGATTCGAACCCAGGACCTTCTTGCTGAGAGGCAAGAGTGCTATCCACTCAGCCACCGTGCCGCCCACAGTGGCATTTGTGTTTCTATAAATATCTCCTCTTACCACACGCCCACATGTCCACCGGCTTCCCGTACGGGTCCTTCCTCAGCACCTCTGGAGACAGGTATCCCGGTGTGCCCGCAAAACCTGCACCACAAACAAGGCCACTCCTTAAACACAGGCAACAAAACAATCGACTTTTACCAATTCCATATCGATTTGAAAATAATTGGTCTATTAACATTGAGGTTAGAGTTGGTACACTACAGAAAGGGATGAAAAAAAAAAAGTCAAAAATTGAGTTGGCAAAATGTATCTTGATTCTGACTGCCTTAAAACAAGATTTGCCAATGGGACAATGAGCAAAATTATCTTTGTCTCCCTTGGAATGAGAAAATAAAGCATCATTTCTTGAATTAAGACTAAATAGTTTTGTCCCATTGGTGAATCTTTTTTTAAGACAGTCAGAATAAACTAAAATTAATATAAAAACCAGTCGATTCAAGTAGGGTTGGGCGATATTTTTTTTGTACCGGTATACCGGTATAAGTAAATTAAATGATAAGAAAATGCCTTATACCGGTGAAAACGATCATTTAACACTGAAAACAGCGAGCGGAAGACACGTTTGTGTGCGGCGCACTTTGATGATGCATCTGCGCGGCACGTGTAGCAGAGCGGCGTGCAGGGACAACAACAACAGAGCAGAGAGCAAACATGGCTGAGGGCGGCGGTGAAGACCATGGTGAAGACATGCAGATTGTAGAAGACATTGTGCCAAAACGCGGAGCTACCTCAAACATATGGGAGTAGTTTGGGAACTAGATAAAAAGAAGCAATTGTGTGTAACTATCGACAGTGGATCTAATGTTGTGAAAGCAGCTGCAACAACTGGACTCGAGTGGCTTGCTTCGGACACTCGCTCTCTCTCTCTCTCTCTCATAGTGCCATTGGTAAGCTTTATTTACTGTTTACTGTCATTCATTTTACTTCAATGCATGTGTCTGTCAGGGGGCTGGTGCTATGAGACTTGGGTGGCATCTCTGACTGTCACCCCCCTGACCCAGAAATGGATTAAAGGGTAGAAAATGGATGGATGGATGGATGGCATGTGTTTGTCTACATTGCAATATAATTACAAATAAGTTATAATTACATAATTATAGAAACGCAAAAGGATACAAAAAATATATACAGTATTTGATCATTTTGAGTATATTGGGATTAGGAAACATAAGCCAAAGTGATCAAATAATTATTTGATAATGCTACACTTTTTATATTACAAAGGACAAACTTTTATATATTTTACAAATTACAAATGTTCACCTTTATTACATGTTGCCTGCAATTTTCAGTATGTACAAAACAGAATTCTCTACAATTCAGTTTTGTTAATACGTTTTATATACAATAGCTGTATTACACATTTTGCTGCCAATAAATCAGTAAATGCACTTTGAGGCAAGTGTATTTAAAATTATCAGTGCTAAGTTTTTATATATAGCTTTTATATGAGGCTTTGTTAAAATTATCATATCGTCATATCGTGATACATACCAACAAAAATCGTGATACTGTACATGCTGAGGCCCATATCGCCCAACCCTAGATTCAAGCTTTTATTACCTCATATTTCATCATTTTTTGTAGTGTATACTCATCATGGACTTATTTTATTTTCTAATGCATGTCCTAGGTCTCAAAAAATAAAGTCCCTTGTATGTTTTTTTTCTGTTACTGTTAATGCACAATAATAATTCCTTTCTTTTGATCTCTTATTGGTCAATTATTCATCTTTCATTCATTTTTCATTAGCATTGCTTGCACTAAAACATCCGGTTAAATGGAGAAGCCGAGATGGGGACTCACCAAACCAAGCCTGCTGGTCTCCCTGCACCTCAATGGCCAGACCGAAGTCCGCCAGTTTGACCGCCGCCCCCTTCAGTTTACTGGCCAGCAGGAGATTCTCCGGCTGTGAAGGGAAACACACACTAAGGTCTAGATCTACAAGTCGTAAAATCAAAGCAGTTATTGTTATTTTCTCAGGCTTTTATTAAACACCACAGCTCGAAGACGGGGAAGAAACATGAAGAAGACATTGGTTTGTCAAGTTATCAGAACCATCAATGGATTTATTTAATCTAATTAATTATCTGAGCTAATTTATCTATTTTACCACATGTTACATCCCCTGTTTTGTTATGTCTTTGTGATGGTGTGTGTCTGTGTGTTTGTGCCTATTGTATGTGTATTTTGTCTGTTTTGATATCAACCTGCCACGGGACTACAGATGAAAATTAGCCTACATGGCTAACACTGGCACATTTACATGAGGAAAAAACACATGTTGATTACTGTGCACTGTCCCAATTCAACCCAAGATGAATGAAACAGTCTGGTACTACATTAATCAGACGATATGACAAGACTTTTCCTAAGAGATGCCATTTTAATGCACTAGAACATATACAGCATCTTATACTTGCTTCTTTATTATGCTAAAGTTAGCGATTTGTAGAGTTCGTGTTCATTAATTATGTGTTTGTGTTCCTTATTCTTACTGTAACTGGTGATGCAACACTGACATTTCCCCACATTTCACCACCTCTGCTGCAGTTGTATTTTAATAAATTTTTTTATCTACTTTTATAATAATATATGTATTTGTTTTGTCTGTTTGGAGGGATGCGTTTCTGCTGCTTCTGGACACCTGGATTTCTCCTAACGGGATCAATAAAGTATATATTTATCTAGTGATTCATTATGACACTTCAGCCTTTTCTGCGTAGAGTTTACATACAGGGCTTTTCCTTTCTAAACAACACATTATAGATAGATTTGGAGTCTTTGTCTCTTGACAGATGCATTTCTCTTGGACCAACAATGGGAACAGAGAACACGACAAAACCCTTTCCATTCACAAAACAATGCCATTTACCATGAACCTGAAACGACCATATACAGTTTATCCATAATAATGAATTACAGAAATGTCATAAACTGAAAAAATAAGTGTTGGATATTTCTATTATGATTGTTAGGACAAGACTCAAGATTCAATTTACCCTTCATTAGCATTATCATTACCACATTGCAATCCATTGTAGCTATTGCTGCGGCTTTTCACTTAGCAGAAAGGTCAAACTAGTGCATAAAATGTAAAAAGGTATTTGATTATTTGCCATTTTGTTTAGCTACATATAAGAACCATGGACTTTTACTGGTTTGTGGCCGATACCGTAATCACGATTCATCCTTTGCTGAACATAAATCCATATTTGTTTGTATCATTTGTAACCTGCCATGCTAAATGTCACACGAATCCATAGTTTTATGAATGATTCTTTGGATTAACGAGTCTCGCTCCTGAAGGGGAAGCAGCACATTCTTCTTGTGACTGAGCAGATGGCGAGTTTTCAGAGCCGTGTCAGAAAACCCTCTGCTGGTTTGGCTGCGAATGGTTTCTCTCTCTGAACCTCGCTCCTTCTGCCACTGCTTTTTCCTACACTTGTGCA
Organism: Knipowitschia caucasica; assembly: GCA_964034765.1. Classification (NCBI taxonomy): domain Eukaryota; kingdom Metazoa; phylum Chordata; class Actinopteri; order Gobiiformes; family Gobiidae; genus Knipowitschia; species Knipowitschia caucasica. Next base: position 21,136,893 of record OZ035841.1, read on the forward strand.
ATTCCCGAAAGGCGTTCCCAGCTTTGGAGATATGCACATTCTGACAGCAAGGAACGGCTTTTGATTAGCAACGTGTATGGTAAAGATCGGCCATGCCATTCTGAAAGAGAGACCATTAACACTGCAAAAAATGATACAACATGAGGTAATAATTGCTTGAATCGAAGGGTTTTTATTTTAATTTGAGCACATTCTGACTGTCGTAAAACAAGCCACACAAGGGAGACATTTCTTGTAACAAGATCATTTTGTCCCATGTTCAGGGACTACAGGTGAAAATTAGCACTGCTGCTACAACCTGGTACAAAGCATCTCTCCCTTTGGCTAATGTTTACTGTACACTGTCCCTGTAAAAATAAATACCATACCATACCATACCATTGGCAAATCTTGTTTTAAGGCAGTCAAAATGTGCTCAAATTAAAATAGATTTTAGCCAAATTTGAGGATTTTTTTGGGCTCGTTTTTCATGACTTTTTGCAGTGTAGCTCTTAATCCATCAATTCTCCAAATGTAAAGTTTGTAAAAAGCGATTACAAAAGTAATTCAATGTGTTAGAGTTGATTTAAAAAAAAAAAAACAATTAAAAAAATCAATTTAGGCAGTATATTAGTAAACAAAAAATGACAAACAGGACAGCATTTCTTGATACATTTTAAACTACTGTATATTAGAAGAAAATTATCGTCCATTCATGTTTTTAACCTGAATTTGAACATTATCATTGAGTAAACGCCTAAAAAATATATATATATAACTATTGTGAATAAAAAAGGTGAGGAATTTAAACAAGCAAAGAGTGATGGAAAATTGCTTAAAATTGGCAAAAAAATATGCCTAATTTGAGCACATTTTGACTGCTTTAAAAACAAGATTTGCCAATGGGACAAGCTAAATTATCTCGTCTCCCTTGGAATGAGAAAAAAACAGTCCATGAAATAAGACTAAATGGCTTTGTCCCATTGGCAAATCTTTTTAACGCAGAATGTACTCAAACTAAGTTTAAAACAACACTTGATTTAAACAATTACCTCACAGTTTATCATTTTTAACAGTGAACAAACAACTCCCACAACATAAACCATCAAAATACCAATCTCCTGCTGTTGTTCACGTTTGCACTAAACCTCTGCTCTTGCCCCATGTTGACATTCCAAAAAGCCTCGATTTTCTGACAAGCCTTACTCCTTCCCATGTCCTTTCACACACAGAGAGAGAACATAGAGAGGTAGAGCCACACACTTTGACTCAGAGCAGGATGAATGCTGCCCGCTCACTGCTCTGTTATGGCTCGATACAGAAAGCCATGAGGAGATACAATTACTAGAGCGGCGAAGGCGACGCACACAGACTGAACGACTACTACTGTAAGATCCCCTGAACTCTATTCTACTACAGAGGTTTAGAGCAGTCTCCGGGATCACCGAACTGAAGTGGGTTTGTTTTGGGATTTGGTGACTCGACTAGGAGTGTGACAATATATCGATATGGTGATGTATCGTGATTCTTTCTCACGCAATCGATTATCAATATGCTTTTGCTAAGTAGAAGTACGCAGCTTCATTCTTCATGTCCTAGTGAGTAATTACTGGAAAATCTGCTAGTTCAAAGTTAAAGAATATAAACAAATTTGATTTCAGTTTTTATAACTTTATAACGTCTACAAAATGCACTTTCATTTCTGTAGAATGTTCATATTGATTTTATTGGATGTAAGCATGTCAGTATTTTTACTAAAATGTGCAGGTTAGAAGGCATTTGTGCTTGTTAACTTTAATGTTACACATGATACTTTATCCATTTTTCTTGAAATAGTGTATTTTTTCACTAAATATTTGTCTTTTATCTATGGCATAAATTATTGTAGGTATATTTCTGACCAATATATCAATCGCTGCATCGTTATATCGTGAGGTTCCCACCCCTACACAGCAAATCTGCCGGTGTTAATTTTCTGGTGTAAGTTGTATTTTACACCGTCTAGAGTTAATATTACACTTAATTGATGAAAAGTTACACTTATGGTGTGAGTGTTGGTGTGGATATTCGTTGTAAGACAGGTCTTACACCGTGAATGTTAAACTTGACCACACCCTTCATTTCCATGGGGGAGGAGACTCAAGCCTCGTGAAGGCGCAAATTATTTTCTTCAGACGCCATTTTTTGGCGAAGTACTGTAACGGAGGAAGGTCGGCATACTCAATGAGAGAACGGTAAGTTTTACAACACCCGTGTAAATGCTGGAAATATGTTGTCACTTGTACAACTTCTGTTTAAATGTTACGTTTGTACACGTTCCCTCCTTGATGCATTTAACTCTAGTTTTAGTGTACATTTAGTCAAGATTTCAATGGACTAGTCACTAAGCCTCATTTGTCCGAGCCAAGGTTTAGACGCTGTTTAATCATATTGGGCGACCCGTGTATTTTATTTTATGGAGGCTGTTCGTGTATACGAGCTAATGAGTTGAAGTGCAGTTAGCTTGAGTGGGGTTTCGATGCTAGGTAGGCCGCTAGCCAAGCGTGGGCGCGCTGTAGCCGCTAGCATGGGCGCTGTAGCTCCGCTAGCATGGGCTGTAGACAGTGAGGCACCAGGGTCCTCGCGCTGTTTGGAGCGGAGTTTTTTTAACCTCCCGGAATATATAAGATGGAGAACGCATTGGGTACAAGGGTAAGGAGACTCAGGTTCGCGCACTGTTGTTTATTTCCCAAACACTTGTAATTTACCGGTATTGTAAGGCGCACATGTGAATTATGGAATCCAACCAAGCTACTCTGCTACAGTTGTGTGTGCGTCTTCATCTGAAACAAGTTTGTCCTTTTAACTTGTGATTGTGCAATGACTGGAGTGGATATTTCAGAGTTTTAGCATTGATGTATAATGATAAATCAATAACAAAAAAGTGAGTGGTGTCTACAATCGCGTTTTAACACGTCAACGCTAATCAATAAAACTCTGTTTTTTTTTGTTTTTTTTTTTACTGCGCGATCAATTTGCTGAACAACTTTACTTGTAGTTTCTCTCTTAGCTGTGGCCACTGTTAGTAGCGTTAGAAAAACTACAGAAATCAGAAACAGGAAGCAGAACTCTCCCTCCTCCGCTAGTGTGTGTTTTGCCTGTTGAGCCTGAGCATGTATTCTCGCTGTGAAAGAGACGACTGGTTTGTGGAGCACGAAATGCCCATATTGATGTTAACAAGCTTCTGTGTGGTGGGTCGACTGACAAGACCTAAGTATTGTGTGTGTATTGTAGCTGTGAACTAACGTGTTATCACCGTAGCACATCCACTTTTAAATACTACAGGATGCTAAATACTCTGATGACAACTCTCCTTGTGGATACATGGATGGATTTTGTTCACACCGTTTTGATCACTTAGAAAGGATAGTTGAAAGGGCTTTTTTGTTACCATTATACATGTTATACATCTGTTCATTGACAGCATTGAATTGTATGACATTTTACATACAATTTATTCTTGTATAGCCCTATGTCACAACAGATGTAATCTCAGAGGACTTAACAAAACCATTGAAATCACCAACACAGATCAGAGAATCAACAGTTAAAACACAAAGACATCAAATGTGAGTTTGAAATATAACACTTAAGTGATTTTCTTTTTTTCATTGAAAACTTTTCTATGTTGATAAAGAGTATGCAAATATTTCAAGGTATATGTGCAATTAACACACCTTTTATTGTATTTATTTTTATTGTAGGCCGTGATATGCTGGTTCCTGTAGAATTCCAGTCAGTGAGCAAGTGGGTCAAGGTGCCGAAGACAGAAGATGTCTACAGCTACTCAGGCTTAATACAAGAAGGTAATGTGACTGTAATAGTTATACAATCTATTAATTGTAGCATTGTTAAATTGACCATTTTATATGTTGCTAACTTAGCACAACACACACATCTTTAATGGCTTAACTTATGTATCATTGTTGCTGTATTTCCTGTTTAATTAATTATTAACACATTATGTGTGTTAGTACGAGAAAAAATCCATTTGCCGGAGTCCACAACCTTGATCTTAAAGGACTCTGCAGGAGTCGAAGTGGATCCTGACATATTTGATGAACTTCTAAAGTCTGCACAGGTGTCTTTAAAAGCCTTCACCAAAGAGTCCATCGGTGAGATATGCACATCATTTTCTACTGTACTGTTACCGTAAGTGTTTTTTCTGGCTGCACATCAGTTTTGTTTTGTTTTCTTAGGCAACCAAACTGAGGATTTGCCTTCAGACACTTCACTCTCGGAGGCTTCACTCTCGGAAGCTTCATTCTTTGAGTGGTCTCCATCACGCGCCTCTATTGCATCATCGGATTCAGGTTCTGGGTCAGGCTCCGGTTCTGGCTCGAGAATAACTCTGGAAACGGCCAAATCTCGGAAAAGACAACTGCAGGAAGGTCCGCCTGACAGCACTGTAGCCAGAGATGTAAGTGTGTTTTTCAGAAACATATTTCACTGTATGTGTAACAGGGATATTTTCAATTATTGTTTCAGATTGTCATGGCAGCCCTACACTCAAAACCAGGTGGCGAGAAAATATTCAAAGAATATGACCAGAAAAAAATGCCTTTCTGATGGCACAAGGAAAATAATGGTGAACATACTTGTGGCAGACATGGTGGACACTCATGGGTAAGCTAACATGCACTTTCAAAACTTGTTTGTTTGTTCACTTAAGGTAGCTATTTACAGTGCATTAATTTGAAATTATTATTTGTAGCTTTGAGTCAAGCCTTGTACATTTTTACATGTAAAAATGTTTCTTAGTTTGTTAAATTTACCTGAATTTACCAATGTCTTCTCAGGAGGATCCCCCCTGTGAAGGCCAGCATTTTGTATGCTCATGGTATAATAATGTTGTTTCCAAACTTAAAGGATCCGGATTCAAAGAATGGATATGTATGTACAAATGGAATACGTTTTATCATATGTATATATAATTAATCCACTTGCTTTGCAAATAATATGATAATATGTACTAACAAGAGGTTTCAGATGGCATGTATATTACAGCATACTACACTTCTTAGCTCCTGTGGTCACAAATGTGACAGTAACATTTTGACTACAAGAGCTCCAGACGTTTTAAACTTGCACAATCATAAGTCGTGTAATTTATCACAGAATCTGGCCTCAGAGTTTACATTTTTGACTTTATTTTATTTTTAATTTTTTTAATAGGAACACTTCTATGACCACCAAAGTGGTCTCGGCTACCTGTTGTATAGGCAAGGCAAGGCAAGTTTATTTATATAGCACAATTCATACACAAGGCAATTCAAAGTGCTGAACAGAACAAGAAAGCATTAAAATCATAAATAATCACAGTACATTAAAAAAAAGATAAAAATATAAAATCCCTCAGTTGTATGCACAGCTAAACAGAACTGTTTTCAACCTTGTCTTAAACATTGTCAGAGAGGAGGCCTGTCTCACATCTTCAGGAAGACTGTTCCAGATTTTAGCAGCATGAATCTGAAAAGCAGCCTCCCCATGTTTAGTTCTGACTCTGGGCACTAACAGGAGTCCAGTCCCTGTGCTCCTCAGAGTCCGGGCTGGTTCATATGGGACTAACATGTCACTAATATATTTTGGTGCGAGGCCATGGAGAGACTTGTACACAAGCAGAGCTGTTTTAAAGTCTATTCTCTGAGCCACAGGAAGCCAGTGCAGGGACCTGAGGACCGGACTAATGTGGTCGTACTTCCTGGTTCTAGTCAGGACTCGAGATGCTGCATTTTGAATGTACTGCAGCTGTTTTACAGCCTGTTTGGACAGACCTGTGAGCAGGCCATTGCAGTAGTCTAACCTACTGGAGACAAATGCATGGATAAGAATCTCCAAGTCTGCTTTAGACACTATGTTTTTGATCCTGGCAATGTTTTTTAGATGGTAAAAAGCTGCTGATGTTACTGATTTGATGTGGCTATTAAAATTTAAGTCTGAGTCCAGTATTACCCCTAGATTTCTGACCTTGTTTGAAGGTTTTAGGGAGAGAGACTGTAGGTGACAGATGACGCTCTCTCTTTGTTTCTGGGGACCAAAGACAATCATTTCAGTTTTGCCTGCGTTTAGCTGAAGGAAGTTGTTTTGCATCCACTCACTGATCTGTTGGATACAGTGAAGGAGTGAGTCCACTGGTCCATGTTCTCCTGCAGTCAGTGAGACATAGATCTGAGTGTCGTCTGCATAGTTGTGATAGGACACTTTGTTTCTGCGTATTAACTGACCTAACGGCAGCATGTAGAGATTGAACAGAAGAGGTCCCAGGATCGACCCCTGTGGTACTCCACAGGTCAGGGCCATATGATCTGAGACACAGTCTCCAATCTCCACAAAGTACTTCCTGTCTTCAAGGTAAGACCTAAACCAACTTAGGGCGGTGCCAGCAACTCCAACCCAGTCCTCTAATCTCTGTAAGTTTTCAGTATAGACTGAAAACTGTCCAGCGCAACTTCCCTGATGACACCAAGAAATCAAAGTCTTCTTTTCAAGAGGGCCCAAAGACTCCCCGTCCAATAAACACAACTGTGAGGCAGCTGTCTGGTGACGAATGTAAAGAGGCCATGTCTATGATGAGGCATTCAGCTGACAAGAAGATTGTCAAAGATAAAATGATGCCAACTTTTCAGCATAGACAAAAGTTGGTTCAAGATCCATCTACTGCCTCCAATGTCCTGGACATGTTCCCCAGATTCTTGGTAAAGCAAAGACTGTTTAGCATGAATTAATGATGCAATATAATACAATAACATTTGAATATTTTCAGATTGATCAAGATTTTACACTGCTCTTTGGGGAGGAATTGTCTGGGAAATTCATTGCCAGGTGGCCAACATTCTTTAAACCAAGGATAATTTCAGATTGCAAAAATCTAGCTCAAAGTGCTCACCTCACTGACCTACTCTTGTCTGCACAGAAGATTGACGGTGGCGGTAAGAATGAGTTGGACATATTTTAAAATGAGTGTTAGTTATATAAAAAAATGTCATGCTTTTGTCAATTCTTTCTAGTTTGGGACTCTGAGGTGGCTGGTCTCCTTTTGCTTCTTCATCTGCTGCCTTCAACATCAAAGGGTTGTAAAACATCAAAACAAAGTTCCTCCGATGCAGTTGATCGGTTGGTGAAGTTTCTAAAGGTATGCAAATATAAATTCTTACAAGATAAAAAGTTAGTTTCAATTGTTTGTAAAAAGCAAGTTTGAAGAAAGCTTGTCTACCTCAAATCTGGAGTTGGAGCATGTTTGAATATTTACCAAATAAAAAGTACATTCCATAGCTTTCCATGTTTGAAATATATATTTTCTCATTTTGTGTGGTGTCTGCTTTGTTTTTGTTTTTGTGACGCAGATGGGGCAAAGCATGGAAAACTTCATCAAAGATGCTGGTTCGGTTCAGCCCTTTCTTCTGTGCATCGGAGAGAGAAAGAACAGCCTGCAAAATTTCTACATTGTCCTGGATCAAAAAGTCATCCCTTCCTCAGTGCAGACCGGAGTCGCCGCCTTTGATGAACTTTTCAAGGTCCACTTTGCTTTTGCTGTGTCCTACGATGAGGCGCTGCTCAACTTCTACACATTCATTCAGACCACTGTGTACGGCATTGACATTGGCAGCATGAAGCAGAGCCCTCGAGTCAAGGAAATCCGAGCAAGACTTCTCAATACTGAACTTTAAGGTACACATCTTTGCCTTGTGTAACGCTGAGATACACTGCCTTGACGAGATGCACTGCCTCAGCTGTTTATAATGTAATGCAAACCTGCGAATGCGCGTCTCACGGTAGCCGAAGCATACCAAGATGGCGGACCGCGAATTGCTTTAAAAGTTACAATAGGAACGAATTAAGACACAAATGTCACTTTTAATGCAATTTGAGGCGAGATGTTGATGGTTCCATTTCGTCACATGTGGGTTTTAAGATTCAAAGTTTCGTGTAAAGTTTATTTTAAGCAGTCAACTGCTGTGAAACCACAATGCTAATGTTTTGATAGCAGCCTCCGTGGCTGATGATGCGTCCTGTGGCAACTCTACAGCTTACAACTGATCTGTTGGGTTGATAATGGAAATAATAATTTTAATTTAATTCATGTATTGTACTGTATTTAATATGATTAACAATAGTGTGTTCAAACAAAATATTTAATTAGATCGATATTTATTTATTTTCATTTTCCATTATCAACCCGACAGACCAAAGCTGTAGAGTTGCCACAGGACGCGTCATCGGC